>CM061545.1:71103027-71703027 GCA_030864215.1 Capsicum pubescens
AACATGTAATCTAAATCTTGTGAGCCATTACACTTAGTTCTAAAATCTGTATCTTGTTCTTATTCTCAAATTATTTAGGCTAAACTTGTTCTTATTCTCAAATTATTTAGGCTAAATGAAATCTGAAAACTTATTCTGCATATCTGAAGGCTTCAAATCACTTAAACTATTTCAAGAGTAGGGGACGTTTGTTTGGGAGGTTCTTCTAACCGACATGTACACCATGTGAGCATCCATGGTGTACCACGACTAGCCCTCGTAAGGTTAGGGGGGCTGTTCTACCCTTTCCATCGGAATAGAATAATCTAATCCGTGTGATCACAATCTGAGTCATCCACATAGAAGTGGGAACAATCTGAATCTGTACCTACGGTGGCACATAGTTCTGTGGAAGATAGGGCACGCTAATCCCACACTTTCCGCTCGGTGGTAACTACTACTCCCAATCTCGTGCTCAAAATCTTAAGAAAAATCCACTTTAAAAGTAATCTAATGGTTTATAATGAAAACCAACTATAAATCTGTAATCTAAATCTGTAAAGTGGATTTTAAATCTATTCTGACCAAAAGGTCAAATCTTTCTCAATAATTTGAAAATATTCTAATTATGGGGTGCATGTAGCACAAAAATTATCAAAATTACAATCTTAAATAGGGCTTAATGACCCATGTATCAATCTCCTAATAAAACATCTCAAAATTTCATGCTTGATAATATAAGTGTTCATAATTCGTCATAAAATCTAAAGATTTCAGCAATAAGTATAATAATAAGAACATACCCGTGTAATTCACTTCTAAAACATTGAAAATCTCATGAATAGCAACATGGGGTATAAACCCAAATTTCAAATTCATAGCACACATATAAAATCAAATAACTTTTGTAATAAAATCAAGTTTTGGGCACAAGAACGAAAGATTTGTTGAATTTTAAAACCCCACATACCTTAGATAATGAACTAGATGCACACACATGCTTTTGGGACTCTAATTGCATTCTTGGATGAAGATTCTTGAAACTCTTAGTCTAGGAAGCTTGAATCTTGAATAAATTTGGGAAAGAAATGGTGGAATCTTGAAGATGCTTGATATTGAAGGTTGGAGCCTAGGGTTTTTAATTTGAGAGAGTTTGATGAATGATGAGCATATGTTGCTCACAAATATGTTAAATTTTCTATTTTCACAATTTGGGGGTATGGGTAAAAGGCTAAACTACCCTTGGATTTTAAAATTCGTACTAGGCATGTCGTTATCGCGATACCCACCGTGACACGGGGTAATCGCGATGAGCTACTGGTTTGTGATAATTGTGGATTTGGGGTTCACCGTGACACGATGCAATCGCGGTGACCCACTGAAAAAATTGACGAATGCCGATTTGGTACTCACTGCGACGCGGTGTCCTGTCCACTAGGAATACTGATTACTAAAAATGCTCTAACTTCTTCACCGAGTGTTGGTTCTGGGCGAATCTTATATCAATGGAAAGATTATTCAATTTCCTACGTCATGAAAAGTTGAAATCTAAAGAATTCCATACGGAATAAACAACATCAATCATTTTAGAAGCTAATACTTGATATTTCTAGAGACAAAATTAGCTAGGGAAACTCCGAGGTATTACAACATCAATAGCAGAAGGTTATTTGGTTGAAGAGTGCTTGAATTTTTTTTAAGATACCCACATAATGGTGTGAAGACGCGATTAAGTAGGTACCAAACTGAAGATGGGGAATCCATTCTGAATTTGTCCCCTATATTCTCTAAGAATGGTCATCCAATTGGAAGTTAGAAGAAAAAAATTGTGCTTTTTTTATGGATGCAATAAAGCACATTGATATGTCCTTTTTAACACGAGAAATGAAGAAGTCGAAAAGTCCATCGAGTAAGATATTTACATATTAAACTTCATTTATTTATTTATGATAAGGTACATAAACTTCTATTTATAAAGGCCTAGTAAATATATTTTCAATATTCTTGATTGCAGAGAACATAAAAATTCATTGAGTAATCATACTAGATCCAATGCATGGGTAAGAGCAAAGAATCATAGTCGTGAGTTCAGCAGTTGGTTTGAAGAGAAAGTTAAAAATATTGAAGTATCCTATCATTTAAAATGACTATCTAGGGGGCTAATATGGTGGCCAAGAGATATAGCACATATTTCATCAATGGATATTGATTTCATTCAAAAGATCGGGATGCCCCACGCAAGACTCAGAATAGTAGAGTGACTTTATCAGCAACAACTAATAGTTTTGATAGTGCTAGGGACCAAAATCCCATAGATAGAGAGGTGGTTTATTATGGAGTCATTCGAGATATCATTGAGATTGATTACTATGGTTGTTTTAGTATTGCATTATTTAGATGTGATTGGCATCAAAATGAAATAGATGAGTATGGGTTAACTCGGGTGTACTTCAACAAGTTATGCAGTCAAGATGATCCTTTTGTGTTGGCATCACAAGTTTATCAAGTTTTTTATGTTGCGGATCCAATTGAGAAAGATGTTTATTATGAAAGGAATAAAGTCCCTATTGATTTGTATGATCTAGAGGAAGAGAATTGCCTTAATATAGGAGAAACATTTTGGAGGAAGCCTAGTGATGACATTGGTCCCTCAACTAGATTAGATGAGGGTGACTTTAGATGGGCAAGAGAAGATGGAGTCATTGTTGTTGTTGATATTCTATCTACTAAAGAACATTCAGAAGATATAGTTGTAGAAACATTGGAAGACGAGGATGAGTTTGACGATACTGATTGGGATTGGATAGAGGCAGATGATTAGACAAGAAAGTTCTTTTAAATATATGCTCATCATTAGTTTTATTTTTCTGTGAGTGTTAAATTTTCTTACATATTTTATATCCATGCTTGTTAAGAAAGTTGATCACTTTAATTCTCAATATAAAGAGAACATTACGTCTCAGTATTTGCTCTTTCATTTCTTTCACAGGATTCAGTTGACTATGCAACACTAGGAGTTTCTTCTAAGCTGGCAGTCGTTCTTTCAAGATATCCATTTCAGGTATGTTAGGGGTGTGATAAATTTGTTTTATCTTTATTGAGAATATGGATTTTGGGAGTTTTGGAGCATTATGCAGCACCTCCAGGGTCTGATAACTTTGTTTTATCTCTATTGGGAATAATGTATTTAAATAAAACCTTTTCAGGTTGTGCGATCCCGATTGCAAGTATTTTAAGGCAGCTGATTATCCTTGTTTTCGTGGGCTTTTAAAGCAACTTGTTGGCCCTTTGAGCACACAGTTATCTGATCGGCGATCCAACATAATCAAATAGGTTTGGTTCCATAACACTGACTACTGTGTCATATATTTTACATGTGGGCCTAGCTGTACTGCGTAATGCAGAAGCTATGGGATAAAATAAGATAGAATCAAGCAATGATTTCTTTATGTCATGCTTACTGACTGCGGTGAGTCACCAGCCTCATTACAAAAGTAGATGATAAGAATTGGTGAAGTTCCATTCAGTTTTCACCATAGTTTTGTGGTGTGATTGTGATATGGATTTTAGATGTGCTATGCAAATTAAATGCACCTCTTTTACGTTTAGTCTCAATGGACGCTGGTAATGGCATTTAGTTGTTCTTATTGCTATATAAGCTGATAAAGTTTTTCCAGTGCATCTATATAATTTAATTCTATATTTTTGGTAAGATGCTCTCTAATAGCTCGTGGGACTTGAATGCCTTCTCTATACATATGAAATGTAATTCTCTGTACAAATGTAAGGTTTGAAGTTTGAACCAAAGCTACTTAATTATGCTAAACCCAATTCCTACACTCTATCTTCCCCCTTTATGCAGTGTTATTTTGCATTTATTTACTTTAAATCATGGATGCATCTTTGACAGTGAGAAAAATGTCTCTCGCTATGAGTAAGATACATATACTAGAAGTTTGGCATTGTTGCAGGTGTGAAATTCTACTCTAAGGGCTAAGGGTAGTCCATAGGTCCAATTGTACTTTAACCTATCCTTAACTCTATCTTAAGTTTTGTATTTTCGAGTTGCTACAGAGGATAAGTTGAGAAAATAAAGTGATTGAGTAAATTAACCCATTTTTATATATTTGAAGTGACAAAGCTGGAGTTCGAAGATATAGACTCATCTTTCTTTCATGGGAAACAATAATACCTTAAGTGTAATCAATTCATCGATATGTTCATTCCGAGTGTATTATCTGAGAAAGCATTTTATTTAAACCTTAAATTTAAGGTTGCATTTTATTTTTTAATTCATCAAATGTCTCCGTTACTAGTTTAAGGAAGTTATTGAAGTGTAAACACTGAGTGAATTCATTTATGCGCTGACTATTTCTTTTATGCACTGCTGATTATCTATATTTTGTTCAACTTACAATTTGTTGAATTTATTCTAAAAATTATAAGTGAACATATAGATGTAGCATTCAATATGCATAAGGAGCAATCTTTAAAGAGATTATGGAAGCTCTAAAGTAACTATTATTGCCATAGATGACTTTTAGTTTCTTTTAGTGGGTATTGAGGTGTTAAATAGTATTTAGGACCATTTGTTCAACTACCATCTAGAGTCTATCTCCTCTGATCTGAAGCTAAGGGATCCTGCTTTCGTGCCTCTCCAAAATTTGATCTGCATTTGATGGCATGAATAAAAAAAATAGAATAGCAAACTCAAACATCCAGTGTTACATGAATTGAGTTATCAGTTGAGTGAGCGTTGTAGAACAGTTAGGGTGCTACTACATGATAAACTACTACACCATAATGAGTTGGAATTGGCAACCCTTTTTCCTGTGCCTTTGTTTTATGACTGGAATATTCTCAGGAAACAAGAAAAAAATCCTTAAAATGTAGATGACAAGCTATCCATTAGCACTAACTTGGTGAGTTACGTTCATATCTTCTCATGAGTAATTCAGTTAGTAAATATCAGTAGAATGCAAAATATGTTACCAGAGTAATTTAAAACAAGAGCAAGGTAGGTAACATTGCATGGACATCTAGGTTTTATGAGTTCTTCTCTGCTGATTGTTGATACTGAGTTCCTTATAGTAAATATTCATATACCACATCTTTCTCCCATCAACAACACAACACCAATAATAAATCAAATACTAGAGTACATCTTTTGTCAATGCATTGCTTCAGTTCACCAGAGACATCACTGGTGAATGAGAACTAATTTTCTGTTGTAGACTACCACAAATATATATATATATATATATATATATATATATATATATATATATATATATAAAATAACAGAGTAGGGCACAATTATTATAATTGTGCTACTTATATCTAGGTCCCATCTTTTTCACCTTCTACAGCAAAACATCCAGCCGATCACATCTAGTTATTGAGTAGGACTTTTTAACTGCACCTATCATCCCTTCCAAGAATAGCAGATATTATGTCACAAAAAAAATATGAAAATCAGATAACTAATAAACAACGATAATACACTTCTGAATATCTGAGGAACCTATGCCTGACTAGCTAGTCTAGCAATGGAAGGTTTTAAGTTTTTCTTTGTTATTTTAACCATCTTGACATTACAATTTTGCTCTTGATCTTACAGAGACTTAAAGAATCATGATTAAACAAAGTTGTTTGAGAAATCATCAGAAAGCTAAAAACTTTCTTTCAGCAGGATCACTAGCAGCTCTACGAAACAAACAAATTCTAGAACACAAGAAGAAGAAGAATACAGGCTACATAAATGCAAAGAAAAAGAATCAAAAGCAGAACGAGAAGTCAAACAATGTTCCACCTATATCTCAATTACTAGAACAAGTGCAACAGGTGCCAGCTATATCTCAAGTACCAGAACAAGTGCAAAAGGTGTCTCCGGATTCCACCTCTCTTGCAGCACCAGTTGAGGAGCAAGTGCGACAAGAATCGCCAAGACTCCACCATTCGTTCATCACAACCCACAGTTGAATGAGTCCAGCAAGATCAATCACAACTTTCTAATTTACAAGCAAATGAACAATCTAGAGAAGGCAAGAATATATATATTTTAGTTCATACTATCCTAAAAATTATCTGTTTTCAGTACTTTTGTTGTTGACATTATTGTAGGCACTTCAACTAATAAATTAAAAAAAAGGCGCTACACAAACGCAAGTAGTACATAGATGGACGGACTGTCAACTGATAGTACTAAATGAGTTGAACCAGCCTATTGGTCCAACTAAAACAGCGATAACTAAATTTTCCAGCTTTCTTGGCACATTGGCGAAGAATGGAACATTTTGTCCTCTTAATCTCAGTTGGACAAAGTTGAAGACACACGGAGATGTGGAGCTATATTCAGGTTCTAAGTTCTCAATATTTTGATTTCTACTTGAAAGCTTTTCACAGATTTTACACTAACCCAAATCAACCAAATTATAGGAGAAATATGACATTCCCAACAACGGAAAAGATTGGGCTATGAGATCAATTGATGTTGCATTTAGAGGGTATAAGTCCAGACTCAAGAAAGATCACTTTTATGCCTACGCCAATGATGAAATTCGAAGGGCAAAAAGTCCTAGCACTGTTTCAGAACCTATATTTGAGGATCTCCTTTAAGTATTGGAATTCCGAAAAAGCTGAGGTATGATATCAATATGGACAACTGTTGTATTATTGTTAGCATGCATTTATTATTGAATTCATCACTCCTGATCTTTCTTTTTGCATTGTTCTTTCTTTCGATATAAGACATCAAATTCTGTGTGTTTAAACCTTCACTGCCTCAATCTTTTTATTAAAAACTTATTCATAAATATTGTCTTGCAGGATACGTCCAATACTAACAAAGAAAATCAAAAAAAGTTTAAGTATCCACACACTATGGGTAAAACAAGTTTTGCTTTAATTTGTGAGGTTTGGTGTTTTCTCATATTTTTACTATGAACTTGTTGACTTGACTTGATAATATTCTAATACCGACTTGCATGTAACTAGGAAAAAAAAAGAAAAATTATGGTGCTTTGTCAAATAAGAAATTCTTTGTGGCTACTAGAAGAAGAAAACCCGACCGAGTATATAAGGATACATCTGAAGAGATTACAAATAAAATAGTATGAAATTTTCTATTTCAAAATTGATCAAGATCATTGTTTCCTTAATTATTGAATCAACTAAATTTACTTGCTCTTGAATCTGTTGTGCAGGTTGAAATGGAGAGAGTAGAGATTCAAGAAAGTAAAGATGGTACTCAATCAACCGATACATTCACAATAGTTATGGGTCCTGATCATCCTGATCGGGTAAGACTATTCGGACACGGGGCTACCAAGTCTCTTTTGAAATAGAAAGCAAGTGATTCTGGATCCTTTTCAAATATTGCTGATGAATTGGTGGAGAAGAGATTAGATGAGCTAGAAGAGAGGTTACAACAAAGAATGCAGGAAAAAATTCAATGCTCAAAGATATGTCATTGAGCGAGATGTTACAATGAACATCATTGCACAACTTCAGCATCTAAATCCAAGATTAACACTTGATCCTAATATGTTAGGATTCAATGTTCATTCATCGGGAGAAGCAGTTGCTAATCAATCAATAAACCATCCATCTGTTGGTAGTAACAATCAAGGTCAATCTCTGTTTCTTGATCTGCTATTAGTAACAATCTGTTGGTAGAACTTCTCTTGCTTTTGGTATGTGCCTGTTGCTGATTAGCTGGTGAAAGTTTGGTATTAGTAGTTTGGTATTGTGTCTTGGTATTAGTAGTTTTGTATTATGGCCTGGTATTAGTAGTTAGGTATTGTGGCCTGGTATTAGTTTGGTATTAGTAGTTTAGTTTGGTATTATGTCCTGGTTAGAATCTGTTCATGTAGTCGCTAGTTTGGTATTAATATAAGTTGGCCTGGTTATAAGTTGGTTATGGTGACTTTTTGCACATATATAGCTTACTATATATAGCACTGCTAGCTGGTACAACTATCAGTTGTTATGGTGCCTTAGTTGTTGTAAAGTCATGTTATAATAGTACTGGTGTCATGGCTTGGATTGTTTTTTGAATTTGCATTGGTGTAAGCAGTTTTAGTACTGAAATCCCAACTGTGAGTGAGTCTCTAGATCGTCCTGTCTTACTTTTGATGTAATGGGAGATTTTTGGACTTAGTTTCTACATTATTGTGAGTCATGAATATAGTGTGTGTGTCTTTGTCAGCTGGGGATTATCATGATTCAATCTTTTCCTCATTATCATAGTGTGTGTCTTTTGTCAGCTAGGATATATCAAGATTCAATTTTTTCCATTCTCAGTGTGTGTGTGTTCTTTTGCTAACTGGTGTCTATCAAGATTCATTTTTCCCATTTTCACAGTGTGTGTGTTTTGTCGACTAGGATATAGCAAGATTCTATCTTTTTACTATATTCACATTGTGTACAGTGTGTGTTTTGTCAGTTGTGATTTATCAAGAATCATTTTCCCCCATTTTTACTCTGTGTGTTTGTTTTGTCAACTAATACCTTTTCAAGATTCGCTACTAAAAAAGGGGGAAATCGACCACAAGTGGTTGGGTTTTTTCAAATTCCGACCGCAAAATCGACTAAACTGTGGTCGGTAAACAGTTGGTAGTTTTTTAAAAATCGACCACCTGTGGTCGGTTTTTCAAAAAAATATATTTATTTTTAAAATTTATTATTATGTTTTAAAAATTTGGAAAAATAATTTATAAATATTTAATTATTTAATTAATTTTAATAGAAAACTGACCACATGTGGTCGGTTTTTTAATAAATAAATTAATTAATTTAATAGAAAACCGACCACTTGTGGTCGGTTTTTTTTTTTTTTGAAAAATCGATCACTTGTGGTCGATTTTTCTGTGAATTTTTTCTTTTAAAAAAATCAGCAATTGTAAATGCTTTCAAAAGTGTACAACACAACAATAGTTTTAAAAGAGTACAAACTACAATATAATGTGTAAATTCAAAGTACAACAATAGTTTCAAAAGTGTTAACAACTACAACAATAGTTTCAAAAATGTACAAACTATAACATAATATCTAAATTCAAAGTACAACACATACGAAAGTCAAAAAACTAAAAGTCATCATCATCGAATTCGTCCTCGTCCTCGTCTTCCATATCCTGATTTGTGCTGATATCATCCAAGGGGCCAAATTCTTTTGCAGCCTGAACAACATCACTAGGACACGGAGGAATAATCCCCGTAGTCTAAATGAAAGAGTTGAACTGCTCCTTCAGCATCCTGATTTGTGACGAAGCTTCGTCCTCCCTTTTCTGCGGCCTCTCTTTCTGTTCAGAAAGCTCTTTAGTGAGTTTAGAAATCGTACTTTCTAGTCTTTCAATGGTTTCTCTATCAACTGAAGAGCTAGAGTATGCAGGTCAGAACGAACACCTAATATTGTCGCCAAAAAAATTGTTGTGGTATCCGTAGTAATGGCCTTTAACTGCAGGACCCACAACTTTTCCCCATAACTCCTCCTCTACATGTTAGGGTAGTGGGTCACCCTGAGTTTCAGGAAGCTGAGTACTTAATCATTAAGGAGCTGCCTATATTTATCCTATATTAATTCAAAGTAAAGTTAAAATTAAAAGTCAAAAAATATTAAAGTACTTATAATTGAATAATATCAAATTTGAGAAAAAGATTCATAAATGCAATATTTGTTTCTTACATGGGCAGCTTTTGCACGAGGTTCAACCCAAACATCTTCATCAGTAGGGTTCTTTTTCTTCTTCAGGTGAGTCTCCTCGAATAGTTCATCGTGTGGTATCTCTCTACCCTTTTCTTTTTCCTGCATATTAAAAAATTATCAATGTTCAAATAATTAAAAATTTAAATAGAAACAAACAGTTAAAACTGTAAAAGTTAAATGCCAATTTTTCCTGCACAACAAGGGTACTTCTGGCACCCGCAGTGTGTAGGGAGCCACCCTTCGATGATGCCCGGGCTTTCCTTTCTTTTTCCCTCAGCAATTGGTATCCTTCGCTATTCCAAAGGCGAAGATACAATTGCCATAAAGGTTCACTAATCCAGTTAGGTTTTACCAACTTGGTTCGGACATAATCCAACAGACCGTTAAACCTGACTCTACATCTTCTGAAAAAGTTCCTCCTTATAAGAAATGTATTCGCATCATCCCACCAGTAAAATTTCTACAACAAAATAAAAATATAATATTCAATCATTTGTTCTAACAAAGTGTTAGGAGTTGATAAGTTAAATTCTTACTTTAAATTCTTTAAACATTCTCTCCCTGTCAAATTCTGAAACCTGACGCCAACTGGTCCAGTAGCCGTTGAAGTTCTGACAAATGCATTTTCTCATAGCTTGTCCAAATTTAGCATCCGGCCTAAACCTACAACACAAGATGAAACAATAATTTCATAGAGCATAATAATATAGTAATGAAAAAATAAATAATGTTATTATATTTACAATCTTACCCTGTCGCAAATGGAATGAGACAAAGCCTCCCATAATCATCTCTGTCTCCTGGCTGCGGATCAAGTGATGGTGAATGCACTGGCGTGGGCGGATCTAAAGCACCTAATGGAGTTCCTCCAAGCTGAAGATCTGATAACCCAATAGATCCAGCAGAATCACTGTGTGTAGCTGCGTGACTGCTACAGGAGAGTATCGATGATGGCACATGTCCGGATGTGCCAGCGGCCGCCTAATAGTACTGTGGCACAGTGATGGGAGTAGATTAGGTCGATGTAGACCCATGAAGTAGCCCCACATACGTAGGAGTGGGAACCGAATGCTGGGATGACCTAGAATACGAGGGTGCGCTATCGCGTCAGTAAACCGACCCTCAGATATGTGAATACCTGTCGGTCATCTATAAGGCGGATGCTGTCTTTTCTTTTTTGATTTTGTAAGATCAACTTTTTCCTTACCTTTGTCACCTCTGTCTGTCATCTAAATTATATAAAGTTAACAAGTAGTTAGTTCCTACAAAATGAATATATAAGAAAACATTCCTAATAACTAATTTCAAGTTACTAATTCACATTTCAAATCACTCCAACAAAACGAGATAGACAAGAATATTTTTATTACTATATAAAATATGGAACAGTGAAAACAACAATCTTCAACAGTATATTGCATATCAATCTTAAACGAGAAACATAAAGGTAAATATATAGTACAAAGCATAAAGACATCAATACATAATAAATACAACCTACACAACTAATCCTCCTCTTCTGAAGACTCTCCACTAAACCATTCACCCTCTTCGGAAGTTTTCTTATCTCCTACCCACTCAGCCTCTTCTTGTGCAATATTAACTTCTTCAAATATATTTTTCGAGTGATTCAAATTATCCACTAAGTCAACGTCCACTAGCTGGTGATCAATCTGCATTTCATTTTTCTATGCAGTCTCCAGCATATTCTCAACTTCCACCCATCCCATAGGCTTTGTTTTGATTACAGCCCACTAATCAGACTTGTTACTGCGCAATGGATAAGGAGCATAATACACGTGTTTATCATTTTGCGCTAGAACAAATAGATCGTAAACAGGATATGACCTATTGTGTTTCACTTCAATGGTGTTATGCTCCTTATGTACTCTTGTGCCTCTTGTGCTTGGATCAAACCACTTGCATCGAAAGAGGACAATTTTTTTTATTGGGAAACCAGCATACTCCAGTTCTAAGACTCGTGTATGATGCCAAAGTAATCAACATCATCATCACCCTTAACCCAAACACCACTATTATTTATTTTCCTTGTTCTGGAGTGTTGTTCGGTAGAAAATTTAAACTCATTTACTGTGTAATGGCACATTGCATGAGCTTCAACTGGACCTAAAGAAATATCTCTCAAGAGTTGATCGTATGCGGCTGCATTTGGTGAGTGGTGTACCTAAAAATATTATACATATATATATTATATATATGTTAGTTGAGGAATGTGTAAATGTTTAAAATTTGTAGAAATATTAACACACCTACGAACCTCATATGTAAACATGTTGTAAAGGATGTGTACACTTAATTTTCGTGGAATTGAGTCTTAAATGAACTGAAGATCCAACATGCGAAACACAATTAGTTTCTTTAAGAGAATGAGTAAACAAATAAGATATGTTAAAATTTTAATCTCCTTACTTTAGAAAGGGCTCAACTTTCGGACAATTCAACAAGACATACAAAGTTGCTGTTTTGCGTTCTGTGGGAGTGAACCGGCGAGGTATGGTCTTTTTAGCCTTATAACCAGATTAATTAAAAATTGATATCGGTTGCAAATAAGGCTCATTCACATCGTCCTGATGACGATTTGGACGGTTTCTTGAACAAGCAACTTCATCACGAAAGTAGTATGAACAAAATTGAAACGTTTTTCTTGCAAGATATGCCTCAACTATAAAGCCTTCCGCCCTATGTTTATTTTTGAGACCCCTTTTTTAATTTTCCAATTGCCCTACACAATCTTAAGATTAGATGTTTACTATATTTAAAAAAGATATGTATGAATTTAAATATGTTGCAATTGCTTACCGTTCGAATGATACATCCACCTAGTTTGAACTGGACCACCTAGCCGGGCTTCGTACACAAGGTGAATAGAAAAATATTCCATCACATCGAAGAACGCTGGCGTAAAAATCTTCACCAGGTTGTTGGTGATAATAACAATATTACTTTCCATTCACGCCAGATTTTCTTCTTTTAGTGTGGTGGCACATAAGTCTTTACAAAACAAACTGATCTCTGCTATTGGTTTTCATATGTTTTCAGGTAAATCAATAAAAGAAATTGGAAGTAATTGTTACATGAAAGCATGGCAATCATGGCTTTTAATTCCATGCAATATTCCCAGTGTCATATCAACCCTCTTTCCTAAATTTGAGGCATATTCATCGGACATCTTCAAACTTTGGATCCACTCACATATTTGACGTTTTTGGTCCAACTTGAATGTAAAACTAGCCTTGGGTTTAAGAACATTACCATTGTGCCCCTCAAGTGTAATTTGCTGCGTTTGCAATATTCTGGTAAGTCAAGTCTGGCCTTAGGATTATCCTTTGTTTTGTCGGTGACATCCATAACTGTGCTGAACAGGTTGTCAAAGTAGTTCTTCTTAGTATGCATGACATCAACATTATTTCTAAGTAAATTATCTGGCCAATATTCTAACTCCCAAAATATACTCTGCTTAGTCCAGTTATGCGAAACACCATATCCATCAAGCCTGTACAATGGTTCTTCGCTATTCTTAGGCAAATCCTGAACTATCTCCCAGATGTCATGACCAGATAGCCTTGGAGGTGGACCATCATATTCCCTTCCATTCCTTCTGAATGCATTCTTGAGTCTCCTAAATTCATGATCAGGTGCCATGAAACAACGATGACAATCAAACCATGAATTTTTCCTGTCATGTCTCAATGTGAAAGACTTTGTTTTTTCCATGCAGTATGGACAAGCCAGTTTTTTGGCTGTCATCCACCCAAACAACATTCCATAAGCGGGAAAATCATTAATAGTCTATATTATATATGCACGCAGATTGAAATTCTGTTTAAGAGAAATGTCCCAAGTTTTAACCCCCTCATGCCATAAAATTTGAAGTTCATCGATCAAAGGTTGCAAGTAGACATCTATTCCGCTTTTTGAATTACGCGGTCCAGGAATAACACAATTCAGAAATATATAGGGAGTAATCATCAACATTTCAGGAGGAAGATTATAAGGAGTGATAAATACAGGACAACATGAATATGGCGCAACACCAACTAAAAAAGGAGAGAACCCATCCACACATAATCCCAAACGAATGTTTCGTGGCTCAGCTGCAAAATCTGGATAAGTTGCATCAAAATACTTCCAAGCCTCTCCATCAGATAGATGACACATAACACCAGTGGGTCTGCTATTTTAACTGTGCCATCTCATATGAGGAGCTGAGCTGTTTGAAGTATACAACCTCTTCAACCTTGGTGTTAGAGGTAGATAATGCATCGCTTTAATAACAATTTGATTTCCACTAGAACCACGCTTATATCAAGGGTGCTGACAAAACTTACAGGACTCTAGGTTAGCATCTTCCTTAAAGTATAACATGCAACCATTTTCACAATAATCAATTCTAACCGATAAGAGATCTAACTTTGACACCAAACTTTTTGCCTTATAGAAAGAATCAGGAACCTCCAAGTCGGGGTCAACTAACTCTTTAGTTAGCTCTATCATTGAGTCCATTCCTCCTTTAGCAATATTCCAGTCAAATTTATTACTTGATAATCTAAGAATAATAGACAAATGGGAGTGTGAATACCCGTCAAACAAAGGATAACTAGTAGTATGCAATTGTTCATAGAATTTGCCCGCTTCGCTATTTGGAATATCTTTGATATTTTCCCTAAAGTCACCCCCGTGTTGCATCCTAAAAGCATCGTGCACAATTTCTGTCATCCTAGTATCTTGATATTCATTATGCCCTGCAGACCTACTACTTTCTCTAACAACTAAGTTATTTTGCGCAACATCACCATGAATACCACGCTATCTTAAAAAGTCCTCGTGAAACCCCTTTCTATAAAGATGTTCCTTTACAAATTATTCACTTACAAGATTTATACCGACACATCTAACACAAGGACATCGAATAGCTCCAAAGCGTGTCCAAACATCAAGTGTCTTAGCATGTTCAACAAATCTTTTGACACCTTCAACAAATTCCTCCCCAATACCCATTTTATTATCATTGTTCCGTTGATATATCCAGCTATAATTAGGTTCCATCTACGCAATCAATCAGATTCAACTAATTAGATAAAGTCACAAAAATTCAATTAAGTCACCTTAACCATTTTCAAGCAACTAATTCACCTACCAAACCACATTCAAAACAAAAAAATACCCTTTAAAGTTCCTACACTTAACCATTTTCAAGCAACTAAGTCACCTATCAAACAACATTCAAAACAACAAAATCTCCTTTAAAGTCCCCACACTTAACCATTTTCAAGCAACTAAGTCACCTACCAAAGCACATTCAAAACAAAACAAATCCCCTTTAAAGTCCCTAAACCATTTTCAAGCAACTAATTCACCTACCAAGCCACATTCAAAACAAAAAAAATCCCCTAAAAGTCCCTACACTTAACCATTTTCAAGCAATTAAGTCACCTACCAAACCACATTCAAAATAAAAAAAATCCTCTTTAAAGTCCCAACACTTAACCATTTTCAACCAACTAAGTCACCTACCAAACCACATTCAAAACAAAAAAATCCCCTTTAAAGTCCCTACACTTAACCATTTTTAAGCAACTAAGTCACCTACCAAATCACATTCAAAACTAGAAAAAAACTTTTAAAGTCCCTACACTTAACCATTTTCAACCAACTAAGTCACCTACCAAAGCACATTCAAAACAAAAAAAATCCCCTTTAAAGTCCCTACACTTAACCATTTTCAAGCAACTAATTCACCTACCAAACCACATTCAAAACAAAAAAAATCTCTTTAAAGTCCCTACACTTAACCATTTTCAAGCAACTAAGTCACCCACCAAACCACATTCAAAACAAAAAAAATCTCCTTTAAAGTTCCTACACAACCATTTTTAAGCAACTAAGTCAACTACCAAACCACATTCAAAACAAAAAATTCTCATATAAAGTCCCTACACTTAACCATTTTCAAGCAACTAAGTCACCTACCAAACCACATTCAAAACAAAACACCTACCAAACACATTCAAAACAAAAAAATCCCCTTTAAAGTCCCTACACTTAACCATTTTCAACCAACTAAGTCACCTACCAAACCACATTCAAAACAAAAAAATCCCCTTTAAAGTCCCTACACTTAACCATTTTTAAGCAACAAAGTCAACTACCAAACCACATTCAAAACAAAAATTCTCTTTTAAAGTCCCTACACTTAACCATTTTCAACCAACTAAGTCACCTACCAAACCACATTCAAAACAAGAAAATCCCCTTTAAAGTCCATACATTAATCATTTTGAAGCAATTAAGTCACCTACCAAACCACATTCAAAACAAAAAAATCCCATTTAAAGTCCCTACACTTAACCATTTTCAACCAACTAAGTCACCTACCAAAGTACATTCAAAACAAAAAAAATTCCTTTTAAAGTCCCTACACTTAACCATTTTCAAGCAACTAATTCACCTACCAAACCACATTTAAAACAAAAAAAATCCCCTTTAAAGTCCCTACACTTAACCATTTTCAACCAACTAAGTCACCTACCAAAGTACATTCAAAACAAAAAATCTCCTTTAAAGTCCCTACACTTAACCATTTTCAACCAACTAAGTCACCTACCAAACTACATTCAAAACAAAAAATTCCCGTTTAAAGTCCCTACACTTAACCATTTTTAAGCAACTAAGTCACCTACCAAACCACATTCAAAACAAAAACTCCCCTTTAAAGTCCCAACACTTAGCCATTTTCAAGCAACTAAGTCATCTACCAAACCATATTCAAAACAAAAATAATCCCCTTTAAAGTCCCTACAATTAACCATTTTCAACCAACTAAGTCACCTACCAAACCACATTCAAAACAAAAAAATCCCCTTTAAAGTTCCTACACTTAACCATTTTTAAGCAACCAAGTCACTTACCAAACCACATTCAAAATAAAAACTCCCCTTTAAAGTCCCTACACTTAACCATTTTTAAGCAACTAAGTCACCTACCAAACCACATTCAAAACAAGAAAATCACCTTTAAAGTCCCTACACTTAATCATTTTCAAGCAACTAAGTCACCAAATTAAACAAATCACATTCAAAACAAGCAACAACAAGACCAACAAAATGTCAACAACAATGCTAGCGAATCGAACAAGGCCACACACGACTTCACTAGACTTCAATATGAACAATAACAAGAAGATAACAACAATGCTAGTGAATCGAACAACGCCACACACGGCTTCACTAGACTTCAATATGAACAATAACAAGAAGATAACAACTTACCTTTGCTTGGCCTAAATTAAAGTGAAAGATAAGCGATCACCGAAAAAAATAGCAAAGCAATCCTTATACCGGATTCAAAATCTGTCAAATAGTAAAATTGTTACAAAGAATAATCTTTCACTTAAATTATTACAACAATTTAGTAAAGGAATAGGAATAAGATTTCTCCCCAAAAAAATTAAACAATTAATGAGTAAAATGGAGAAATAAGTGTCAAGACAAACCAAAATTTAGGTATTTCAAAATCAAATTAATGTAGGAACAAGCCTAAAATTAGCTAATTCAATATCAAATTTAAAAAATTAGCTAAAATGTAGCTAAATAAAATAAATATCCAAATCCTAGAACTCAAACCACAACCAATTGACGAAATAAACATTAAGATATTTGTATGTAGACCTTTAACATTTCTAGTTATTAAAAAATGAGTTTGTGGATACTAAAGGTAGCTAAATTTAGTTAATGAGTTGTAGTTAATTGTTACCTTGCCCAAAATTAAAAGTTAAGATAGAATAGTACCTTAAAAATTTGATTAAACCAACAAAGAATCCAAGAAGTTGAGTAAGAACAATGGAGATTTGAGAAAGAACAATGGAAATGAGAAATTTGGTAGGGTTTTCGTGTTCTTATTGTTGTAGGACGAGTGAAAATGAGGGTTTTGGGTGTGTTTTTGTGTTATAATTGTTTATTACAGGTTGGGTTGGGTCGAGTTATTCAAAAAAAAAAATTTAAAATATTACAAAAAACGACAACATGTGGTCGATTTTCAAGAATAATTACAGAAAACCGACCACATGTCGTCGGTTTTCTGAGAATATTTTTTAAAACCGACCACATGTGGTCGGTTTTCGTAATATTTTTTAAAAAATAATTTTGAAATAAAAAATTTAACTAATTACAATTAATAAATTAATAAATGACAAAAATAAGTTAATAAATTAAAATTATTTTTTAACAAATTAAAATTTTAATAAATTCTATAATATCTATAACATCTATAACAACATTCAATTAATTTGATACAATTCGTATACATATATAAATACACAGTACATACATTGTGTATGGGACCGGGACAACATTCAATTAATTTAATACAATTCGTATATATATAAATCAGATAAGTAGTTATTTTATTAACACATTAACACGAGTAGTATATTTTCTCAACCGTATAATAATATCAATGAATTTTGCAAATTACAATAATTTTTTGGTTAATTAGATTTAAAATAAAATATAATATATATATATATATACCTCGTAATACTACTCTTACGTTATTACAACTTCAACAACATACGCATGCCTACATTGACCCAAAATAGTATATCTACTTCCTCAATAGTATGATATATATCAACATATCATTCAAACTATTTTGATATAGAGATTCAGTTATCTAGCTTTCGATTACTACATACATCACTACACGAGATATACGTATATATACATATATTCAATTGTCTATCAAGTTTCACATACATACTATAAACATCACATACACGATTATACTACCCCATAATAATATACAACGTATTTCACAAATACTCAGATGAATTATAGATTACATTATCTTATGTCATTAATATACCTTCACTGTATAATATGTATACACTATATATATATACATATACACATATACACACTATCGACTATATCAAATTCTAATTAAATACGTACTATATATACCACATATGTACATAGGTATATTATCCAATAATATAATGCGATGTATTTATATATATGAACTCTTGAATGTGTGTGTATATATATATATATATATATATATATATATATATATATATATATATCACATCCACAAGTATATTACCTTATAATAGAACACATTCATTATATTCTGATGAATTATCGGTTATATATTACATTATTATGACTGAAATAGTAACATAATATTATTATCTCAACGGTATGATATATATATATATATATACACACACATTCATTATACAAAGATTATGCATTTTTAATGTCATTTAACGTATATACGAAGAAAAATATTTATTTTATATATTGAAACATAAGTAAAAGATAAAGATTATGTTTAACGTAATTTATTTATTTTATTTGATATATTTTTAAGTGTAATTTTTTCAAAAAATTTAACAATGATTGATTTTTATTATTATTATATTGATTATCGACTACGTGTGTTCAGTGTAATTTCAAAAAATTATATATATATTTTATTATATATATAATTATTTTTAATGAAACTAATATATATATATATATATATATATATATATATAATTATTGATTACATATAAAGATTATGTTTAACGTAATTGTATTTAAATTATTTTTTTATTTTAATTAAAAACCGACCACAAGTGGTCGGTTTTTTTAAAAGTATTTTCTTTTTCTTTTAATTAAAAACTGACCACTAGTGGTCGGTTTTGTTAAAAATAAATTAAAAAAAGAATTTTTAAAAAAAGACCACAAGTGGTCGGTTTTTAAAAATATTTTGTATTTTTTTTTAAAAACCAACCACTTGTGGTCGGTTTTGTTATTTTTTTTCTAAAATAAATTATAATTAATATAAAAATTATTGAAATAATTATTTTGATTTTTTTAAAAAAAATAAAAAACGACCACTTATGGTCGTTTTTTTCCGACCACAATGTGTGGTTGATTTTTTGTGGTCGTTTTTTCATTTGTTTTAGTAGTGATTCAATTTTCCCCCTATTTTCACACTGTGTGTGTGTTTTGTCAACTAGAAGCTTATCAGGATTCAATTTGTTTCTTCATTTTGATATTGTGTGCAATTTTGTGTGTTTTTTGTCAACTGGGGCTTGATTATCCTTGTCTTACGACTTCAGCAAGTTGGAAAAGAATATGTGATGATCCTTATAGTGAGGTGGTTGCTCTAACTTATATGAGATTACCTACTTTGACAACGATCATAAACGGCCCCTTATGTATTTTTAACCAAGTTATGCTGTATGCCCCGTAGTGTTGTAAAATCTCTTGGTTTAGACTTTACTATAATCATGTCCCCAACCTTATAATTCATGAGATAATGTCTGTGGTCTGCAAACTTTCTAATTTTTTTGGTGCCTTTTCCAAGTAGGACTTAGCAGTATAAAGCCACTTCTCAAATAAGCCCCTAAACTCTTCCCCTTGAACAATTGGTATTGAATGTAGATTTTATATGCCTATTGGCCTGTGAGTAACTGAAATTATGTCTTCCTGGTAGACTCATTGTATTATATGTTATATGAGAATCTAGATATGACTAAGAGTCCGACCTAATCCTCCCGATGTGAACTCAAAAAATGCTTGAAGTAGAATTCCAACGAGGCATTGATCAATTATATCATGTTACAGTGTGATTCTAATCTTTTTATGTTGTCATTTAAGTGCTAATTTATATTATTTGTTCTCTTTTTATAGGTGTCCAAAATGGAGAAAGAGATGAAGAAAGTGATGAAGACATTGACCTTACTTGAGAAGATTTTTGGGTTGTGGATAAATGCTCTAATATCAATAGTTTTGTGTTGAATTTCTTGAAACTTATCGCGACTCGAACTTGCTTCTATGTAAAAACATAACTAATCATTTGGACTTGATTACATTTTGTATTTGGGTTTAAATTACTAGTTTGTTGCATATTTTGAATTATGAGATTATTAATGAATGATTTTGTTTGTGATGTGTATATATTGTGTTATAATTTACGGAAAAGGTTCAAAAATACCCCTGAACTATCTTAAATAGCTCAAAATGCCCCTCGTTAGATTTTTGACTCAAAAATACCCCTCCGTTAAATATTTGGCTAAAAAATACCCCTCCCTCTAACAGAATTCGGAAAAGGATCAAAAATACCCCTGAACTATCTGAAATGGGTCAAAAATACCCCTTTGTTAAATATTTGGCTAAAAAATACCCCTCCCCTTAACGAAATTAAATTATTTCGATTGAATTAAACCCTAACTTTAACTTTTTAACCCTAATACTTTAATTTTTTTACATAAAAGTATTTTTTAAATTTTTAAATAAGATAATGAAAAAAAGTATTTGAATTATAATATAAATTGGTTGAATTTGATTTGAAAAATAAACATACATTTATTCTAAAAAGGTATTTTCACTTTACATCTTTTTAATCTTTAAAGAAATTAACGAAATATAAATTAACGAAATTAATGAAATATAAATTTTCACTTAAAGAAATTAACGAAATAAAAATTAAATGATGAACTTTATATAAATTAACGGAATAATCGAAATAATTTAATTTCGTTAAATACCCCTCTGTTAAATATTTGGCTCAAAAATACCCCTCCCCTTAACGAAATTAAATTATTTCGATTGAATTAAACCCTAACTTTAATTTTTTAATCCTAATACTTTAATTTTTTTACATAAAAGTATTTTTTAAATTTTTAAATAAGATAATGAAAAAAAGTATTTGAATTATAATATAAATTGGTTGAATTTGATTTGAAAAATAAACATACGTTTATTCTAAAAAGGTATTTTCACTTTACATCTTTTTAATCTTTAAAGAAATTAACGAAATTAATGAAATATAAATTTTCACTTAAAGAAATTACCGAAATATAAATTAAATGATGAACTTTATATAAATTAACGAAATAATTAAAATAATTTAATTTCGTTAAATACCCCTCTGTTAAATATTTGGCTCGAAAATACCCCTCCCCTTAACGAAATTAAATTATTTCGATTGAATTAAACCCTAACTTTAACTTTTTAACCCTAATACTTTAATTTTTTTTACATAAAAGTATTTTTTTAATTATAAAAATAAGATAATGAAAAAAAGTATTTGAATTATAATATAAATTGGTTGAATTTGATTTGGAAAATAAAGATACA
This sequence comes from Capsicum pubescens, assembly GCA_030864215.1. NCBI lineage: Eukaryota > Viridiplantae > Streptophyta > Magnoliopsida > Solanales > Solanaceae > Capsicum > Capsicum pubescens. The sequence goes on from CM061545.1 coordinate 71,124,871, forward strand.
TTTATTCTAAAAAGGTATTTTCACTTTACATCTTTTTAATCTTTAAAGAAATTAACGAAATATAAATTTTCACTTAAAGAAATTAACGAAATATAAATTAAATGATGAACTTTATATAAATTAACAAAATAATCAAAATAATTTAATTTCGTTAAGGGAGGGGTATTTTTGAGTCAAATATTTAATATAGGGGTATTTTTGGCCCATTTCAGATAGTTCAGGAGTATTTTTAATTCTTTTTCGAATTTCGTTAGAGGGAGAGGTATTTTTGAGCCAAAAATCTAACGAAGGGCATTTTTGAGTTATTTCGGATAGTTCAGGGGTATTTTTGAGCCTTTTTCGTATAATTTATTATGTATGTAAATAAAAATTTACATTAATACGAGTGACTATTTATATAAATCATTTCAATTGAATAACATGTTGCAACAATCGTTGCAATAGATCAATAAACCATTGCAATAAGTAGTCAAAAAGCGTTGCAATAGATGCTATTGCAACGGTTTAATGTCGTTGCAATAGAATCTATTGCAACGGTTAGTAACCGTTGTAATAGATGAAAATAGGCGTCCCAATAAGTAATGAAATAGTTGTAATAGGTACTCAAAAAGCGTTGCAACAGAATAATAAAAGCGTCGCAATAGATGCTATTGCAACGGTTTAATGTCGGTGCAATAGAATCTATTGCAACAGTTTGTAACAGTTGTAATAGATGAAAATAGGCATCTCGATTAGTCAAAAAATAACCGTCGTCATAGCTTGACCTATGGCGACGGTTCCAGACAACCGTCGCCTTAGCTTGACCTATGGCAACGGTTTCAGACAACCGTCGCATAAACCATTGCCATAGACCTATCGCAACGCCCATATATAGGACGCTTGCTGAACCGTTGCGGTAGAGCTATGATAGCGGTTTTGTTGTCTATTGCATTTTTCAACCGTCACCATAGGAGTAATTTCCCATAGTGTATATATCGATTTGGTTTGATCCTGGAGATCTCATTTGTAGGTCTTACCAACTGTAATTTTACCGTTGTTTGTTGTCTGTTGAGTATAACATAACAAAGGATGATATAGCAATGAAACATAGAGATAATATTAGGAAATATGGTTTAAAGAATTTCGATACTTGCTGAACCTATTCGTTGAATGAGACATACATCAGCAACTGTGCTAACTTTGAATTATAAATCGTTTGTAAGCTTTATTTATGTGCTAATGAGAAGAAAATTGATGGTTATAATTTAAGAATTGAAAAAAAGGAGGAAAAAACACATTGATACATAATCATAGGACGACACACCTTTGATGATTTGAGGTTCAATCCTGTCATGTCATGTTCTATTTTTGTTTATGCCCCTTTGAAGTGTGAGAGGCCTTTTATGACCAAAGAAAAGGATAAATGTAGATTTTATGCATTTAAATCTTTTATTATTTTTAGCACGATGTCACAAAGAATTCAGATTCTCAAGGCAATTACAGCCGGAACAACTTATAGCACCAGGTGGTTATACCAAAGAAATATAATTTACTAAATTATTGAAGGAAGATATGTGTTTAATTAATCATACTAGAATTTTAAAAAGCTATGTTCGGACACATGAGTTTTTTCCTCAGAAAGTCACTTAACTTTAAAAAGTTACTCAACTTTGATTCTTACTCCAAAAGTCACTCAACTATGAGTTTTTTTCTCAGAAAGTCACTTAATTTTAGTTTTTACTTCAAAAATCATTCAACTATGAGTGTCTTACTTACAAAGTCACTCAAGCTATTTAATTAATTTTTTTCATTAAAATTTGCTAACATGTAATTTTTATTTAAAACAAAAATTTTAAGAAATAAAAAAAAATTATTTAAACAATCAGTTTAATGACCCACCCATATCCAAAGTTCATTTAAATGGTTTAAAAGAATATCTCTTTAATTCTTAGAATTTTGATTTTACTACTATTTTTTACAGTTTTCTTGTCCAAAAATTACTCTATACTCTAAAGTATATATACTCATACAGATCATCAATTAATATCCTAAAATCACAATCATTTGATTGAACAATTTTTGCTGCTAATTTTATCTCGTTGTAATGTATATATTATAATGTTACTAATGTTGAATAACATTTGCTAATGTTTTATATCATATCATTTTAGTTTAAAATCTATAACGTTCCTTTTTATCAATTTATTAGGAATAGAATTCATTGTATTTATTTGATGCATCTGTATATTATACAAGTGGTAATCTAATATATGCAGAGCTAATAACTCAAATAGTCATTTAACTTACTTTTTTCTTACAAAGTCACTTAACTTTATTTTTTACTCCAAAATTTACTCAACTTAGGATTTTTCACTCAAAAAGTCAACCAACTTTGATTTTTTCTTCAAAAGTCACTTAACTATGAATATTTTACTTACAAAGTCACTCAATCTATTAATTAATTAATTAATTTTTGATTGAAATTTGCTAAAACTAAAAAATTATTTGAACCATATTATTACATATTCTCATGTTTACTTTATAACCCGCTGAAATCTTAAAATATCATAATTTATATAAATTCACTTATAATGTTAATATTAATTTTTAAGATTTTCAGAATCATATTAATTTAGTTGATTTTATTTAATTAACTTTCTATGTGATATTTATTTACGATTTTTTTTTCAATCATAATGTAATTTTTTTATTTTTGGGGAATAACGAAAAAATAATAATAACAACAATATTATTTAACTGTTGACAAAATATTATAGTAATAATATTAACAATACAATAACATAACAGTGTATAATATTATTGCTACCTTAGTGATAATACTGTAATCAATATGACAACTATAAGAGTAATCTAACTGCTTCTTAACTAGTTTATATATTAATTATACTTGAGTCGTGCTAGACACTGTCCTAAGAAACTATTTCAGCAGTGTGAAATATTTTCCTAGGATTAAACAAGTACTTCCCTGATTAATTAGAGGATATTCAGAGTTAAATAAGTCTTTCCTAATTAAACAAAGGATACAGGAATCAATAAAATTATTAATACAAATACCAACAAGTTAAAATATTAAAACAGAAAACTCAATAAAATAGTAATTGAATTTGTACTTAAAGAAAAGGAGTAAAAGAAAAAGGTTGGCAGTATGTGTTGTTGGTTAATCTTCTTCTTTTTTTTTGTAAAAATGAAAGACATGCTATTTATAGCACTTGTGGACAACAACATTGAGGCGGCAACATTTTCTTTTTTTCTTCTTCTTTTTTTCTTTCTTTTCTTTTCTTTTCTTTTCTTTTCTTTTCTTTCTTTCTGTCCAAGTAAAAAAATTCTTTTGAAATAAATATTTCACTTACAATCCCCACATTATTTCAAAAGAATTTATAGAAAAATATTTTAACTTGTTGGATTTGCATGGACAAAATGCAGGAAGTTTGATGTCTTTTGGACTATGAACCGAACTTAGATCAATAAAATTTAACTTACAGAATTACCAGTGAAATATAATATTTCTATGAACCGAATAATTCTTGTTGTAAGCCAGAGATTTTACCAATCATATTTTGATCAAAATTTTATTGTTCAACGCGGTTTTGCGCCAATAGGCCATGCGCGCGCGCCTGGTATTCATGAGAGCTCTAGAGATTAAGGCCAAAAGTCTCATAGGAATGACCTCATTCCATTTCTCATATAGGTGAATTCATCAAGTATACACTGCTTTAAATACACCATCCATAAGGACTATGAATTCATTAAGAGTCAATTACTCATCCCTCCATTTTATTAGCAGTTCAAGCACTCTCAATAAAGGCACAAAGTCAATATCGACTTGTTATTACCCATATGAACCTACTTCATGGGATCTCCAATCACATAGGTTGGGTTACCATCTCTATTGACAATCATATTGGCCTTAATACCATCTCTTTTGAGGTTTGAAGAATTAATTTTCTTCTCACGGTTTTAGTCAGTGAATCGACCGAATTCAATTCTGACTTCACATAATCAATGAAAATTATTCCATCTCTCAGCAGCTGCTTAACAACATCATGCCTCAATTTTATATGTCTACTCTTACAACTGTAAGATGTATTCTTCACAATAGCAATTGCGGCTTGACAATCACAGTGTATATACACAGGAGGCATCAGATCATCCTTTTTTTAAAAATAATATTAGACAACAGATCATTCTTTTTCAAAGGAATATTAGACGACAAATCATTCCTTTTTAAAGGGATATTAGACAATAGATCATCCCTATTCAAAGGGCTATGAGGCAACAGATCATCCTTTTTTTTCAAAGGGCTATGAGTCATTAGATCATCCTTTTTAAAAGGGCTATGAGGCAACAAATCATCCTTTTTAAAAGGCATATTCGCTAAGGAATTTTTTAGCCATTCAACCTCAGTACCAGCTAATTCCAGAGCCACAAACTCTGATTCCATAGTTGATCTAGCAATGATCGTCTGCTTAGCTGATCTCCATGATACTGCACCTCCACCAAGCGTGAATACATAACCACTAGTGGATTTTGTCTCATCTGAATTAGAGATCCAATTTGCATCACAATAACCTTCTAAAGTTGAAGGAAATCCACTATACAAGATATCATAATCCACAGTTTCTTTCAAATATTTCATCAAACGCATTAATGCAAACCAATGCTCATTATTGGAATTATGAGTATATCTACTCAGTCTACACACAACATAGGTTATATCAGGCCTAGTAAAATTCATTAAATGTATTAAACTCCCTATGATCTTTGCATACTTAGACTGAGCAACTGGGTCATCATTATTCTTTTTTAATTTAGAATTAGCATCATAAGGAGTGGCTATAGGAGTTACCTCCCAACATTCAAACTTCTTTAGAAGTCTTTCCACATAATGTTCTTGTGACAACATTATACCATCTTCACTCCTTATAACTTTAATTTCCAAAATAATATTCACTTCATCCAGATCTTTCATATCAAAGTTAGTAGACAAAAATAATTTGGTACGCTCCACAATATTTAAACATGTACCAAATATAAGCATGTCATCAACATATAAACAAATTATCAAATAATCATAGTGTACCACTTTTGTATAAACACATTTATCCATTTCAACAGAAAAAACCGTCTTTTATTAAGACTTGATCAAATTTCTCATGCCACTGTTTCGGAGCTTGTTTAAGGTCATAAAGAGATTTAATTAATTTACAAATTTTATTTTCTTGTCCAAAAATTATACATCCTTCAGGTTGAACCATATAAATTTCTTCTTCTAAATCTCCATTTAAGAAAGCTGTTTTCACATCCATTTGATGGATAAAAAGCTTATGAATTGATGTCAAAGCAATTAATACTCGAATAGAAGCAATTCTTGTTACTGGTGCAAAAGTATCAAAGTAATCAATATTTTCCTTTTGAGAAAATTCTTTATCTACTAACTGAGCTTTATATTTATCTAAAGATCCATCTGAATTAAGTTTCCTTTTGAAAATTCATTTACAATCAATCGGTTTTGCACCAGGAGGTAAATCAGTTAAAACCCATGTATTATTTTTCATAATTAAATCAAATTTAATTTTTATTGTCTCTTTCCAAAATTTAGCATCAGAAGAAGATATAACTTCAAAATAATTTGATGGTTCATTATCAACAAGAAAAGTTTGAAAATCATTTTCATAAGAAAAATATTCTTTTCGAGGCCTTGTACTCCTTCTCAGTTCCTCAATATTAGAGGTAGATTCATTTTCTTTTTCAACAGGTGCATGAGAGATTTTATCACATAATGAAAAAATATGTTCAAAGAATTCAGCATTCTTTGTCTCGATTATAGTATTACTATCAAGTACATCACATTTCAAGACAAGAAATTTGTATGCAACACTATGTTCAGTATATCCAATAAGCATGCAATCAGCAGTTTTAGAACCTATTATTTTTTTAGGTTCAGGAAGAAGAACTTTCACAAGGCAACCCCACACTTTTAAATATTTTAAATTAGGCTTATAACCTTTCCACAATTCATAAGTGGTTTTGCCAGTTCTTTTATGAGGAATTCTATTTTGTAAATGACATGCAGATAAAATAGCTTCAGACCACAAATTATCAGGTGCACAAGAGTTAATTAGCATAGAATTCATCATTTTTTTCAGTGTCCTATTTTTCCTTTCAGCTACACCATTAAACTCAGGTGAATAAGGCGGAGTTACTTCATGAATAATACCTTTTTTTTCACAAAAGCATTTAAAGATACATATTCTCCACCTTTATCAGATTTAATTCTCTTGATTTTTCTACTAAGTTGATTTTCAACTTCAGATTTATAAGATACAAAAGCATCAAATACATCATCTTTATTTCTAAGCAAATACAACTTAGTAAATCTAGAGAAATCATCAATAAAGGTCACATAATATCTTTTACCACCTCTAGTCATAGTTTGTTTTAAATCACCCAAATCAGTGTGGATCAAAGATAACAGTTCAGTTTCTCTATTAATTGAAAAACATGACTTTTTAGTAATTTTAGCTTCAACACATATTTCACATTTATCAAAATTACTTAGAGTCTAAACCAGCTATTAAACTAAGCTAATGCATATAAGCAGAAGCTAATGCATTATCATTGATAATATCAAGTAATAAAGTCTATGATTACAACATCCATTTCCAATAAGAATATCGTTTTTGGTTAATATGACCTCGTTATTTTCAAATATAACCTTTATTTCAGTTTTTCCTAATAATGCCACATAAATCAAATTAATTCTGATATTAGGAACATGCAACACATTACTCAATGCCAAAGTTTTACCAGATGTGAGTTTGAGAAGAACTTTGTCTTTTCCAAGAACTTGAATTGTTCTCGAGGTCCCAAGATAAACAATTTCTTCTTCTTTCTCAACTTGGGTGTATGATGTAAAATCATTTTTATTTATACAAATGTTCTTAGTAGCACTAGAGTCCACCACCCAATTTCTCACATTGGTCTCAATATTCATTTCTGAAATGACCGCCATAATTATATCATCCGTTTCAGTCAAATTTATTTTTGACTTAGCGGGATTGTTATTTCTTTCACATATTCTCTTGCATTAAGACTCATTTTCTATGAAGATTCTATTATTAACATTAGGCATGCAACCAAGTTTATTTTTATACCTGTATTCTACAGTACTTGTAGTACCATAATCTTCTGACAAACTGACTGAAATGGAAGTAGCCAGAGCAACACCAAATTCAATATTATCAATGGTCGTAGGATCAAAATTATAAGCCTCAGTTTCTTAGATTGTTGGGAAATAACGAAAAAATAATAATAACAACAATATTATTTAACTGTTGACAAAATATTATATTAATAATATTAACAATACAATAACATAACAGTGTATAATATTATTGCTATCTTATTGATAATACTGTAATCAATATGACAACTATAACAGTAATCTAACTGCTTCTTAACTAGTTAGTATATTAATTATACTTGAATCGTGCTAGACACTGTCCTAAGAAACTATTTCAGCAGTGTGAAATATTTTTCCAAGATTAAACAAACACTTTCCTGATTAATTAGAGGATATTCAGAGTTAAATAAGTCTTTTCTAATTAAATAAAAAATACAAGAATCAACAAAATTATTAATACAAATACCAATAAATTAAAATATTAAAGCCGAAAATTCAATAAGATGATAATTGAATTCGTACTTAAAGAAAAGGAGTAAAAGAAAAAGGTTGGCAGTATGTGCTTTGGTTAATCTTCTTTTTTTTGCAAAAATGAAAGACATGCTATTTATATAGCACTTGTGGACAACAACATTGAGGCGGCAACATTTTTTTTTTTCTTTTTCTTTTCTTTTCTTTTCTTTTCTTTCGTTCTCTCCAAGATTTTGGCGTTTTGCTTGGAATGAGTTGTTTTGCTCAATGTACAACGCCTTCTTGAGAGGAAATGGAGGAGTTTAAATGAACAATATCTTTAAAAAAATAAAAAATTATGTTCCAATATATATAAAATAATTAAGTACTCATTTTTGTACTCTATATGCCTCCATATAAAATGAAAAGAAAGAAAAATATTTACATTCTATTGGAGGAGTTACCTGATTTCATTTCTGGAGCTATTGATGATTAAAAAAAAAAGTGTAGTACAAAGAGTGACTACAACTTGAGTGGAAATAACTTTTAACACAAAAAAACTAGAAATCGAAAGATGTTTGCCTTAAGGTGATACTTTAATTATAATATGGTGATAGCTTGATTTGTAACTTTTGAAATTAAATTATGATCAAACACATCGTTAGCTTCTAAACTTGACATCAATTTTTATTTTGATATTTCAACTATATATTGTCTATTTTAAACACCTCATTTAAGGCTTTGTTGTGTCACTTTAATTTCTTTTATACAATCAGCCAAATATGTACGATGTGTGTACGCTATAAAAAAAAAGGATAAATTACTTATAACTACACCTTAAGTTTCTATTATTACTTAAAATTCCATCCAACTAACCTAATTAAAAAAATTCCTTTTTACTCAAAATAGTTACCCCTTTTCTGATACATCTAAAAAAACCCACACACATCCCTTTATTGTGCCGCAAATCAAACCAAAAAATTAGAAAATACATCCCACAATTTTTCTCAACTCACCCATTTTAAATTTCCACCATGTTCTCATCTTCATCTTCTACTTCAACATTCAAGTTACAACTTCCATTAATTTTTTTTTAAATTTCCACCATGTTCTCATCTACTACTCAATTAGATCTAACAACTCCAAATTTCCACCATTAACTTTCTTTTTTAATTTCCACCATTTCATTATGATATGAACGACATTGATTTTCGTAAAAATAGATTGAAATATCAAAATTTTTTGGACAAAATGACTATGATATTTAAGCAAGAACTTTTGATTGTTTTTATTACAATTCTATAAATTAATTTTCGTCCATATATTAGACTATTATGCATCAAAAGATATTTTTCTCTTCAACAATGTATCATATAAGCTAATTGTAGTTTTATATCTTAATGTAAATTATATAATGTATCAGATATTTTCAAAAATAAGTCAAGTATAATGCAAACTTAATTACAATGATGTATCTCAACCAAAATAATTTAATGTATCAGAAACTTAAATTAATAATAAAATAATAGATATAATATTATTGTATTTGCATATAAAGTAATGTATTATTAGATATTTAGATTTTAATATAATGTATTAGATAATTTTTACACATATAAAGTATTAAACAAAAAAATATAATAATGTATTAGTAACCACAAATAAATGTAATGTGTCATGAATTGTAGTGTATCATGAACTCAATGTTATTAAATGAGATATTTGTTATCATAATACAATATATCATAAGTTTTTACATAATATGAAAACTTATGATATTTGTTATCATAAGTTATTAAATGACGTATATTAGGTAATTTAAATAATAATTTCTTTAATTAAGCGCATTAATTGCTCAACTGTAGGCTTAATTATCGTTTCTTTTCGTTTTTAACCATAATTAAAGATTTATTAATGTATCATGACGTTAACTAATATACCATATCTGGGATTTTATGTAATTATTATAAAAGTAGGGAGAGAGAATAATTAGGTAGTAAAGTGTTGAGATTTATGTTGTTTACCCAAAAAAAAAAATATAGTGATAAATTAGCAACAGAATAATTAATTTTATTTCAAGCATAGCAAGAATTATTTTTTTTATTTATGATATAGTAACGGACCAACGATGAAATTTATTTTCCATTGCTATATATTGGCGCGAAAATTTGATATCTTAATTTTGTGACGAAGTTAGTAACAAATAATGTGTAACTATTTTAATTAATATGTAGCAACGAATCTTGCAACGGATCATTGCGTCGGTAGGCTTTAAATTTATTTTATAAATTTTTATTTGTTATTAGTGACAGAAAAATCCGTCGCAAACATTTATTTTTTAATAAAATATAATTTTATAATCTATCAAAAAGCTTAGGGCACCGTTTATTTTATCAGCTTTCTTATCTGTACTTCCTCTCTCTAAAAAAAAAAGCTTCTCCATTGAAGCTCAGCTGCACAAAGAAATATTTTGCCTATTGCCTAGCTTGAATCAGGTATGAAATTATTTTATCACCTAAAATTCGTATTTTTTTTGGATCTTCAAAGTGAAGAATGAGTTTTAACTACTCAATTTTTCGAGAATGAGTTTTTTTTTCTTTTTTCTTTTTAATGTTTTGCTTATATTCTAGTTTACCCCCATTGTAAATCTGTGTCTTTTTTTTTTTAATCTTATTAGCTTTGTGGACTGAATCTAGGATAAATGAAAGCATTTGGGGTTAGGTTAATTTCATGCAAGCATTTCAACCTCTCCAGTAAGCAACTCCAAAAACTACTTCAATTTTGAACTTTTGTCTTGCACAAATTATCCATTCAACAATTTTATAATTTTGACACTGAACTGCTTCTATTTTGCAATATACATCGTAGAGGGAGAGCAGATGATTTTTATCATAAAAAAATAATTTGAAAAATCAAGCTGAAGTGTTTGGATTGATTCAGAATAGCTAATTAAAAAGTAGATTAAAAAAGGATGATGTTGTCAATGTTTTCGCTTTATGTTGGGTCGTTAGTTTATAATCATTACCATAGTCAAAGTTTCTATTTCTATTTTTTCTTTAGTTTTACTTATGCATATTTCTGCTTAAGTATACAATTATTGAGACTGGTGGTTGATCTGTATTTCGAGGCTAAAGTAATTCTTTAGTTGAAGGACAGAAAGCGAAATGTTAAGAAATATGTACTTAACATGTAAAAGCGTTTAGTTTTGATTTACATGTATTAGCATCAAAAATATAAATAGTACAGTGGTCATATGCATCTTGCAGATAAGTACACAAAAATTATAAACAGATTGTTGGAGAAGGCTGCAATTGTAGTTGGTCTGGGTTGGCAAAATGCAGCTGAATGTGCTGCTGTGGAGAAGTAGAGACAGTATTAAAATTCATTCGTTAGTAGTTTTCTTGCATGAACCTTCTCTATATTCTATTGTTCTGCCATAGCTGTTGTTGATTTTTAAAAATTTCTTTCACTTTTCAAGTACATCGCAGAATATAATAGTCACAGACTGGACTTAACTAGTTGATTCTTTGTCTTGGAAACTTGCACATATGCTTTTGCATGTTTAGTTGTAGTAACTTCATAAAATCAAGGGTACCTATTATCCTCTTCATCCATGCACCAATATCTTTAAATATATGCAGGTTGGAACCTTCTAAAGAATGCTCTAGTTTCATTTTGTTGTCTTTCAGAAGTGAAAATAATTTCAATGAAATCAGTTGAAAAGGTGTCTCAAAAAATATCAAAGATGGTTATTTTGGAGAATTCAATGTATGTTTTTAAAATCATAATCGAGTTACAATTTGTATTCACTTCTATAAATACACTTGAAAGCTTCAGGCTGCATGCTATTTTTGTGCAATCGAAGTAAATTATACTTGAATTAGAAGAATATTTAACTTAAATCTTTTTCATTTAGATGATGTTACATCAATTTGATAGTTTGTGGTTCGATTTGGAAAGTGAATTGAAACTTATACAACACACAACAGTTGTTTGAGTTTGCAGAATAAGTAATTCTTTATGTTCCTGCAAATTCATTAATTCCACTTGAAAGCAACACACAACGATTGTTTCAATTTGCAGAACACTTATCTCAACTTTTATCACTTTGACGTTATCCAATTTGATAGTTTGTTGTCCACTTTACAAGTGAATAATTATATTACTTTAAATTGTATTTCAGAAAAAATTCTATTGGTACGCTTCCATTAGTGATACTGTGGTGAAGCAACAATAGCTGGAGAAGATTGCATTATACTACAAGAATTCCATTTCTAATATAAAAAAATATAAAGCTACATCCGGCTAGAATTTGTAAATGACCATGTGTGAAAAAGATAGATAAATTTTTTTAAAAAGTGATAAATATATTAAAAAATTGAAGATAAATTTTAAAAATCATTATGGTGGCTGTGAATTAGCTGCTGAGACACATACAAGTGGCTCTATTTCAATTGGAGAGCATAAAAAAAAATTTGTGAGTATAAATTTCATGAACTATATAAAATCATTGATTACTATCTGGAAGTAGCTTCGCAAAATGACACCGAGTAAGATCATTCAGTCTGCTTACTTTAAACTATTCATTTTCTTACTAAGTGAATACGAGAAATTAATTTGAGAGTTGATTTGCCTTTTTTTTTTTAATTTTTTTGAAACTGCTTCTCAACATAGAGTGTCTTACATTGATAACCATATAGATCCAGAAGGGTGGGCCCCTTGGGATGATAAAATGTACTTGGATACATTGTGCTATGGTGAGTACAAGAACAATGGGCTAGTTGCTGATACTAGCAAAATGGTAAAATGGAAGGGTTATCAATGTTATTACTAAAGCTACTGATGCCATGAAATATATATACTGTATAGTGTCCTCCATATCTAAGATTTCAACTTAGTGTATATATTGGTATCTTAATTATACCGAGCTCGAATCCATTTGAGTTAGCTGATAAGGAGTAGGTGAAAGTATCACCTACGAAAAAATATTTTTAGGTGCTGTACCTAATCAATATATATATAAAAGAAGAATGTTAGTTTATTATATGTGGCATGTCTTAGAGTTTATTATATGTGGCATGTCTTAGAGGCCTTCAACGCCATTTATCCTTTTTGTGACTTTTTTTGACATTAATTGAGTTTTCTTCTCCATTTAAATATTTATGTATTTAAAGAAAATTCAAAAGCCAATATAATAATTTTAAGAATGAGGAAGAATTGAAGAGTTAGAAATGTAGAAGGTCTCTTATAGTGAATATAAAATACTCCATCAACCACAATGTTCATTTCCACCTTTCTTTGCATATATAAAAGATTATACAAATCAAGTTTAAGCAACGATATGGCCTTTTAGGTTAATATTTGCTTAAGCTTTGAATTTCTGCTTACTACTTTTTATTTGGATTTTCTCACTAGACCAAAGGTGGAACAAGTATTTTGAAGGTCACATATTTTTTTTCGGTCCTTTCTGAATATTATACTTTTCTGCAAGTTCTTTCTATCTATGCAACACATTTTTTTTTTAATCCTTTCTGGTTTTACAAATTATAGTAGAGACGATTGACTTGTGAGGGAGTTTTTAGAATGTGAGAATCTGTTAGTACCAAGAAAAATAGTGAGTTGAGTTGATTACTTTGAATATGATTTTTATACTAGAAGGTATTTTGATCTCATTTTAATTAATTGCAAAAATTTTATTATGTGTTTGGATAGTCACTAAGGTTTCTATTTGGCTAGATGAATTTGATGCATGTTGAAATAAGCAAAAATCTGGAGTACAGATTGAAGAAAATCCTAAATGAAGGTTTATTATTTTACATCAAGAACTTTAAGGTTATTATTGAAAGCAATGGAGCATATAGACCACTTAGAATTAATAGAATACTTTTTTTCTTTTTGTTCAGTTCTCTCTAATTTAAATTATATGGTATATCCTTAAAGCTCACATTTATTTAATTTAATTCTCATGATTTTTCATTTTATTTTCTTTTCTAAAACTTGATTTTCATAATTAAACGCCTCAATTGAGTATGTTTTTTTTAAAATATCAAAAATTAAATATTTTTGCATTTCATAACCTAGCATTAAACTATGCCAGTCAATTAAAAAAGTTGTGACAAAAAATTGGACCCATTCAAAAAGTAGAAGTTTGAATGATTAAGATATATATATGAGTACATATACTTATTGTTGTTTATTTTATAATTTTTAATTGATTATTTCTCCAAAAATAAGATATATATTCTCCAAAAATAAGGCTTTATAATATAATTTTACACTATGTACCCATTCAAAAAGTAGAAGTTTGAATGGTTAAGAAATATATATGAGTATATATACTTGTTGTTTATTTTAGAATTTTTAATTGATTATTTTAAAAAAAATAAGATATGTATTCTCTAAAAACAAGACTTTATAACATAATTTTACACTCTGTATCAAAGAAAAACATGAAATACTCTTCAATTGATTATTTTATAGCTAAAATAAAAATTTATTGATATTTTGTTATATAAACTTTCTAGTTTTTTTTTTTTAAATATACAATCTACTGATAATAATAAAACTAGGAATAAAAAAAAAGATATGACATTTTTCTTTGATCAAGAAGTAAGTTTATCTATATTCTCTTTTTGAGATTTTCTTTATTTGTTCTCATTTATGTTCTCTGTCAAAATAAATTAAAAATCACTCATTTATTTTTCTTAATTGTATTAAGTATTCAATGTTAAGAAATTAAAAAGTCACCAAATTTTTTTATTACCATAACTCCTAAAATAATTAATAGTCATATTCATAACATTATTTGTTGTTTCATATTATAATTTACAAATAGAAATATTGTAGGACATTGTAAAAATAATCGCATTAGCTTTTGACATAATAATGTTTTCGATGCTTATTATATCCATGTTAAAATTTAACTTGAGGTATAAGATGAAGGCCATTTAGTAATGATCGACTTGTGATAGTGAATGTCGACAGGAGTTATGAAGATTGTACATCGATTCATATATTTTTTATTTTAGTTTTTAATGATTAAGGTCGTAAGAGTGATGTTGCATTATTTACTTTTTTTATATTCAAAATGTATCTACTTGATAAAATTAAAAACATGTATATTTTTGTTTTTGGAAATTAAAAAAGATAGAATCAAATAGAAAAAATTGAATACAATTATAAAAAATTTAGGAAATAAAATATTCTGACCTGAAAAACCAAACATTACAAACTAAGTTATTAATAAAATAAGAAAGAAAGCTGATTGCATAAAATGAAGTGAAAAAATCACACAAAAATTAGAAAATATAAAAAATACTGAAGACACAATAGAACTAGTTATATTTTCAATAAATAAAGAAGAAATAACTATATTTTCAATAGATAAGGTAGAAATAATAAAGAAAAAATTAAGAAAACTATACTGTGAAGATCCATTAAAAAGATTGGAAAAATATAAGACTACTGTAAGAATTGAGCTAATAGATAAAAATAGTATAATAACCCAAAAATCATTAACATATAACTTTGATGATTTAAAAGAATTTAAAATGCATATAGATGATTTATTAGAAAACCAATATATACAAAAAAGTAATAGTAAACACACTAGCCCAACATTCATAGTAAATAAACACAATGAATAAAAAAGAGGAAAAGGTAGAATGGTTATTGATTATAGAAACCTAAATGAAAAAATTATGACATATAATTATCCAATACCAAATAAGATATTAAAAATAAGACAAATACAAAGATATAATTACTTTAGCAAATTTGACTGTAAATCAGGATTTTACCACCTAAAGTTAGACGAAGATTCTAAGAAACTAACTGCGTTTACAGTGCCATAAGGATTTTATGAATGGAATGTGTTACCATTTGGATATAAAAATGCACCAGGAAGATACCAACACTTTATGGATAGTTATTTCAAACAATTACCTAATTGTATAGTTACATAGATGATATACTACTATATACAAAAACAAAAGAGGAACATTTAAAATTATTAGAACAATTTACAAATATAATAGAAAATTCAGGAATAAGCCTAAGTGAAAAAAAGCAGAAATAATAAAAAACCAGGTAGAATTTTTAGGAATACAAATGGATAAAAGTGGAATAAAAATGCAACAACATATAGTACAAAAAATAATAAATTCAAAAGAAGAATTAGTTACAAAAAAAAAATTACAATCATTTTTAGGATTAGTAAACCAAGTAAGAGAATATATACCAAAATTAGCAGAAAACCTAAAGCCATTACAGAAAAAATTAAGAAAGGATGTAGAATATAAGTACAACGAAGAAGATAAAAAACAAGTACGGAAAATAAAAATATTTTGTAAAGAGTTATCAAAATTACAATTTTCAGACGGAAATAAAAAATTTACATATATAGTAGAAGCAGATACAAGTGAATATAGTTATGGAGGAGTACATAAATATAGATATGAAGAAGAAAAATTAGAACATCATTGTAGATACTACTCAGGAACATTTAATGAAACAGAAATAAAATGAGAAATAAATAGAAAAGAATTATGCTCATTATATAAATGTTTATTAGCATTTGAGCCATATATTGTATATAACAAGTTTATTGTACGGACAGATAATATATAGGTACGATGGTGGTTAACAAGAAAAATACAAAATTCAGTTACAACGAAGGAAATTCAGAGATTAGTATAGAATATATTAAATTTTACATTTACAATTGAAGTAATTAAGACTAACAAAAATGTTATTGCAGATTACATATCAAGACAAACCTACCCAAACTGATATTACAGAAGATGATACTCTAGAAGAAATACTCAAAACCCTAACTACGCTTTCAATGAAAGTGGATAGTATGAGAAATGAGATAGAAAAGCTAAAGACTAATGAAGTTAAACTGAAGTCTGAAGCTATGACTCAGATAACTCAGCAATGTGCAGAGAAATGTCGATCGGAAGATAATAAAATTCCAGAGATAAAAGAAGACGTTGGGACACTCCAAAAAATCTATAACGTTTATCAATCTACTTCCGCAGGTACAAGCAAAGGAGTTAGAAGGAACCTAAATCTGAACATGAACAAAATATTTGACAAGCCATTTATACCAAAAACACCAAAAGACCCTTTGTTTATACCCCCCATAAACTATTACATATTTAGATAGACTAAACCAAGACAAGAAAGCTTATAACCACATAGCCAGATCATATATTGAAAATATCCGCAAGATACAAACTTACTTAAACCTTAAACCCAGATCTACAAGCATTTAAAAACCAAATTCAGATTATATAACCCAAAAACTACAAGGATACAATAAGTTAATTGCATTACCAAAAACTAACCCAAATCTAGTTAAAACCTGTTTCCGTTATGGACTACTCAATATTGTATATACCCAAGACGAAAGTGAATTATCTACTATACAAGAAATATATAAAGCAATTACCACTTACAAAAAGATAACCAAGGGCAACCTATTTTTTGTAAAGTTTTATACGGCACCAGCAGAGATATTGTATGATGAAATAAAACCAGTTATACAAGTTGTGAAGATAGACATGACCCGAGATATGATCATACCCGAAGATATTGAACAACAAGTTGAAATACCCAAAATAGATATACCAGATTTTTATGCGAATAAAAGAATTATTTGAATATCTACAATTATTCAAGAATTAGCAAATAACTACCTAAACGAAAATCCAATATGGAGTTATTATTCAAGAGACCAGCTAATGATCTATTCAAAATCAAGAGAGTTAAGACAAACATATATGGAGGAAGTCCAGAGATGGTGTAACGACCTGATTTGTTAAACCGAAATACTACACGGTGCTCATGACCCCGAGGGACCATAAGCTAACCCATGACTGATATCTGTACCTGTATACTGCATAAGAGAACTTAATAATGCGGAAACATACACTGAAAAGCCATAAGGTTCAATACTGAACATAACTAAATGATATAATATCTGTGTGGGGTAATAGAATACCCAAAACAAAATTAAAAATACTGAAGTCTGAACATGATAGTCCGTATCTAGTCTGAAAGCCTCTACTGTCTGAAGAATCTGAATAAGGAGTTGATGGGACATGTCCCAAACTAACTCGAACTAATAAGCTAATCAATGAGATACTAGAAAATCATTATGTCCTCGAAGGATGAGGACTCACTTCTACTCTGACTGTTAAATTTGGAATCTACTGTTGATCTGGAACTCGTGTCTCTGAACCTATGGTGTAACGTAAAAAGAAAGCACCATAGTGCGAATGTTTCAGTACATATGTACCGAGTATATATGTGAGGTAGGCTATATGCAATGGTTCGCATGCATGAATAATGCTAACTGACTGTCTAACATGAACGTACGAATACATGCATAAATACATAACTGTAACTGACAACGTGATTTCATGATTTCTGAGTCTGTATACTGATAACGTGACATGCTAGTAACTGATATGACTAATAACATGAAGGACTATATCTGAATAATATTGATAACATGGGTGACTGTAGCTGAGTATAACTGATAACGTGGGTGACTGTAGCTGACAGTCCTGAATCTGATGGAACTATCTGAGTTTCGTACTGTATCTGAGTTGACTGTATCTGACAGTCCTAAAA
The DNA here is from genome assembly GCA_030864215.1 of Capsicum pubescens. Taxonomy (NCBI): domain Eukaryota; kingdom Viridiplantae; phylum Streptophyta; class Magnoliopsida; order Solanales; family Solanaceae; genus Capsicum; species Capsicum pubescens. Next base: position 71,143,145 of record CM061545.1, read on the forward strand.
TCTGAAGAACTATTTGAGTTCTATTACTGAGACTGATTGACTGTATCTGACAGTCCTGATTTTGTAACATGAAACTGTGGGAAGTAGTATCTAACCGACATGCCCCAAAGGTGCTATAATAGCTGAGCTGGGGTCCAATCTATGCCCTGATTGGAAGGGTGTCAATACCGCACCACTAGTAAGGACAACACGTGAGTAACCCTCATATAACACGTAACTCTAGCGAGAACGGTGACATCTAATAGGCATAAAATTGTACATTTATGGGGATTTTCATGATATCATGCTAATTAGGCAAATTTCCTTCATCTAGGCATTTTATCAAACATATGGAAGGCATAGTACATGTAAACATCATGGTATAGCAATAAAACATAATGGTTCAATTCCAATTTCATCATACAATGTTTTAGTCATGAGATTTCGTAAATATTTTTCTATACTAATCAACTCACATGGAATTTATCATCAAATCATGGAATAGAAATCAATTCCTCATTTATCAACATGAAAGAGAACATACAAAGCATGAACACGTGAAGAAAATCCATAACTTGTAGTTGAAAAGAGATTCTTGGACTTCATGAATGAAAGGATCCCATGAATGAACACTATGCAAACCTTAGATCGTGATTTCGTGAAGATTGATGGTGAGACCTTCTTGAAATTGGACCTTCTATGAAAATCCTAGCTTGAGTTCTTGAGAGTATTTGAGAAAAACATTAATATTTTGGATGAATAATGGCTAAATCCCGTGTTTGGAAGATTATATAGGAGAGGGGAAAATTGACCCTTTTAACCCTAGACACGTAATTTAATTTTCAGTAAAATTTCCCGAATTGGACCCTTGGTGCGACGCGACGTTATCGCCCCGTGTCACTGGAAATTGACAATTAGGAAACTACACGGTGACGCAACGTGGATCTATCACATTGCCACCTTGTATACGACCTGGAAGTTTAGCGCGACACGCCAGTATCGCGGAGAAATACTGGAATTTGACAATTGCCATTTGAGCTATCTCTGCGACGCGCTGAAGGCTTTGGTCAAACACTGTCTCACTAAAAAGGCTCTAACTCTTCGCCCGGGTGTCGGATTTGAGCGAATTATATATTGATGGAAAGCTTATTCAATTTCCCACGTGATAGGAGGTGAAAATTATGGAAATACCATATGTATAAAAATGAATTCTTATTTAAAGAAAGTTCTAACATTCTTGAGATGATTTTCAAGCTAAGAAAGCACGGGTATTACAATATCTCCCCCTTGAGAACATTCGTTCTCGAATGAGACTGACTAAGAGGGGAAACAATAAACTGAACATAAACTGAACATGAATAACTGGAACATGATCTCATGACGGACGTGACTGACAAACTGAGCATAACATACTGAACATGTATATCTGATGCATGCGTAACTGATTTATAAATGCATAACTGAAAGTTCTGAAGAACTAAGTTTTCTCACAATGAGAATGCATGTCTGATGCATAACTATATAACTGATCTGATACATGAATTCATGACTGAATATGCGGTGGTACTTGATACCAAGATTATCATGGTATACTAAGTTAGTGATGCACACTAATCATGAAACTGAGTAAGCTTAAGAAGAACTATTACCTTGAGCTTGATCTGAGTTGGCGGAGAAGAGGTGTGGATACTTGGTACGCATATTTGCTTCTGTTTCCCAAGTAGCTCCCTCGACAGACTAATTTTGCCAAAGAACTTTAATCAGAGGGACTTCTTTGTTCCTCAATCTATGAGTCTGATAGTCTAAGATTTCAACTGGAATCTCTTCATAAGAGAGGCTGTTTTGAATATCTATGCTTTGAATAGGGACTACGACTGATGGGTCACCTATACACATCTTGAGCAAAGAGACATGGAAAACTGGATGAACTGAGGCTAGATTTGAAGGCAATTCGAGCTCATAAGCTACCTTGCCGAAACGACTGAGAATCTTGAAGGGACCGACATATCGGGGACTAAGCTTTCCCTTCTTGCCGAATCTCTTTACTCACTTCATAAGAGAGATCTTGAGGTAGACATAGTCACCAATATCAAACTCGAGATCCTTTCTACGAACATCTGCATAAGACTTCTGTCGGCTCTGAGTAGCCCAGTCTTTCTCTAATTGACTAAACTTTCTCTAAGGCGTCGAATACTAAGTCAGGACATATGACTGAGGCCTCACTAACTTCGAACCAACCGATTGGAGATCTACATATCCTACCATAGAGAGCTTTGAATGAAGCCATCTGAATACTGGAATGATAGCTATTGTTGTATGCAAACTCAATCAAAGGCAAGTGGTCATCCTAACTTCCCTTGAAATCAATTGCACACGCCCTTAGCATATCTTCTAACGTCTGAATGATCCTTTCTACTTGACCATCTGTCTGAGGACAAAAAGCTGTACTGAGATGAACTTAGGTACCAAGACCTTTTTGGAATACTTTCCAAAAATGAGAGGTGAACTGGGTACCTCTATTTTAGATAATAGATAATGGAACACCGTGCAATCTGACCAACTCCTTAATATAGAGTTTGGTGAAATCCTTAGTTGAATAAGAGGTATGAACTGGAAGGAAAAAAGTTGATTTGGTCATTCTGTCTACAATGACCCAGACTGAATCATGATGATGACGAGTTCGAGGTAAACCCATCATGAAGTCCATGTTCATAACTTCCCACTTCCAAGTAGGAATACTGAACTCCTGCATAGGACCACTAGGCTTCTGATGATCTATCTTAACTTGCTGACATGTAGAGCACTTAGCCACAAACTCTGCAACATTTCTTTTCATCCCACTCTACCAATAGATTTCTCGTAAATCGCGGTACATCTTAGTGGCCCCTGGATGAATAGAGTAGCGCGCGCCATGCGCTTCTGCAAGAATTCGCTGCCTTATGTCATCTACACCTGGAACACATAGATGACCTTGACAACGAAGAACGCCATCTCTCCCTTGGGAGAAAACCTCTATTTTCTGAACTGGTTGTTTTAGCCTGATGAGGCTAGGATCCTTATCTTACTTTTCTTTCACCTCGAAAACTAGAGATGATTTTGAACTACTCTGAACATATACACCGCCCTCTGAAAAGTCGACTAAGCAAACGCCTAGTCTAGCAAGCTGGTGTACTTCTTGAGCTAACTTCTTCTTACTATCCTTAACATGAGAAACACTACCCATAGAGAGTCTACTGAGAGCGTTGTACACTACATTGGCCTTGACCGGATGATAGAGGATACTCATGTCATAATCTTTCAAGATCTCTAACCACCTTCCCTGACAAAGATTGAGATCTTTCTGAGAAAAGATATACTGAAGGCCTTTATGATCTGTGAAGAAATCTACATGAACTCCGTAGAGATAATGCCTCCAAATATTTAAGGCAAAGACTACTGCTGCTAACTCAAGATCATGAGTAGGATAATTTCTCCCATGGGGTTTAAGCTGTTTGGAGGCATAGACTATGACCTTACCATGCTGCATGAGAACACAACCTAAACCCACCCTAGATGCGTCACAGTAAACTACAAAATCGTCTGAACCGTCTGGAAGAGCTAAGACTGAAGCTGAGGTGAGTCGAGTCTTTAATTCCTAAAAACTCTTCTCGTAAGGATCTGACCATTGGAACTTGACTTTCTTCTGAGTCAATCTGGACATAGGAGATGCAATAGAATAAAATCCCTCAACAAACCCTCTGTAATAGCCATCCAAACCCAAGAAACTCCTGATATCTGATGGAGAAACAGGGTGAGTCCTATTTCTTATTGCTTTGGTCTTTTGAGGATCTACCCTAATGCCATCACCGTAAATGATATGACCAAGGAATGGTACTGACCTTTGCCAAAATTTGCACTTACTAAATTTGGCAAATAACTGATGATCTCTAAGAGTTTGAAGTGATATTATGAGTCTGCATAATCTCGCTCAGTGTGGGAATAGACCAGAATATCACTTATGAAGACTATGACGAACATGTCCAAGTACTGCTTGAACACACGGTTCATAAAGTCCATGAAAGCTGCTGGGGCATTGGTAAGACCAAATGACATAACTATAAATTTGAAGTGATCATATCGTGTACGGAAAGCTGTCTTCGGGATGTCACATTCTCTAACTCTAAACTGATGATAGCCGGATCTGAGGTCTATCTTAGAGAAATAACTGGCATCCTGAAGTTGGTCAAACAAGTCATCGGTTCTGGGAAGAGGATACTTGTTCTTGACCGTGACTTTATTGAGTTGACGGTAATCTATACAGATTCTGAGTGAACCGTCTTTCTTGCGCACGAATAAGACTGGTGCACCCCACGGGGAAATGCTGGGTTTAATGAATCCCTTATCTAAGAGATTCTTTAACTATTTTTTCAATTCTCTGAGTTCTACTGGTGCCATTCTGTATGGAGGAATAGAGATAGGTTGAGTATCAAGAGGAAGATCAATGCCGAAGTCTATTTCCCTTTCAGGAGAAATTCCTGGAAGATCTTCGGGAAAGACATCTGAAAATTCATTCACTACTGGGACTGATTCGAGACTGGGAGCCTCAGAACTGTAATCTCTAACATGAACTAGATGATAAACACATCTCTTAGATATCATTTTCCTTGCCCAAAGGTAGGAAACAAGCTGACTTCTAAACACTGAAGTACTTCCCCTCCACTCAAGGACGGGTTTATTTGGGAACTGAAATCAAACTATTCTATTTCTGCAGTCGACTGTGGAATAGCAGGAATGAAGCCAATCCATACCGAGAATGACATAAATAGAAGTCATCTCTAACTCAACTAAATCTGCTGAAGTGACTTTCTAAAATATCATAATCGGGAAGTTCCTGTATACCTGCCGGGCTATGATGGTTTTACCCACAGGGGTAGAGACTGAAAAGGGCTCTGCTAGAATTTCGGGACTGATTCCAAAATCAGCTGCTATATAAGAAGTAGCGAAAGACAAGGAAGCTCCTGGATCTATCAAAGCGTAAACATGCACATGAAAGATCTGTAACATACCAATAACTACATCAGGAGAACTTTCCTGATCGTGTCGGGTATGAAGAGCATAGAGACAATTTGGACATTGCCCGCTAGTAGCACTGGAAGTGGCACCTTGCTGATTTGGGCGACTGGATTGAGCTGAAGAGAGATTCTGTTGACCCTGAGGACCTGGCTGCAGACAGTCTCTAACTCTATGTCCTGGCTTGCCACAACCAAAACAAATACCACTACCTTCTCTACACACACCCTGATAGTGCTTACCATAATTCTGGCAAAGAGGATAGGTGCGGGCACTGCTAACACTGCCCTGGGTCTTAGATCCTGGCACTCTATATTTGTTACCCTCTCTGAACTTAGGAACTAGAGCACTGGCTATAGAAGGGGCTGGAACTGATGACTTAGGACAAAATTGGGAACGGTTTTCTCCTTCTGACTTAGGCTGAGCGAAGTTGAAATTACCTGTCTTCGCTCTCTTATTCTGTTTCTCCCTCTGCTTAATTTTTTTCTCTTCTATCTGCTGGGTATGGGTCATAAGTCTAGCTAAGGTTATGTAATTGTTCAGCATGGAAGATCTGCACTCATTAACCACTCTGTCATTTACCCCTGAAGAGAACTTACTCATCTTGGATCTACTGTCTGCAACCACATGAGGGGCATACCTGGCTAATTGAGTAAACTTAAAAGAATACTCTTTCACTATCATATTACCCTGCGTAAGGTTGATAAACTCTAGCACCTTGGCTTCTCTAAGCTCTTGGGAAAGAATCTGCCTAAGAATGCAGTAACAAACTCCTTCCACTCTATAAGACCTGTATCATCTGATCTTTCGGACTTTCACTATTTGAACCAAGCATGAGCCACATCCTGCAATAGGTATGCAACTAACTTAGCACTCTCAACAGTAGTCACCCCATGGCGTCTGTCACTTTCTAAACTTGATCTAAGAATTCTTGAGGGTCTTCATCTACCTTAGACCTGAGGAAGGTTAGAGGATTCATTCAGGTGAAGTTCTAAATTCTAGCTGTGGCTGAGTTGGAAACTGGGTTGGCTGGAATGACTGTTGGCCGTTCATTATGAGCAACGAATGATTAAGAAAGAGTGGTAAATGCGTTCCTGAACTCCACATGAGAAACATGATCGCCCAAAGGTTCTTCGGGCTGAGGGGCTGACTGATTTCTTCTCTTAGGAGGCATGTTCTGAAATAAAGTGAAGAAGCGGATTAGACTGAGAGCTGACTTGTGATTATGCTCAAGGCATGACATGAATACTGAAAGAAGGGAAACTGTTCTTAAACATCTCATATCCTCTTACACATAAATGTGGCGCGCAAGACACCCATGCACAAGACTCTACTAGATGCGCCTTTCAGACTTTCTAGGACTCTATTGAACCTTAGGCATTGATACCAAGTTTGTAACGACCTAATTTACTGAACCGGAATGCTACATGGTGCTCATGACCTCGAGGGACCACAAGCTAACCCATGACTGATATCTGTACCTGTATACTGCATAAGATAACTTAATAATGTGGAAACATACACTGAAAGGCCATAAGGTTCAATACTGAACATAACTGAATAATATAACATCTGTGTGGGGTAATAGAATACCCAAAAAAAATTAAAAATACTGAATTCTGAACATGATAGTCTGTATCTAGTCTGCATCTAGTTTGAAAGCCTCTACTGTCTGAAGAATCTGAATAAGGAGTTGATGGGACATGTCCCCAACTAACTCCAACTAATAAGCTAATCAATGAGATACTAGAAAATCATTATGTCCTCAAAGGATGAGGATTCACTTCTACTCTGACTGCTGAATCTGGAATCTACTGCTGATCTGGAACTCATGTCTCTGAACCTATGGTGTAACGTAAAAAAAAGCACCATAGCGTGAATGCATCAGTACATATGTATCGAGTATACATGTGAGGTAGTCTATATGCAATGGTTCACATGTATGAATAATGCTAACTGACTGTTTAACATGAACGTGAGAATACATGCATAAATACGTAACTGTAACTAACAACATAATTTCATAATTTCTGAGTCTGTATACTGATAACGTGACATGTTAGTAACTGATATGACTGATAACATGAAGGACTATATCTAAATAATACTGATAACATGGGTGACTATATTTGAGTATAACTGATAATGTGGGTGACTGTAGATGACAATCCTGAATTTAATGGAACTATCTGTGTACCGTACTATATCTGAGTTGACTGTCTCTAACAGTCCTGAAATCTGAAGAACTATCTGAGTTCTATTACTGAGACTGATTGACTATATCTGACAGTCCTAATTCTGTAACATGAAACTGTGGGAAGTAGTATTTAATCGATATGCCCCAAAGGTGCTATAATAACTGAGCTGGGATCCAATCTATGCCCTGATTGGAAGGGTGTCAATACCACACCAATGGTAAGGACAACATGTGAGTAACCCTTATATAATAGGTAAATCTAGCGAGAATGGTGGGAACCCTCACATAATAGGTTAAGCCACCTCATCTACCCTTATATAGCAGGCTACGATGTCTCATCTTATGCTGGCTACATAGTTCTAGAATGCAAGGATTGCTTCTAGGAATCACACCCTCGTATAACAGGTGAGTCCCCATCCTTGGGCTCACTCGGTGCTAATTCCTACTTCCATCTGAATGGACACTGAATATGATTTATTGAACTGAACTGAGCATGGACTGAGTTACTAAATTTCCGTGGCTGACGGAATACTACTGATATCTGACAACTAACTGAGTCATGTGATCATGGAGATTTTTCCTGAGTCATAAGACTATCTGAAGTCTACGAGTTCATAGCTTGACTGAAAGTATCGTGAAAACATGACATGGATCTAGGTACACAACTAATATTTCGGGTACAAGTACCCCTAGGACGCGATGGAAGGAAACTGACATGACTTGATATTCTTGAATACATGATAATCACCACAATACGTTTATTGAAGCGTTTCATCAAACGTCTAATAGGCATAAGCTTGTACATTTATGGGGATTTTCATGATATCATGCTAGTTAGGCAAATTTCCTTCATCTAGGCATTTTATCAAACATATGGCAAGTATAGTACATGTAAACATCATGGTATAGCAATTAAACATCATGGTTCAATTCCAATTTCATCATACAAGGTTTTAGTCATGAGATTTCATAAATCTTTATCTATACTATTCAACCCACATGGAATTTATCATCAAATCATGGAATAGAAATCAATTCCTCATTTATCAACATGAAAGAGAACATACAAAGCATGAACACATGAAGAAAATCCATAACTTGTAGTTGAAAAATGATTCTTGGACTTCATGGACGAAAGAAGACCATGAATGAACACTATGCATACCTTAGATCATGATTTCGTGAAGATTGATGGTGAGACCTTCTTGAAATTGGACCTTCTATGAGAACCCTAGCTTGAGTTCTTGAGAGTATTTGAGAAAAACATTAATAGTTTGGATGAATAAGGGCTAAATCCCGTGTTTGGAAGCTTATATAGGAGGGGGGAAAATTGACCCTTTTAACCCTAGACACGTAATTTAATTTTCAGTAAAATTTCCCAAATTGTCCCCTTGGAGCGATGCGGCGTTATCGCACTGTCACTGAAAATTGACAATTGGGAAACTGCACGGTGGCGCGACGTGGATTTATCGCGTTTCCAACTTGTCTACGACCTGGAAGTTTGGCGTGATGCGCCAGTATCACGGAGCAACACTAGAATTTGACAATTGCCATTTGACTATCTCCGTGACACACTGAAGGCTCAGGTCAAACACTGTCTCACTAAAAAGGCTCTAACTCTTCGTCCGGGTGTCGGATTTGGGCGAATTATATATCGATGGAAAGCTTATTCAATTTCTCACCTGATAGGAAGTGAAAATTATGGAAATACCACATGTATAAGAATGAATTCTTATTTCAAAGCAAGTTCTAACATCCTTGAGATGATTTTCAATCTAAGAAAAACACGGGTATTACAGATGGATTATGACACTACTTAATCCAGAGAAACGACCAATTACCCGAGAAATTAAGGAAAAAATTATTTCAGACGAATTATTGACCAGATACTATAAATTAATAGGGCATAAATATCCAAACCATCTATGTTCGAGATGTAACGGAGAAGATAACATTATTTCAGAAGTTCAACTAGAATAAAAGAAGATGAGGACGCCAGCTGGAAGATATACGACAAAAAATATAAAGCAACACGGACTGATGAAAAAATAAAGACAAGGAGACAAAGAATTAAAGTTATGAAAATGACATATGAATTAGTAAGATAATTTTGTGAAATGTGAATTATTAGAGTACGTAAATTATTATGTAACATTATGTAGCATTTACTAGTCTTTTTGACTTTTTTTGGAAAAAGTGCCATTATTAGTTTTGTTTTTTGTAGAATAGCTTTCAAAGATACTTTAAGTCTTTTCTACCTTTGTAAAGATAACAAGTGTAAAGTAGGAATAGTCTAGAATAGTATACGCGTTTTCTCTTTTTAGGTTATAAATAAGAGAAACATTTGCTATGTTAAGGTAAGACTTTCTACACGAAAAGCAAGCCTTCTTGTACACAACAAAAATCCTCTCATATAATCAATAAATATATTCAGTTTTACACTAAGCTATGGATGAGCAAAACACAGATTTATCAAAATCTACCAGAACAGGTATTTTCATTTATAATTATGAATAGCTAAATTCATAAATTCCTGACAATCATAAGTATAATAAAATAAGCTCATGTTAGTTACTTTATAGTAGAATTATTCGAGGAATAATATGTTTCGAAGTTTATTATCAAAAAACAAAAGGAGAAAAATTACCAGAACTATGCCATCCTAAAGGTGAAACCAATAACACAGAGAAGCCGGGATAAGGTAGTAACCAGAGTAGAGGCGCTGTTTAAGGGAAAAGTATCCAGATTACCATGCTAATAGTGACAGAGGAACATAATTATTTAAGAATAATCTAGTATATTGTGATTTAAGATGATCATATTTTGTTATGTATATGATTGGAGGGAATATTTTAAAAAATAGAATCATATGAAAAATGAATACTTACTTACCTGATGAAATGATACATGAATTTAAGATACTTATTTTATATGTACTTAAGGATATAGAGATAGTAGATATAAAGAAAATTATATGGGAAAAAATATTTAATATTGAAGATGAAGAATTAAAAAGTTGGATAGAAGATGAATTCGAACAAATACACTTAAATGACGGTAGCTACTATTCATACCTAGATAATTACTATTCATATGGATATTATACAGATTAAAAAATGTTAGAATATATTTATGATAGTTTATATAATCCAAATGAAAAATTATCTATACATGAACAACAAATGTTAATTGATCACATAGATAATATAATAGATATGGAAGGAATAAAATTATTAGAAATAGTCATGGAAAATAATTTAATATTAACTAATCATGCAAATTATCCGAGTTATAGAATTTAATATTATATTAACTAACCATGCAAATTACCCGATTTATCCGCACTCTCCGCACCCTCTACAATTGGTATTAGAGTTATGTTCTATAAAGTTAAAGAAATGATATCTGTATGTTAGTCATGATATATGTTAATTTAATTGTTAATTATAAGCCGTGTTATCTTGTTAACTATGTTGTTATTTGTTAATTATGAGAAAACCATTTTAAAATATACATGCTTTTAGAGAAGTTAAAAGAATTCTAAATAGTAATTATCCAGAATATAAGAAACTAAATAAAACAAAAAAAGACCTCCATAGATTAGATTACCTAATTACTTTGATATCCAGTATTGAGGAAAAATTAATAATCTATTTAAAAGCTAGAAGGATGAGGTATATACCACCTAATTATGATAAAATTAGATTTAGAAATCCACCAAAATATTACAAATACTGTACAAATGAATAATATAGACCAATCCCAAAAATATAAAGAATTAAAACAAATATTATCTGAGAAACGAAGAGAATTAAAAATAATAAAAGAAAGACTACAACATAACATAATTGTTGGAGTATGTCAAACATCAATAAAAGCACAAAAAGAAGAAATATCATATTTAGAATTTCTAATAGATAACCTAGAACACATATATCAACATGATTTATATACCATTAAATAGATAAAATGAATAAAGAAGAATTCATAATAGATGAAAAAACATATGAAAATTACGAAGGATTAAAAATAAGAATAGTATTTTATAATTTAGGAAGAAGATATAAGAAAATAAGTGAACATTTATATTTAATGTTAGAAAAAGAAGAATTAAAATTAGAAGATAAATTAATAACTATGGTAAGAATAACAAAAGAAAATGAAGAAATAGATAGAAAAAAGAAAATAGGAAAAATAAAACAACAAACTACAGATGAAATACAAAAATTAGAAGAAATAAAAAATAATAGGATTGCTGAGTTAGAAAAAGAATTACAAATGTTAAAAGACTTATGTGAAAAAAAGACAAAAAGAAAAGGAAAAAGATAAAGAACAAAGATTATTAGATGAAATAAATCAATTCAAAGAAAAATTAGAATTAAAAAATGACGACTTAGAAACCAAAGAATTAGAAGTAAACACAATAGACAATAAAGAAACAAACGATTATGATTCAGAAAATAGTGAAACATATACAAAATTTTTAGAAAAAATAGAAAACCTAGAAATTAAGGAAAACAAAAAGCAATTAATAAAAATATAGAAGAAACAAACACAGAAGTAAATACTCTTGATACAAAAGATGATGAAAATATAATACCTACAACATCAGAAATAAGAAAACCTACATATTATTATAAAGATAGATTTAAAAGAAATAATCTAAAGGATGAATATAACAAATGGACACCAAAACAAATAATTAATAAAAATTATAACTTCTTAGACTTAGACTGTATAATACATGTAGATAAAATAATACAATTATGGATAGGATATACAACAAAATAATTATTAGACAATGGTATAAATGCAATAGATACACCAGAATATATAGAAAGAACACTAATAGGAACATCAAAATTATGGTTTTTAAATTTAACCGAGGATAGTAAAAAGGTATTAAGGGCTGATAAAAAAACAGAAGGAACAACAGTAATTAAACTAAAACCTATAGACATATTGAAAAAATATGAAATAGCTATAAGAGATGAATTTAGCAGTATGGCAACAGAAGAAGAAGAACAAAACAAAGAAAAAGATACAAATAGGAATTTAATGTTAAAACTAGCAATATGTAATATGTGCTATATAGATGAATATACTTGTGCATTTAAAGAATACTACTATAAAGGAACATATAATACAGAAGAAAGTAAAGAAGTAAGAATATTATATTTTAGTAAATTACCTGAACCATTTAGTTAAAAAATAATAAAGAGTTGGGATGAAACAAAAATAGTAGATACCCTAGGAGCAAGAATAAAATTTCTACAACAATGGTATAGGAATATATGTGAAAAATACAGAGAAGAAACAAAAATGGAAAAAACATTAATAAGAAATTTAACATGTTGCAAGGATAAAATAGCACCCCAATTTGGATATTATAAGAAAAAAAAAGACATAAGAAATATAAGAAGTACAGAAAGTCACAATATAAGTATAAGAAACCAAGAAAACGATATTATGTAAAAAATTATAAAAATAAAAGACCATATAGGAAAAAGAATGTACTTGTTATAATTGTGGAAAACTAGGACATTTAGCTAGAGATTGTAAAATGACTAAAGACCCAAAAAAGAAACAAATATCAGAAATAAAGATAGAAGATGCAGAATACATGCAAATAGATTATATAGATTACGAATTAGAAAGTGAAGATAGTATATATGATATTTCGGAAAATGAAACAAATAATGAAATAGATAGTGAATCAAATGAATCAAATGACCGAAGAAGATATAAAAATAATAACAAAGGAAGAATATTTAAATGAAGAAGGAACAAATCAGAAAATAATATTTGATAATAATATATTTGACGAGATAAAAGGAAAAGAATTAGATTTAAGTGTAGAAAAAATATTTAAAATACCAACAGTAAAAAACATATTTAGTAGACGAAAAGAAGAATATTACGTAGTAAGCTAAAAAGAACATGTAATAGACTGTAGATATGCAAAAGGTAAAGCTAGTATACCACTAGTAACAAAAAGAATAATTAATAAAGAAATACAAGATATAAAAAGTAGAGACCCAATAAAATACGTACACCTTGGAGGAACGGAAATATTAATAAAAGCATGTTTTAGAGAAGGAATAGATACACCAATAGAATTATATTTAGCAGATGATAGAATTATAAAACCTATAGAAAAAAGTATAATAACTGCTATAAGAGGAAATCTAATATACCAAAAGTTTAAATTTATAATAAATGTAAATTATTCAGTCGCAATAACAGATAAAAATATAGATAAGTCATTAGTGCTATATTGGAAAATATCAGGAATAGAACTAACCCCAGGAAGTAAAATATTTACAGCAAGATGTAAAAATCTATATGTATTAACAACAAAACATAAAATAATGGGAAAAAATAAAATTAATAAAATACAAATAGAAAGTCCTTTTGAACAATTTGTAAAAACAATTGATAACAATGATTATAGTTACAAAGACATAGATATAGAAGAAGATTTAGAAATAATAAATGATAGAATAAGCACAACAAAAAGACTAGCTTTTGAAAAACCAGAATCATCAGGATCATCGAAAAGAACAAATTATGAAATAACTTCAACAGTTAATTTAACTCAATATTATATAACGGAAACAATAAATGAAAAAAAATTTTAATACTCCTAAATATAGGACAAGAAGAAAACCATATAGCAAAATACCTAGTGAAAAATAAACAAATAAAATCTAATAGTAATATATGTCCAGATCTACCAAGAAGTTTAATAACTATTAAAGATACAACTGAAAAAGAAATAATAATAGGATTTAGCAAAATAAAAATAGAATTTGAAATAAAGGAAGATATACAAAAGGCAGACATAATATTAGGGATAAAATGGTTAGAACAAATAGAACCCTACACTATAGAACATACACAATTAACCATAACCTACAATAAGGAAAAAATATTAATAAAGAGAGCTTTAACATGAAAATATATGTACTTATGAAAATAATAGTAGAAGGATATTATAATAGATATTATACACGTATGATTGATACTGGAGTAGAAGCCAACTTATGTAGATATAACTGTTTACCAGAAGACAAATGGGATAAGCTAAAAACACCAATAGTAGTCAAAGGATTTAATAATGAAGGAAGCTTAATTACCTATAAAGCTAGAAATATAAAAATACAAGTATGAGATAAGATATTAACAATAGAAGAGATCTATAATTATGAGCTAACATCACAAGATATGCTTTTAGGAATGCCATTTTTAGATAATATATACCCACATATAATAACTAAAACACATTGGTGGTTTACAACACCATGTAAACAAAGGGTAAGAGAAAAAAAAGTTATTAATAAAATAAGAAAGAAAGCTAATTCATAATTCAATTTTAGCATATAAAAAATATATAGACAAATAAGAAAATTTGAATACACCCAAACACTAACACACAATATCCATTATATAGTTGTAGACATGCGGTTGTATTGTTCTTCGTATCTCTTTATTATAAATTATTAATTATTAGCCCTTAAATAGAGGCATTGTCAGACTTTTTAGAAATGATCGCATTATATTTTTAAGTTGTTATGTTTTTTATATTTATTATATTCATGCTCAGTTGAAAAATTAGATGAAGACTATTAAGTGGTATTCGATATTATGGGAGTGGATATTGACAAAAACTCGAGAGATTGTTCATTAATTTCACATATTTTTTCTTCTATTTTTTATGATGGTTGAAGTTGTATAAATGAGTCACATTATTTATTTTTCGTATGTTCTCCCTATGGTTTCTCTTTATTTTGTTTTTATATGAGTTTTTGATTGTCATAAGTTTATAGTTTCTTTTGGTTTAAAATTATAACTTTTTAACTTTATTAAAAGTTTGGTAACTACTGGCCAAACATTTACCTCTACGAAATCAATTATACATATGTTAGAAGTATACTAAACATTTCTTCTAATTAAATTATATAAATTATACTTAATAATACTATTAATATTTTACCTTCTTTCATAATCGCGCAAAGCTCGAATCAGTTTACTAATTTTATAAATAAATGCGTGTTTGAATGAAAATGCTGAAATTAATAGTAATCTTATAGTATGTTTTCTTTTTATAAACACCATAAATAACTATCTAGGACTTACAAAAATGACTGAATGATACAAAATCTATGCATCTAGGAGATCTGCTATGCCTTCCTGAAGCTTAATTATATAGACTAAAACAACAGAAACTAACTCTATAGAGTGATGTTACTTGAAGTATTGGGTTCCTGTTCAGATTTCTAACTTGCCGTTTGAGCAGTATTGTTCTACATTACTCATAAAGTCTAATGCTCTATGCATTTTCTATAAAAATAATGTTGTTGGGGCTCACAGTGATATTCTTTTATCTGTGCGAAAGGTAGAGGTGTGTTATTTCATATGAAATTTTTGCATTTATGGATGATGGTAGTGTTGTTACGTCTTTGTTCTATTTTCTCATCATATATGACAAGGTCGTTATGAGTTGGTTTATTTCCAACCTTGACAAACTTATCAGACCCTCTAACCCCATATTAGATTTCTCCTCCGTACCATTATCAATTTTAGCACCATAAATAGGTAAATTAAGAGGGGATTCTTGGGGATTAGGGGAGCTTTAAAGTCAATATATGGGTCCTTTTCAGCTTGTACTGTATTTTCAACTTCATTGATTTTCTTCGTAGGACTTTGTGGCTGGTATTTATCTTCTGCCTTTGCTGATGTTGTTATTGCTTATTTATGCTTTCTATTTGTTGGTATTGAGCTTGAGATCGGTCATTTATTAGGGCTTGAGGAGATTAGGTCTATAGAATTTTTGTTGAGGTTGTCGTGGAGTTTGTTGCTATTTTTTGCTCTGTTTTCTTTGAGTTTGACAATGTTGTTCTTGCATTTTTTCCTCATAATCAGCTCTGTGCCTAGCTGTTCTGGGGTTTTTTGCTTTTCACGAGGAGGTGATATTTAATTTTGTACTAGAATAAAAATTTATGAGGCAAATTAATGATCATACTCTGTATATTGGATAGCAATGTTGTCATTTTCTGGTGTAGTACTTTTTTGGTTAAAACAAGATCAATTTCCATTTTTAAGTACCACAAGTTGTATCAATGGAGCTAAGTCAATGGTCCAGTCTCTTTCACTCTAGGCACATGAATTCATTTTTCAGCTTGTTTCAATTATTTTTTTCTCTTAAACCCATCATCCCTCTTCTTGATGAAGCAAATCTTGACTGTGTCAATTATTTAATCGTATAGGCTATTGAAATAGGTTGAGATCCAACTCCAGGTGAGTTATATTTGCACGTCCATGTTCATAATCATGATGAATAACTTTTGTTGGTGAACGTTCCCGACTTCTCCACGTAAGTCTATAATTTTATAGCTATGACATGATAGTCTTGTTATTTTTCTTTTGTATTGACATCTGTTGAAAGTTTTTATTATACATGAAAATGAAAGAAGCAACAGAAAGTTGAGTCCTTTTCATTATCTCTACTTGTTACAAAAAAAAAAAAAATCATACAAGAAAATTGACAGTTTCAATCTGAAATTGATCAATTGAAATCATATTATGAAGTTGCGGGAGGAGTAAAGAAGAAAAGAATATTTTATTTCGAATTTGAAGCTGAAAGTTACTTTGGGACAAATCTTTGTGCCACATCAGTAACACCTTAAATTTCTTCAATACCAACAACAAATTTGGAGGAGTTTGTGAAGCAATTGATTCTGACACTTATTAATCACTTTCTTTCAGTAGTTATTGAGCGTATTGGTCGGATACAAGAATGGGGCGTGCTTGATACTCCTATTACTAATGGTGATGACGTTGATTCGAAGCTTCAAAATATTTGTATCCCTTCATCTTTGCATTAATTTTTTATAGTCTATTTTATGGGGAAGTACAAAACAATTGTGTAGTAACAATACTAATTCTGATGGATGTGAGTAGTTTTTAACAGTAGTTATTTTTTATCAAATAATTGATCTTGTGGATGTTTGGACAACATTATGTGATGGATTTTGCTATCTATATATTTTGAACATTCTATTATAAGTAGTTATTTGATATGAATGTTGGTTATTTAATTATTTAATAATTTACATGTTTTAATAGTTTTCTAAAAAAATTATAGCGACAAAACAATAGTGACTATTTTTGTTGTTGCTACTGAAAAACTTTAGTGATGGATTGTGAAATATAAATTTTGATCGCTAGATATGTATGCGCAATTGATTAAACTATGTTGCAATGAATCAACAACAAAGTGTTCCGTCGTAAATTTAGCCAAGACAAAAATGAATTATGAAAATAGCAATGGTATAACAACGGCCTAATCCATCGCTAATATGCAACAACTAAATTTGTTCATCGTGAAGCGGTCATAAGTTTTGTGATGATATTTATTTTTTCGTTGCTACGTGGATAGCAACGAGCAAAATGCCAATAGACAATAGTCCATCACAATTTTTGTTTAGAGATGGATTTACATAGAAAAGCAATAAAATTTGTCCGTCGCAAAATGCTATTTTTTTGTAGTGTGATGCCTTGTAAAATTGCCAAATTAAATGAAGCATTATGGAAAATTCACCAAAAATAATCATTAAAAAATATATTATGAGTAAAAAAATTATTTTAAAAATTATTTAGTTTAAAACGGTTGCATTTCAAAAAAAAAAAAGAAAATCACAACTCCGCCTCCTTCGACCACCGAATTCGATTGGAACAATCCTCCTCATCGTTCATTGAATTTGACCTCCATCACTATCAAGACATTTTATTATTACAACAGAATTTTTTTGTTATAATTCTTAAATAATGAATTTTGGAGTTAAAATAAACAAAAGACCAACGTCGGAGTTCTGACAATTTTCTTCGTTAAACTCAATGCCAAAATGAGCACTTGGAGGAGGCAAACTCATCTACACAAGAAGCCTCAATTGATTCTACCCACAATGCCTCAAATTTGAGCTTAAAGGTGATGCCACTATTGGCAATTTTAAGAAACGGTGAGGCCACCACTGAAAATGCCGAAAACAAAAAATGACTTGGGGATTTTTGTGTATGGTGAATCGAACAACTCAACCACATAAAAATCCCCATCAATGTCACGATACAAAAATTTAAACGTCACGATGCCACTTGTTGCGGCGAACTTTGACAAGTAAGCCTATCACATAAATTTATATAAAAGAGAAAATAATAACAATAACCCAAGTAAGGCTTCTAGAATGAAGCCGAACCATGTAATATAGTAAAGAGGAAAGACATAACCAACAATACCATAATCCCAAAATCAGGTGTCACAGTGTAAGAATATCACTAGTACAACTCGAGATCATATACATATGATATCCAAAATAGGAATACTTTGTCTCTGAATATGAATAAAGATATAGTCTAAATAAGGAAAGATAGTAGTCAACTCCAGAAGCAAGAATCTAATCGCTACCTCAAATAGCTCTAAAGATAGCCCGAATCAACCACCATGAGGCAGACTCGAACTAGGATCAACTCCGAAAGGGTGCAGTAGGGGTGGGTATGGTCCACTTATACTTAGTAGGTATCATAGGACAACTGAGAAAAGTAGAAAATAAAGCACACAAAATACATACTAAGGGAACGTCACCTACAATAAGAAAATATTCCCTAATGGTAGCCCACACCATTTTCAATAACAGTTCCATAATATTCACATACATCATAGCAAATATGAGGAAGGAATACAAGTAAACCAATATCACACATACAAGTACTAGGAATGGGATTACACTTAGAAAAGTATACATCAAGAGAGATAATACAACACAAATAAAGGCAAAATATAACACAAATACAATAAAGATAATGATGATAATAGTAATGACAATAATGATGATGCGATGCATGAGGTTGTCGCACAACCTCTGTATACACCTACGGATCTAAAGCTTTCCTACGTATGACCCATGGGGGGTTCGTCAACCCGTATACAATCCATATCTAATCCATATCTATTTTTCCTCTCTGATACATCCTTTGGTAGAGGGTTTTAAAGAGTCACATTTTCTGTCAAAAAAAGTCAGTGTTCCAGTATTACCAGTATTTTTACAGTGGTACCAATGTTTCATATGATGTGAAGATGTAATTCTCATAACCAACTAGAATGAGTATTTCCATGTCCAACAAATATACCAACCAAGTGAGCCAACAATCTACTCAATGTTTTCAACTATCTATGAATTTCAACATATACCAATAGAATGAAACATATAAAAATACACCATTGATAATACATTAGGATTTTTCATCAATCAAGACACAACTAATTTCATGTACACAAGGCCAAAAATATCATATAGGATCCCACACGGTCACAAATAAAAAATAGTATACCAAGACCATAAAATAACATCATTATATAGGCCCTCACACAGGTACAACACAATAATAAGTCCATTTTCATAATTAGTTCTCGCACCATTAACATGATTTTGTATCAACATTCACTATCCAACCCAGTCTGAAGAAAGTTAAGCCACAACCTATCACGAATACCGAAAACCAATCCACAAGCCTTCACTCCAAAGTCCCACTCCTCGCGGACTATAACACCTCGAGTTTTTGGTCCCCAAAATTTCTTGATCTTTGAGCTTAATATCCTCACCAGAACTCACCCTGCGAGTCGTAGGGTGTCATTATGGGTATTAGGGACCTAATCATAGCCTTTCCAGTATATTGGACTTGAATTTCTATCTAGACTATGACTTGGAACCTATGAGTCGTAGGGTCTCATAATGAGTCATAGGGTGTGAATCATAGGGAAACCAGTGTACTATCCTAAGTTCCTATTCTGACTAACTAGAATGTTACAAGTCGTAAGGATTGGATACGAGTCATATGGTGCAACTCATAACCAGACTAGTATGGGGTGACCCTAAATACTGTACAAATTATGACTGGACCAAACGAGTCATAGGGTGACCCTACAAGTCATAGGGTGACCCTACAAGTCATAAGGTGTCCCATAGTGACTGGGTGGTCAATGTTTAGTCCTTTTAAGGGCATTCTGGTCAATTTCCCTTTTCCCTTACTTAGACTCCACGTTGATAAACCACTCAAGGGGTTATTTCTCATCTATAAAACAATAAAAAACTCTCAAAACTCTCTAAATTCTCTCAAGTAAGATGCGTAGGTTTTTAGGAAGTTGATCAATTAGAGCTCCAAAGGGAAAATTCACTCCATAAATCTTGGTATTTCATGCATGTTACTCTTCCCCAACTATTATTTTAAGAAAGCATGTGTTTTAAATAAGTAGTCATGTGGTTTTGATGTGGGTTTTAGAGCATGGGTTGAGGGTTTTGAATATTTGTTTTTGAATAATGGTTCCTATGGTTTATATATGATTGTTCATGCTTTATTTATGATTTTAAATTTATGGGGTGCATGGGCATGGTAGATAAATTGGGAAATTATGTTTTTCCATAATTTTGAGAACTTTGATGATTGAATTAGTGTTGACCTCAACCTATATTGTGTAATTGGGTCTGAAATATATTTTTTCACTAGATTTTACTTACTTACCTATAATATTACATTGCATATAAATTTAAACAATGAACATGGGTTCGAGGCATTCCCCTAATTTGAATTGATAAACTAAAGGGTCGAGGCATTCCTCAATGTTAATCTGATTGTTATTGCATAGAGATAAACTTATAAGTGTAAGGGTATGACTATAATAATGGTGTGCCTTAAAGGTTGGTTCATTGGTTAACAAATAGGTTATGTGAAATGCACGTTAAGTTAGGCTTAATGGGGGTTATGTAGCAAAGCCGTGAAGGTGTGGGTCTTGGATAACTTGTACTGGTAACTGATGATTGCCGATGTTAGGTTTGGTCTTGATGACCCGTGTGTATGGTTCACACTATTGATATATTTAAAACTTGGATTGACATAAGGTTGGGGCATTCTCTGGTCTTCCTTGATACCTCCAATTTGTGCGGCTAACATGCACTGGGGCATTTTCGATAGGGGGAGTTGAACCCATATAGCCCGTGGGTGCCTATTTATGACGGTTGAACTACATAGTCTAGGATAATATTTTACTTCATGCTAAGCCTTTTTCTCTATCTCGGCATATTATTTTTGTATGTATATGATGACGTTCGTATGGTTTTGAATTGGGTTTGACTTGGCATTATTTTATCTCCTATTCCTGAGTTACATGCCAGTGCTTAATCCACTAACCATCTTCAAACTTTGTATCCCCATATGATGTAGGCACTGGGGATACTTCTACTTTTTCTGTGTAGTGTTAAGTAGATCGACTCGGTTCGTTGATTGTTGTGGTGAAGTGGTGAGCTTCCATTCTCTAGAAGACTTTGTTATTTTATCATTCTCCTTCCATAATCTGTAATTGAAGAGTTCACATTATCATTATCATTGTCAGAGCAGAGAACATGTCCTGACCTAGATTGTTTTTGAATTTATAGAGGCTTTGTAGATATTATTGTGGATTGGGTATGGATATTGACACTCTTAGTTGTCTTTAATTTTAGTTATTATATTTATAGGTTTAGATTTTAGCCACTGCTAGGTGTACTATATTAGTGTGGTTAGGTAAAAAGGGTGGTCTCCAGTCCTTGGTGGATTTGAGATACCCGTCACGGCCAGGACCTGGTTTGGGTCATAAGAAAGTTGGTATCAGAGCCTAGGTTAGGTGTCATTGGGTGTCCATAAAGTCGTGTTAAGTAGAATCTCTTTTATGGGTATGTAGCATGCATACTTATAAGGGAGATGCTACGAGTCAATTAGAAATGTTTCCCTTTTATTGTGATCTATTTTTGAGCTATAGAGTCTAAGGTCTTGAATCTCCTCTAAAAGCCATTTTTTTTATATTTCAGAGCATGCCTCCCCAATGATATGATGCTCATGTAAACTCCTCTGTCCCACTTGAGGACAATATCGATGGAACCCATCCTACTTATGGAGTTCAGACCCGATTTAGGGCTCCTACTTCTGATGGCTCTCATAGGATTTCTCCAAATTCCAATAGTCCTCTTCAGGATCCTCAGGGTGATGTGACGAATGCTGAGTTCCGTCGTTTGATCCATCTGCTTACTCTATTAGTGGCCTCTTAGTCTTTTTAGTCTAAGCGTGAGAGTGATGTTGCTCCTTATTCTGAGGTTACTAGAGTTGGCCAATTAATGAGTCTCAAACCTCCAGTTTTCACTAGTTCTAAAGTTGAAGAAGATCCCCAAGGCTTCATTGAGGAGATGGAAAAGATTTTCTAGGTGATGCATACTTCTGCTCTGAGGGTGTAGAATTTACCATATACCAGCTGAATGATGTAACGTATCAGTGGTATGAGGAGTGGGACTAGTCTAGAAGAGATGATATGGAGTTAGCTTTATGCAAGGATTTCTCTGGTGCTTTTTTTGATCGCTTCTTTCCTTATGAGTTGAGAGAGGCAAAGGCTGAGGAGTTCGTGAATTTGAAGCAGGGTAAGTTGACGGTGAAAGAGTATGCCTTAAAATTCCACCAGTTTTTCCATTATGCTCTGGAGTTGGTTTCCTCTATGAGGTCTCAGATGAGGAAATTTTCTTCTGGGTTATCCCATGATTTGGTGTTAGAATGTAAGGCTGCCCTGTTGAACTAAGACATAAATATTTCTAGATTGGTGGTGTATATTCAATAGGTTGAGGAAAAAAAGAAGAGACAGGATGAAATATGAGAGAGATAGAGCAAGAAATTTAAGTATTCTGAATAGGGTAGAGGTAAAAAAAGTGGTGGTAACGATGGTAGGCAGTGGGGCAAGAGAAAGACATGGAGAAATTTTGGTTCCTATTCGACAGCCAATACCCCATACCCTAAGCCATCTAGTAACCATTGCTTTTAGAATAACAGTGGGTTTAAGGAACAAGGTGCCTAATATCAGGCCAATGGGGCTCAACCGACTCTATCTTATCCCCCTTATCATTTCTGTAGACAGGTGCATCGTGGCTTTTTTGATAAGGGGAGGAATAAGTGTTTTAGATGTGGTTAAACTATCTATATTCATAGGAACTATCCTTCAACTGATGTTTCTACAGGGTCTAATAAGGTTCCTATTGCTACTTCTTCATCTCCTGCGCCCAAAGGGTGCCACTTCCAGTACCGACATTGGCCAAAGCTATCTGTATGCTCTTTCTACCCATCAAGATTTTAAGGCATTTCCTGATATTGTTACTGGCATGCTAAAACTCTTCTCTCGTGATGTATATTGTCTACTTGATCCTGGGTATACCCTCTCTTATGTGACCTCTTATGTGGCTATTCATTTTGGTTTGGATCCTGAGTATATTTCTGATCCTTTTTTTATGTCCACTCGGTGGGTGACTCTATTATGGCTAAAAGGGTTTATAGGGGTTGTGTATTGTCGGTTAATAGTAGGGAGACGTTAGTGGATCTGATAGAGTTGGAAAATTTAGATTTTGATATGATTTTGGGGATGGATTGGTTGTACTCGTGCTATGCATCTCTTGATTATCAGACCCAAAGAGTCAGTTTTCAATTCTCGAATGACCTGATGATTGAGTGGGAAGGTAGTTCCCTAGTGCACAAGGAAAGGTTTATATCTTATCTTAGATCCCAGAGGTTGATTTCCAAGGGGTTTCTTACCATTAAGTGTATGTTAAAGATTCTAACTCAGAGGGTCCTTCTTTGTAACCTATCTGAATTTCCTAAATTTTTTCCCGATCATCTTCCTGGTGTTTCTTCTAATAGAAAAATATATTTTAGGATTGATCTTCTACCATATACCCTTCTAATCTCTATCTCTTCTTATAAAATGACCCCGACTGAGATAAAAGAACTTAAGGAGCAGTTGAAAGATCTTCTAGATAAGGGTTTCATCCACCCTAGTATTTCTTCTTGGGGTGCTCTGGTTCTTTTCGTGCTTAATAAAGATGGGTCTTTTCGGATATATATAGACTACCGTCAGCAAAATAAGGTGACCATGAAGAATAAGTACCCACTTTTAAGGATTGATGATTTGCTTGACCAGCTCCAGGGTGCTCAGTACTTTTCTAAGATTGATCTTCAGTTGTGTTACCATCAATTGAAGATTAGGGAGGTGGATATCTCTTAGACTTCTTTTCGAACACGGTATGGTCATTCTGAGTTTTTGGTGATGTCCTTTGGTTTGACTAATGCCCTGACGATATTTATGAATCTTATAAACTAGGCATTTTTGCAATTCTTGGATTTGTTCATCATTGTATTTATTGATGATATTTTAGTGTATTCCAAGAGCGAGGCAGGTCATGCTGATTACCTCTACCTTGTGTTTTAAACCTCAAAAGATTAGCGGTAGTACGTAAAATTCTTAAAGTGTGAGTTCTGGTTGAATATTGTGACCTATCTAAGTCATGTTGTTTCTAGTGAAGGGATAATGGTGGATCCACAGAAGGTTACGGTGGTTAAGAAATGGCCTAGACCCATGACTCCAATCGACATTCAGAGCTTCTTAGGTTTAGCCAGTTATTATAGAAGGTTTGTAGAAAGTTTCTCCTCTATTGTTTCCCTATTGACTAAGTTGACTCAGAAGAAGGTAAAGTTTTTATTGTTTCCTGCTTGTGAAGGTAGTTTTAAGATGTTGAAAGATAAGTGAACTTTGTCTCTGGTTTGACTCTACCGAGGGTATCGAGGGCTTTGTTGTTTATTGTGATGCATCCCGTTAGGACTGGGTTATGAATTGATGCAGCATGGTAAAATGGTTGTATATGCTTCTAGGTAGTTAAAGCTACATGAGAAGAACTATCTAACTCATGATTTGGAATTATTGGCTGAGTTTTTTTCCTTGAAGATTTGGCGTCATTATTTGTATGGGGTTCATGTGGACACCTTCTCAGGACATAAGAGTTTGCAGTATTTGTTCACTCAGAAGAAGTTGAATCTTAGGCAGAGGAGATGACTTGAGTTGCTCAAGGAATATAACATGAGTCTTTATTATCATCCAAGTAAAGCTAATGTGGTTGCTGATGCTCTTAGCATGGTATCGAGAGGAAGATTATCTCATGTGGATGAGAAAAAATGAGGTTTGGTAAAGGATATTCACCATTTATGTAATCTTGGAGTTCATCTTTTGGACTCTAAATATGAAGGTGTGGTGGTGCAAGTAGTAGTGAAATCATCTCTTGGTGCTGAGGTGAAAGAGAAATAGCTATTGGATCCTATCTTGATGTAGATCAAGGATAATGTAGGTCACCAGAAAGTGATGGCTTTTGAGATTAGTGGTGATGGTATCTTGTCGTAACGAGGTAGATTATGTGTTCCTAATGGGGATGGGTTGTGGGATAAAATCTTGACTGAAGCTCATGAGTCAAGGTACAATGTTAATCCTAGTTTGACAAAGATGTACCATGACTTGAAGGAGATCTATTGGTGGAATAACCTGAAGAAGGATGTGGCTAATTTTGTGGCTAAGAGTATGGTCTGTCAGCAAGTGAAGGTTGACTACTTGAGGCCAGGTGGTTTGTCTCAAGAAATTTAGTTGCTTATGTGGAAGTGGAAAGTGATTAATATCGATTTCATTACTGTCTTCCATGGTCTCGACATCAGTTTGATTCCATTTAGGTAATCATTGATAGGATGATTAAGTTTGCTCACTTTTTGCCGATGAAGACTAATTGTTTGATGGAGGATTAGGCTAAGCTCTTCATTCTGGAGATCGTGAAATTGCATGGTGCTCCAATTTCCATCATATTTGATCGAGGTACTCAGTTCTCATCTATCTTTTGGGGTTTCTTTCAAAGAGGTTTGGGAACTATGGTGACTCTTACCACTGCTTTCCACCATTAAATAGATGGACAAGTGGAAAGGACGATACAGACTTCGGAGGACATGCTAAGGTTTTGTGTGATTGGTTTTGGTGGTAGTTGGGTTGACAATTTGCCTCTCATAGAATTTGCTTATAATAATAGCTATCATTCTAGTATTGGGATGGCTTTGTTCGAAACTTTGTATGGTAGGAGATGTAGGTCTCCTATTGGGTGGTTTGATATTGGTTAGAATAGGTTGTATGGTCCCGAATTGGTTCACCAAACTATAGATAAGGTGAAAGTGATTTGGGATAGGCTTAAGACCGTCCAAAGTCGCCAAAAGTCCTATGTGGATGTAAGGTGAAGGGAATTGGAGTTTTATGTGAATGATTTGGTGTTCTTGAAGGTGTCTCCCATGAAGAGAGTGATGCAGTTTGAAAAAAAAAAGGAAACTCATTCCTCGTTATGTTGGTCCATACCGTATTTTGAGTTGAGTGGGAAATGTGGCTTATGAGTTGAATTTGCCTTTGAGTTTGGGTTCCATTCATCCAGTCTTCTATGTGTCGATGTTGAAGAAGTGTGTGGGATGTCCTTCCTTGGTTTTTCCTTTAGAGAGTGTGGGTGTCTCAGATTCCTTATCATATGAGGAACTCCCGATTGAGATTTTAAATTGGCAAGTCTGCCGGTTGCGCCTTCCTTTCTTTAGAGTTTTCTAGTTCTACTAAGTGACTTTGTAACCTCAACCTACTTTTTTGCTTATTGTAGCATAGGCCTTCGCCACTTCAATCGGGCGCTTCACCCCTCTTTTTTTTGAATTTGAAAGAGCTAAAGGATTAGGGATGACAATGGTGCGGTGTGGTGTGGGTGTGGTGCGGGTTTTTACACAACCTGCAAGTTTTAAAACCAGACCGCACCGCATCACATTTAAACCCGCATAAACTCGCCCCACATTCATACCCTCGGATAACCGCACCGCACCACCACATGTTTTTATTTTTTCCCTTTTTTTTGAAAAATTTGTAACTCCATTGAAAATCATAATATTTTCAAATCTACAACTAGAAAATAATAACTAATTTCTATTAGATCACTTTTCACTAAAAAATTGTCAAAAAGTATAACGTGTACAAATAATGATCAAATGTCATATTTTTATTCAAATGAATAGAGATGTTAAAAAAACTACTATAAAATTATTTATTTGTAGTGTTATGCATGTAGTTTTAAGTATCATAAAATTTAAGTAAAGAACACATAATTTTAGGTATATTCACAAGAACAATACTAATTTTTAGCTTTTTTGTTAATTTAAACCAACATATACCCGCAATCCGCACCGCACCATTTAAAAAAAATTACTTTAACCCGCACCGCACCGCATAACTTAAAACCTGCACCGCACCGCATATCTTAAAACCTACACCGCACCGCACCCACACCGCCCAATTGCCATCCCTATAAAGGACGTGTCTTCGGTAAAGATTCTATGGAGGAACCAAAAGGTTGATGAGGCCACTAGGGAAGATGAAGAGGACATGAAGTCCAAGTATCCATTCTTGTTCCCCCTTTTGGATAATCGTGCTTAAGGTATGTGTTATTCTTAACATCATTGTTTTCTGACTTTGTTAAAGAAAAATTGTTATTTCCTTAATATTTTTTTTTTGTCTTTGTTAAAGGTAAGAGTGGGCATGTTTCTTTGTTAAATAGTTCTAAGGGATACCCTGTCTTATTATTCGGGGATGAATGATCCTAAGGGGGGAGAATATAACACCCCGTGTTTTTGGTCGCTAAAAGTTTTTTGATCTTTGAGCTTAATGTCCTCACTGCGACTCACCCTGCGAGTCGTAGGGTGTCATTGTGGGTCTTAGGGACCCAATCGTAGCCTATCCATTATGTTGGCCTGGAGTTTTTTTCTTGACTACGACTTGTACCCTATGTTTCATAGGGTCTCGTAACGAGTCATGGAGTGTGAATCATAGGGAAACTAGTGTACTATCCTAAGTTCCTATATTATGACCGCGACAAAAATGTTACAAGTCATAAGGACTGGATGCGAGTCGTATGGTGCGGCTCATATCCAAACCAGTGTGGGGTGACCCTAGACACTATCTAGATTATGACTGGACTAAATGAGTCATAGGGTGATCTTACGAGTCGTAAGGTCACCCGTAGTAACTAGGCGATCAATTTTCAGTCATTTCATTAAGGGCATTCTGGTCAATTCCCTCTTTCCCATACTCAGACCCTACATCTGTGAAGCACTCAAGGGGGTTATTTCTCATCCATAACACAATTAAAACACTATACAAACTCTCTAAATTTTCTCAAGCAAGATACTTAAGGTTTCCAAGAAGTTGATCAATTAGAGCTCCCAAGGGCAAATTCTCTCTATAAATCTTGGTATTTCAGGCATGTTACTCTTCCCCAAATATTATTTTAATAAAGCATGTGTTTTAAATAAGCTAGTCATGTGATTTTGATATGGGTTTTGGAACATGGGTTAAGGCTTCTAAATGTTTATTTTTGAATAATGGTTCCTATGGTTTACATAAGATTGTTCATGCTTTATTTATGGTTTTGAACTTGTGGGGTGCATGGGCATGGTGGATAAATTGGGAATTGTGATTTTCCCTAATTTTGAGAACTTTGACAGTTTTAATTGGTAGTGACCTCAACCCATATTGTGTAATCAGTTCTGAAACATGATTTTGTCACTTGATTTGACTTACCTATGATATTACATTGTATAAAAAGTTAAACATTGAACATGGTTTTTAAGGCCTTGTTGGTTATGTTTTGATTTAAAACCAAAGGGGTTCGAGGTATTTCCCCAGTTTGAATTGATAAACTAAAGGGGGTTGAGGCATTCCCCCTAGTTAATGTGATTGTTATAAGCATAGAGATAAGCTTGCAAGTATAAAGGTATGCCGATACCCATGGTGTGCCTTAACAGTTGGTTCATTAGTTAACAAATGGGTTATGTGAAACTTGCTTTAAATTGGTCTTAATGAGTGTTATGTAGCAAAGCCGTGAAGGTGTGGGTCTTGGATAACTTGTACTTGAAACTTATGTTTGCCAACGTGAGGTTTGGTCTTGATGACCTATGTACATGGTTCACACTATTGATATATTTGTATCTTGGATTGCGTGAGGTCGGGGAATTCCCTGGTCTTCCTTGATACCTCTGGTTCGTATGGCTAACATGCATTGGGGCCCTTTCAGTAGAGGGAGCTGAACCCATATAGGCCGTGGGTGACTGTTTATGATAGTTGAGCTACATAGTCCAGGATAATATTTTATTTCATGCTAAGCCTTGTTTCCCATCCCGACATATTATTTATGCGTGTATATGATGATGTTCACATAGTTTTGAATTGGATTTGAAATGGCTTTATTTTATTCCCTATCCCCGAGTTACATGCTAGTGCTCAACCAACTAATCGTCTTCGAACGCTGTATACCCAGGTGATGAAGGCACCAGATATACTTCTACTTTTCCTGCATAGTGTTTGGTGGATTGGCTCAGTTCGTCAGTCGTTGTGGTGAAGTGGTGAGCTTCCATTCTCTGAAATTCTTGGTTATTTTATCAGTCTCATTTAACAATCTAGAGTTGAAGAGTTCACATTAATATTTTCGTTGTCAGAGTCGGGGGCATATCCCGACCTAGATTATTTTTTGATTTGTAGAGGTTTTAAGAATATTACTGTGGATTGGATATGGATGTTGACACTCTTAGTTGTCTTTGAGTTTAGTTATTATCTTTCTATCTTGTTATATATTCGGATTTCAGCCGCTGCTAGGTGTGCGATGTTGGTGTGGTTAGGTAAAGGGGGTGATCTACGGTCCTCGGTGGACTTGAGATACCCATCACGGCCAGGCCCTAGTTTTGGCCATGACACGGACGAACTCGAAATCACCTATAACATGGAAATATAGAATCTATGCATTAAAAGAAAGCAAACGATACCCATAATGCCTATTTTTGAGTTGGGGTAAAAACGGATCTCCAAAATAGGGTTTCAAAAAGAAGGAAAAATAGTAATTTTATCTTTGAAACATGTTCCCCATATTTTTAGGAGTCTACAGTTGAAAATTCAAGTAAAAATGAGTTTAAAACAAGGTCCAAATTGAAGAAAAACCATGTTTAAACTTTACCGGCAAAATTCCCAAAAATCCTTCTTAAAATCAAGAATTGAAGTCGTTTTGAATATGAAATTGAGAGAAAACTCATAATTATAAGATTAGAAACTTACCAAAGTGAAAACAAGGTTTGAATTGAAGAAATACAACTTTTAGGCCTTCAGAGCAAAAATTTCCAATTTTCCACTTTAATCTGCGTTAAAACAAAAATTAGATGATAAAATTGGAGTAAGGTAGTTGAAATAGGTGTTTAGAAGCTTACCCAAGCTTAGAAATAGAAGAAATTGCTCAAAAGTGTGAAACTGGGAAAAAGGCGAAACATGGATATATATAGGATTCAAGTCTTCGCGACCCCTCGAGATTCATCTGCAATCCCATGAACGCAAATGAAATATGCTACCCCATCAAATTCGATGCTTCATACTTAATGGAGATATTAGATTTTTGAAAAAATGTCGTTTCCACAAAGTTGACTCCCGAAATTTAATTTCACAACTTTTCGAACTAAGGGTCGAAAAGAGATTTAAAAGTCATAAAATCACACCAACCATGTTACCAACCTAAAATCGATGTTTTGAATCTTCTGGAGCAATTATTTTACCATACAATGAACAGAACAATAAATGTTGACCGAAATCAACTATAAGGTTCTCAAAGCCATCAAAAACCACAATTTTACATAAATCACAGTAAAATGTATCGGGAACCATGCCAATTATCTCAACACCACAAAAATACCACAAAGCAACCACGGAGAGGGCTAAAATGGTCAAATCACACATAAATAAATATTTCACAAAAATACCCAAAAAATCATTTCGTTGCATCATCCACCACTAAAAATCTAGTTCGTCCTCGAACTAAAAGCATTAGAAATACCTGAACCAACAAAGAGATAGGGTGGGAACCACACATATCAGACAACCTCCCAAGTAGCCTCATCTATAGGTCGGTGCTTCCACTGGACCTTAACCACTAGAATAACTCTAGAATGCAATCGACTAACATCTCTAGCCAAGACGGAGACATGCTCCTCAACAAAAGACAATCTCTTATCTAACTAAACCGACTCCCAACCAATGACATAAGACTCATAAAAAATGTAACGACGAAACATAGGAACATGAAAAGCTGGATGAACAACTGATAAATTAGGGGACAAGGCCAACTTATAAGCCATATCACCAACAGTCCAAAGAATATCAAATGGGCCAATATACCCAAGGCTAAGCTTGCCCCTCTTCCCGAACCTCATCACACCCTTTATGGGTAAAACTCAAAGAAAATCTCGATCACCAACTCCAAATCTCAAGGCACAAAGTCTACGGTCTGCATAGCACTTCTATCTACTCTGAGTTGCTCGACCCTATCCTGAATAATTTGAACTCTATCTATGGACTCACAAAGCAAGTCTATACCTCAAGGTGTAATCTCAGAAGCTTCAAGCCAACCAATAGAAGAGCAACATTGCCTACCATAAAAATCCTCAAAAGAAGCCATATCAATACTGAAATGATAGCTATTATTATACACAAACTCTACCAAGGCTAAATGCTTCTCCCACTGACCACTAATATCCATCACACAAGCATGGAGCATATCCTCCAAAACCTAAATAGTACACTTTGACTGACCATCAGTCTAGGGGTGGAAAGACGTACTAAGATCAACCCAAGTACCTAACTCATCCTGAAAAGTATTCCAAAAGTGATATGTGAACACTGAACCTCGATCTGAGAAGATAGACACTGGCATACCATGAAGATGCACAACCTCACGAATATTGATACTAGCCAACCTCTCATCACTGAAAGAAACCTGAACCGAAATGAAATGAGTAGATTTGGTCAATCGATTCTTGATGACCGATACATTATCAAAACCATGAGAAGTACGAGGCAATCTACTCATAAAGTCCATAGTGATCCCTTTCAATTTCCACTTGAGAATAGGTAACTTCTGAAAAAAATGCCTGACCTTAAATGCTCAGCCTTCATTTGTTGGAAACCTAGGCAATGAGCTATAAAATCCACTACATGTCTCCTTATACCATCCCACTAGTAATACTGTCTCAAATTACGGTAATGTTAGTCATGCCCGAATGGATGGAATACCTGAAACAATGAGCCTCCTCCAAAATCAATCTAATCCAATAACCTACTATAGTAAACAAACTCATCATCTAATCCTCAAAATACCATCAGGATCAAGTGAGGATTCCTTAGCCTCACCATTTAGCACCATATCTTGAATCAACCTTAACCCCATATTATCAAAGTGATGAGCTCAAATTTGCCTCATCAAAGAATACCTAGCCTCTACGAATGCTAAAATACTCCCAAGTGTCAAAACATCAAGTCTAACCATCTAGTTATCTAAGGGCTGAACCTCTAAGGCCAGTGACCTCTCCTGAGTCAAAAGATGTACCAAGCTACCCATGCTAGTAGATTTTTGGCTCAAGGAATTTGCAACCATACTAGCCTTGCTCAGATGATAGAGAATAGTCAAGTCATAATCATTAAGCAACTCAAGCAAATGACGCTGACTCATATTAAGATCTCGCTGGGTGAAGAAATACTAAAGGCTTCAATGATCCAAGAAAACCTCACAATGGACTCCATACAAGTAGTGCCTCCACAACTTCAAAGTAACAACAACCACACATAACTATGAATTATGGTAGGATAATTCTTCTCATATGGATTTAACTAATGGGAAGAATATGCAATCACCTTACCCTCCTGCAAACATAATACCTAACCTGACACCTGAAGAATCACAAAAGATGGTAAAATACACACTCTCTAGGAAAGGTCAAGCTAAAAGCTGACACCAACAAATGCTTGAGCTTTTGGAAGCTCGTCTCACAAGCACCGGACCACTAAAAAGAAATCTTCTTCTGAGTCAACTTGATCAATGACTGCAATGCATGAGAAACGCTCAACAAAATGTCAATAGTAAACTACCAAGCCAACAGAGCTCTGAATCTTGATGGGTAAAGTAAGCCTAGCCCAATTACAAACAACTGCAATCTTTGTTGGATCAACCATAATACTATCCTTAGTCACCATATAACCCAAAAAAAGAGACAGACTCCAACCAAAACTCACACTTGGAGAACTTTGCATACAATTTCTTACGTATAATTCGTAAATGCTCCTCATGATCGACCTCACTCTTGGAATAAACCAAGATGTTATCTATAAATACAATCACAAATAAGTCAAGATACGGTTGAAATACTTGGTTCATCAACTCCATGAACGGGACTGGGGCAAATTTGATATCTCCCAAAACTAACCTCCAAAGACGTATGCTGCGGTCGATGCCAAATATAGTAACCCAACTAAGGCTGGGGTCAAACCCACAGGAAAAACGTTAAACAGTGTCTCAAATTTGATGAAATCCATGAGCAATGCAGAAAAAAATGGGGGAATTTGAAGTCAACAGTGAGTAACTAAACTTGAATGCTTGAGTTTGTAAACAATAGAAGACCAACATTAGGACTGTGTTCCCCCTGGCTTCACAACTACATAAGATTCTCATGTTCAATCCACCTAACCTCCTGCTCTGCATACAAAGCTTGACCAGTACTTTGCCATTTTTAGAATTTTTTTTTCTTTTTTTTAGTCCAATACCACTGTTAACTTATTTTACCTGCAACAATCACACAGAACCACATTATATCTAATAAAATGGCCTAAGTCTAAGCATAAATTCCTTGTTTTTGGCATCGAATGTACTATGTTTCCATGACACATCAACACCCTCAACTTAGAATATTTGCATGTCCTCAAGCAAAACAAAAATAAAAAACACAGAAACACAATGCTTATACAGGAAGATCCTAAGATACCTTTACCAGTAAATTTTCAACTTTAGTTCACAACACATTACTCCTTCTCCTATTTTTAAATTTTTAAGAACACAATTATGTATATTAATTTGGTACACTGATGCGATAGAAAGGAATCCAATGATGGAACTACATTAGCAACAGACAACTAGTCATAGATACATATTACACTACCTGAACAATCTTGTAATATAACAACACAACCCTTGTACCCTCAAAATAGAAGAGGTCTCATTCACTCAAATAGATCAACATATTTATTTGGGGACATTCAAGAGAAGCTCACACTCACAAAGAAATTTCGGTCGGTGTACATAGAATGCCATAGGCTTGCCCATATGTTCTTTACCTGGGTTTTCAAATAGTCGGGTTAGGATCACTATAGGACTTTGTTAAGCTTGTAACATAGGCTTGGGATGGTATGGTATTTTTGGGAATTTTGAGTACCTAAGCCTCATTGACACTATGATTACTTTGGGATCCTCTTATTTCCCAACTTTTCTTTCACTCCGCCATTATTTCTCCCTTTTTATTCTTTTTTATTTATTCAGGCTGGGTGTGGTTTCTTATTATTTTCTTTTGCTCATTTTTCACAATTCTCTTTTTCTTATTATTTTTCTAATTTTCAAATTTTTCTATTTTTCTACCACACCCATCCTTCTTTTCTATTCACGCCTTTTCTTCATACTCGCTTTATACCACACATCCTTATTATAACCACCCTCAACTTAGGGGATTTGCCTGAGTTGAGGTGCATAGTATCCAAGGAGGACCAGGGCCAAAATAGGTTCATTATAGTCTAAACAGAAAGATGAATTGGTGTAAACAAAAAATATAGGTCTATTAAGGCGTAAACATTGGGATCAGGGGACACATATATCATTTGGTTGGGTAATTTAGGTTAAAGTAGACTAATAACAAAAATGGCCTATGATCATCTCCTAACCGACCATCCTAGAACCTAGGCCAGGGAAACTGGAAAAGTTCTGGACTCCATACACACCAAAAACTAGGTAACGCCTCACACACACATCGTACAGGGTCATATTGATAGTTACTACTTATCTAGTTATGAAATTGTTTTCCACCGTTGTTCTATCCCTAATTCTAATACCATTAATAAATTCACAGTTTTCCCTAATACATACACACATCACACAATTAGCAAAAATTTAGGAGGGGTACCAATTTTTCCAAAACAACTTCCATAAATTCAGCACAATCATTCAAAATATGTCTACTTCCTTAAGTATAAGTTTCTTCCTACTTGATCATCACACAACACAAAAACATAAGCAACACAAACATGAAAACATGCCGGTTCACAACACAAAAACACAAACATGCCAGTTCATAACTTTTTTTAAACTATGGCCTACAGGTTTCAAAATACGAAAACCATAACCTGTGGTGAATGTGGTATACCCCCACCCCCAACTAAAACCTATGCACTATCCCTAGTGTATCTAACAATGTAGAATAGGGATCGAGGACATACATGGATGCCCTAGGTGCCAACTCATACTTTATCAGCACTGGGACCCTCAAATTGGGCCCCACTCTACTTAGCATTAGGACCATTTGCGCAGTAGTGGTACTGGTTGTGATCAGTGTGCTCAGTGTTATTTCTAGTGTCGGGGTTCAGTCACTGCCCCTCTCAGTATTTTTACCTGTCGGTGTAGAACTACCAGCTCCTAGCATTATTTCTTGAGCCCTCGTCTGCCGGACTTTCTCGCTCATAATGCTTTGTCGCACCGCTATATCAATATTTTCATCTTCGATGCTCTGTCTCTTTCTTTTCTTATTCCTTTTTTTCTTTCTTCCTTCTTCTCCAGCTGCAATACCCCAAATATTTTCAATTTTCACCTCTAAATAAACCTCTATAATAATAGGCATTGGGAAAACCAGTTTCTCACATAATTTATCAACCAACTTCCACATCTCAGCTACCTCAGCTTTTACTCCTGCTATATCAGGGGATTGGCCACCTTTGAGCTGATGTGTGACCCTCCGCTCAAAACTATCTAATCTCCTCTGGATCTTCCTGCTTTGTTCTTCCAATCTATTTTTAACCCAAGGTTGTACCTCTCTTCCACTAACCAAACCTTTTTCTCCATAGTAGTCAACCTTTTTACAATATCATTTTGCTTATCTTGTGAGATGACTATAAAACCTACCAAAGTTAACGTGGATGAGGGTGGGTATGGTGCTGCAGCCTATGGGAGAGTAGGAGCACTGGATGTACCCGCTACATCAGAATGCTTGGGTTGAGACTACCCATCTTCAACCGGAGTGTCATCTACCTTAGTAAAACCAACAGCCACAGTATTCACATCCCTATTCCGGAGAGCCTCTGTTAGCAATGTAGCACTTTGCTTTTCCTGCCTAGTCATGGGGTTTGCTGCATCCCGAATCAACCCCAAATCAGTGGTGTTCTTGGGCTCAATATAGTGATCAACATCTAGGAGTTTTATCACTCACTCCTCCAAGCATATCTGCGTCAACAAGCATGGGAATGCCAGAATTACTTTATCAGTGCCCACTGCTCGATCACATATCCCCCTAGAGATGAACTGTGCAATATCACATCCATGAGTCCTGCTATCAATACTACGTAGACTTTACTGAGAACATTCTCGCCAGTAGTGGGACACAATCTATGTCGTGCCAGAGTCAACTACATATTTGCCTCAAAGTTTAGAGTGTTCTTGGCCATCTGTTGTGAGTTCACTCCCCGGCCACCAACTACCTAACTCGCTTATTCCCCATTTATAGCAATGATATGCGCTATCCACGGGAAATGCATCATATTATATGTCGTACCCATTTGTTTCTTTGTTATTTTGCATATTTAATCTATGCGGTACTCTATTTTTGTTGTATTTATCGATGGTTGGAAATCGGGTCAATGCAAGAATCTCGAAATAGTCCATAGAGATATGTTCATCTGAACTTTGCGAATAGTCAATGAGGTGATTAATCACCACCCTTCCATAAGTTTCCCTGTGGGTATTGTCTCTTTATCTACACTTTGTAAGATATATAGAACTCGTGCACTAATGCGGGACTAAATTTCCTAGGCGTTATGGTCATTCTTTGAAATCCATATTGTTGAAACCTAGTCGCGAACCCACGCATCTCATACATGCCTGCAGTAGTCAATCTTTTCTCCAGATATATCCCCCACTTAGGTTACCTATGGCTTGGTTTATCTCCAACTCTGCATTAAATATTTCCTGTATTATATGGTACCCCCACCCTTCAATGATAGGCACCAAAACAGGTTCGATAGATAATTAAACTTAGGGTGGTGGTGGTGGCTAAACATCAATGGGGGTAATATGATCCTCACTCTCACTCCTATATTCTCCTTTATAAGAGCTCGATTCTTTCTCACCAGCTTTATCATTATTTTCTTCTTTTTTATCATCATTATTGTCGTCATCAGAAGATGATGGTGAGTGCGGTGGGGAAGTGCTGGTATGTTTAATTCTTGGTGCTTTCTTTGGAGTTGAAGCCTCTGCCGCAGTTGTTTTCTTTCCCCAAGGTAGGTGTTCTTTAGGCTTAACCTACTCTTTTACTGGATATTCTTTGAGGTCACCACTTGACTCATCGGTTTTAGTATTTCTTAATTGGTAATTAGACTTAGTATCAAGTTTCTTCTTGGTGTTCTTCTTTGGGGTTTTCTTTAATGATGAATCACATTTTGGAGCCATTTGAACATACCTATTTGCATAAGATCAATTAGTGAATTGACTGAATAGGAAAGAAAAACAAGAAAATTTAGTGTCAGTTTACATATTTTGGACTCATTACAACTAGGGGTATGAGTCGTAACCACTGGGTACGACTTATTTGAATGAGTCATAACATATAAAGAGGCTAGGTTAGTATTTTCTGGTCAGGTTACGAGTCCTCCTAACAAGTCGTAAGTTTAGACTACGAGTCATCACCAACACTCATAAGCTGACCAAAAATATTTCATATACTATATCAACTTCCCTAGTCCTTATGAATCCTGGCTACGAGTCGTAGGTATTGATTACGACTCACATATTTGAGTCATAATAATACCAGAACACACACTCTTCTAATCCACTACGCTATCAGTGGTCACAAGCCTTGAAACGACTCGCTAACTTTCTTTATGAGTCATTATAAGTACCGTATCCATTGTAACATGGGTGTTTAGCCTACGTTGGTTCCAATATTCAATCCCATCACATCATATATCCATAAAGAACAATTCAATACTTCCTACATTCATGCATAAACATAATTCTAAATCACAAAGTTTATCTTCACTCCCATTACCATATTGCGTAGCACAATTTTCAAGAAATAGGGTTTGCTTACTTCTATATACACATATTTGAATCAAGAAATCTAAGAACCTTGTACTATTTTTATGATTAAACTTATTACATAGAGTTTTTAAGCATGAACACTTAGTTGCTTGTGGTTTGAATTTCTTGACTTCAAACAATCTTTAGGTCCTATTCTTGATGAACCTTTCAAATTTTGGAAGGAATTAACTTGGTTGATTTGGTGATTTAGAGTAAATGTGGAGTTCTTTGGAGGTTTTTAAGCCAACAAAAATGAAGGGAGCACATGATTTTAAAGGCCGGGTGCCCGTTTTGGGTGTCCCTTTTTATTTTAAAATTTGTTTTGAGATGGGTCTACCTGCGACCCTTGACAAGATGGGCTGGATATGAGTCTTGATTACGACTCGTAACCATAGTTTAAGGGTGTCAGACTCTCTCCATAAATACTTGGAACATTACCTAGGTCTGGAGTCATTACTACTTAAGGTGACGAGTCATAATCATAGGCTACGACTCAATCTGAGTTCCAGGTCCTTACAACTTTTGTTCACGAGTCATAATTTTGGTTACTACTCGTATAGAGTCCGTATGGCATGATTTTAGAAAATTACTAGTTAACTGTTGTACCTAAGTTAGTACCATAATGACTACACAGAATACAAGTTTCTACACTAAGCATGCTATGTACATAATTGAAAGTTCAAGAATACTACTCCAAAACATCCTAGCCTCAAGAATTGACTCACCTGATCGGCAAACTCATACATATTGTTCAATCACAAACATCATACAAATCACCTAACTATCATCAAACATGTGCCCTCACCACACAAGAGTTACCCATAATCACTTACATAAATGCAATTAATAATAGAATGGGTATAAGAATTAGACTGCGCTCACTCTCATAAGAAATTCACAAGTTACACCAGATGAACCATAGGCTTTCCCTTAGTGTAGTACTCAACTAATATCAGAATGTTCAAGCTTAGAATCAAATAGGTCTTTAATGGTTGTAATGTAGGATAAAGGATGGGTAGGAACTATTTTGGCCAAAAATAGTGATTATCTTATCTAAGCACTTTAATACATCACATTATACAATCAACTCATATTTAACAACCAATTCACACCACTTTTATTTACCCATATCTTTTATTTTGCCCCATCTCATAAAGCTCATTCACATAGAATATGGTGGGAGTATTGTCTATTCATAACTTATTTAATTTGAATTTTTTTTCTCTTTACATTACTCAACTCCCAACCACAATACATATCATTTTTTGAGCACCAATAACTATTACTTAGGGGCTTCACTTTCACCTTTCTCCTACTTGAATTTCCAAATCTTCACTCAATTAGTTGTACACTTAAGTGCTTAGGATCCTTTGATCAAATTAAGGTCAATCAAATAAGGGGTTAGGCTACATATGAGGCTGCCAAATAAAAAGATAAAGGCTCAATAGTGCTGATGATAGGAGAATTTACACGCCTATAGCACTATATTTTGCCCATATTTTAGCCTAGTTTAGAGAACAAATTATATATTTTATGCACTTTTAGTCCTTTTTCCTGTAAGTGAGCTAACGAACATGATTAGCAAAGTTTCAGGTATAAATGATGCAGAATTCAGCATTTTATGGATAACTTGACGCCAAAGAAAGCTTCACGAAAGGAGAAAAGCCAATCTTGGACGCCAAGGACTAAAAATGGCGCATGGAAAATCTGTCCCGGGCTAAAACAATATTTCTGAAGACTTTGGGGACTAGCAGTAATTTATTAGGATTAGGATAATGATACATTAACCTAGTACAATTGGGTTAAGTATTTCATTAGCTTAGTAGAATTAGGATATGGGTATTATAAATACCTTATTTTGCTAGAGATTTTAAGAACTCTCATTCTACTTTCAATTCATTCTACTTTTAATACATTCAATTATTCTTCTTCTATTCATCTATTCAATTCTTAATTTCCACAACAAGAGAAACGCTACTTTGCAAGGGAGTTCATGCCATTCTTACCCCTATACCTAACATGAGATCTTTATTGTGGTACAATGATAATGGCTATTGTGATTTCCTTCGCACTCATGAGTAGCTAAACTCCTCTGTTGGGGTTATGGAAGCCGTATGAGATACTATCTATTGCTATGAGTTTGTGAATTCGTGACACATATGCTTCTTATATCATTATTCTCTTCATCTTAAATCTAAATTCCTTGTGGTTGCAAACGCAAGAATACGCCAGTATAACATTTAACTTGTTCGAAAGAAAGGTTATCTGTCTGGAAAAGAGATAATGTCAAGGTAGTAGGGTCCCATCCCCTATTAAAAAGTTAGTGCCATAACTGGATTAACCTCTTGGAGAATTCGTACCGTTAGACACGCTTTAAGCTTGAAAGAGTTAAAGTGAAATAATCCTCGAATAGGTCAAAAGACGCCTGGATTTACTATCGAATACAATTCTCTATAAGCACATGCATGTCTGAATTCCGCACACTCATAGCCAATAGAGACATATAACTCAGAAGGTGGACATAACCCCAACTCCTTAATTCTCATTGTTTACATATTACAAAACATTCGTTCTTTTACTTTGCTATTTTCTGCTTTACTCTCTTATTTTGGTTACATTACTTTCACAATACAATTCCCCCCTTTTTACGAGACTTGCACTAAAAGTCTAGTAATCGTTGCTTACTTGTTGACCAAGCTATTCCCTGAGGGATCGATACCCAACCCAGGTTGGGTTCTATATTTGACAACCGACCATTTTACACTCCTACGAGAGCTGTAGATTGAGCGTTATCAAAAATTGGCGCCGTTGCCGGGGAATACAAGTGTCAATTAAGTTTGTAATAATTACTAGACCCTTTGGTCAAGATTCTCGTACTTTTACTTTTACTTTTTGTTTTTTACTGCAGGTTTTTATTCAGTGCATGCCCCATACCCGAAGTTCTGGTAAACCGTTATTACCTATCAATCCTGAACCACAACGTATTCGCAGAATGGAGGCACAACACGCAATTGAAAGGATGGCTGCTCAACAGGAACAAGCGAGACTAGCTGCGCAAGCCGCCGCTCAAGTGCATCAACAGAATATTGATAACCCTGGGCGAGCAACAAATCCTGACGATGAAGATCTAGGTGATGACGAGCTACTAAACCCTAGGCATGCCGCTGAGATCGCAACACCCGCCAACAGAAGAGATCGTCAAGCTAGGTTTAGGCCTGAACGCCAAGCTATGCAACCATCTTTTGACGATGATGATGATGATCTTGATGGAGCCGGAGCCACATGAGCCATTATTCCTCCACCATTGGCACCTGGAGCCAAGTTCAACATCACAAGCACTATGATTCAGTTATTGCAACTCAAGGGATTATTTGGTGGACTAGCAGGCGATGATCCGAATATGCATCTCATCAACTTTATTTCTATATGCAAGTCGTTTGACAATCCTGGCGTTGGCCAGAATGCAATTCGATTACGTCTATTTCCATTGTCTCTGTCTGGGGAGGAAACTCTATGGTTGAATGGGCTGACTCCTGATTCTATTACAAATTGGAGGCAATTGAGAGACGCTTTCCTAGAAAGATTCTTTCCGCCATCCAAAAGAGCACAAATGAGAGATGAAATCAGCAACTTTCGTCAGCTTCCAACTGAAGCCCTTCATGAAACATGGGAAAGGTTCAAGACAAAGCTAATGAGGTTCCCAAACCATCACATGACTAATGTTCACCTAATGGAGATACTTTACAGAGCCTTGAATTCAATAACTAAACCAGTTGTGGATAATGCGGC
Organism: Capsicum pubescens; assembly: GCA_030864215.1. Taxonomy (NCBI): domain Eukaryota; kingdom Viridiplantae; phylum Streptophyta; class Magnoliopsida; order Solanales; family Solanaceae; genus Capsicum; species Capsicum pubescens. Next base: position 71,185,295 of record CM061545.1, read on the forward strand.
CGGAGGATCATTTATGGATCTTAACTTTGGTCAGGCAAGCACTATGCTAGATCGTATGACGAAGCAAAGTAGAGCTTGGCATACCAGGGATTCTGAGGTAGCAAGCCCCACTTTATCTATAGGCATGACTGCAGACCAAAGGAGAAGAGAAGAAGAACATGATCAAGATATGGCGCATATGAAGACACAAGTGGATCTTCTTACAAAGCATCTATTATCAGGGAAGAACGAAAAAGTCAAAGCTGTTGCGTCAAAAGGAAGAGACGAATCTGATTCGGAAGAAGAAGCCAACTACTTAAACAATCAGGGGGGTTTCCGAGGTAATACCCAAGGAAACCAAGGTCGGAACTATTATGATAAATATGGAAACAAGGACCAAGGTAGTTGGAAGAACAAGAATGAAAAAAGTGGTTTGTACGTCCCCCCAGGAAGACGCGACACCACTACATCCGGTTCTGGAAATATGGAAGAGATGATGGCTAAACTGTTGAAAAGAGTGGAGGCAACCAGCGCGGGAGTAACGGAGGTAATAAATGATTTGTCCTCAATGAAGCAATTGGTTGACTCATATTCCACTTCAATAAAGCAAATAGAGCAGCAATTGAGCCAACTTTCAGCAGCACTCAATCAAAGAAAGACTGACACTGTACCTAGCAACACTGTGCAAAATCCAAGGAACGACGGATCATGCATGGATATTACTACCAGGAGTGGTAAGGTGCTGGAAAATTCATCCCAAAGCAAGTAAGTGGCCAAAAATAAGGAAGATGATGACGCCATAGAAGCTGACCAAGACGTCCATGACGTCACCCCTAGTAGGTTGCAGCCTAAAACTACCAAAATTCGGAAGCAAGAGGAGAAGAAAGCCGTGGAGAAAACAATTCCATATCCACCACCACCTTTTCCTCAAAGATTGAAGAAGAAGGCGGATGATACAAGGTTCAGCAAATTCATGACGATGTTAAAGCAACTGACTATTAATGTTCCGTTGGTGGAGGCACTAGAACAAATTCCTGGGTATGCGAAATTTATGAAGGATCTTTTAACAAAGAAGCGGGCAGTAAGCTATGAGCCGACAGATAATATTCATCATTGCAGTGCAATTGCCACAAGGTCATTAGTACAGAAGAAGGTAGACCCTGGTGCTTTCACTATTCCCTGCACAGTTGGATCTATGAATTTTGCTAAGGCATTGTGCGATTTGGGAGCTAGCATCAATTTGATGCCACTATCCGTCTACCGAAAGTTGGGGTTGGGCGACCCTACACCAACCAATATGCGGCTCGTGATGGAAGATAGGTCGGTAAAACGTCCTGTGGGTATCTTGAATGATGTGTTGGTGAAGGTGTCTACCTTTATTTTTCCTGCAGACTTTGTGATTTTGGATTGCGAGGTGGATTCTGAAGTTCCCATAATTTTGGGACGTCCTTTCCTTGCAACAGGAAGTGTACTTATTGACATGAGAGCTAATGAGCTTTTATTTCGGTTGAATAACGAAGTGGTCAGCTTTGATATATGCAAAGCAATGAAGCAGCCCAGCGATATGAATGTGTTCTCTGTAGCTGATGTTCATTATGAGGATAAGAAAGCATTGTCTGTAGAGAAACAGCTTACTGTTGAGCCACTATCTGATGTGTTGTTGAATGTTGAGCATAAGGATGATGAAGATTATGAAGAAACTATATGTGCTCTAACAGAAATAGGGTCCTATTCTTATACTCCTAAGCAGTCGGACCTTGATCTTAAGAATAAACCGTCACCAACAGCGAAGACTTCCATTGAAGAACCCCCAGTGCTAGAATCGAAAGAGCTCCCCAATTATCTAAGGTATGCGTTCTTGGGAAGTAGAGATACACTTCCAGTGAGTGTTGCGGATGATTTAAGTGAACAACACGTAGAGGCCCTCATCTCTTCTCTGAAGAGGTACAAGAGAGACATTGGGTGGTTCATTGATGATATCATTGGGATCCTTCTTGGGTTATGTACGCACAAGATTCATCTCGAAGGAGATTGCATGCCCACAAGTAAGCCTCATTATCGTCTGAATCCATTCAGAAAATGATCCACCATCTATCTCGACGAAGTCTAAGTACTCGAGGTAACTATGTCGTGCCGCGACAATAAATCAAGCGCTAGATAGGAGGCAACCCATCGTTTATCATTTTTCATTTTTCTTTCATTCTATTACGTATTTGATTTTGATAAATAAAAAAAATCCAAAAATAATAGTCGTGCCACGACCAAAAATAAGGCGCTTGGTGGGAGGCAACCCATCGTACTAATTGTTTTTATTGGTTTTGAGTAAATGTAGGTGCAAGAGGTATTCAACGAGAAGATCGGTTTCAAATTTTGATTTGGACGTATTGCATGGTAAAGGTGGTAAGTTAGGCATGAAGATCAAAAGGCTATGGATTGAGCATTGCTCATGAAAATATAGGCATCGAGCAAGGCTAGGCCTAGGTAAAACTAGGCCACGAACAAGGCAAGGCCTATACTATGGCCTAAGGTCTCGGAATCTAGTGTGCCATAGCATAGGCGCCGCCCATGCTCAAGTATGCCATAGCATAGGCGCCGCCTATGCCAAAGCATTTTGTCTCTGAATCTCAAATGCAAAGTAAAAGGCGTCGCCTATGCTCACCAAATGCTATGGCATAGGCGCCGCCTATGCTAGACAATGCTTTGCAAAAGGCGCCACCTATGCCAAGCATAGGCAAAGCTAAAGGCGCCGCCTATGGTCACTTTATATCTCCAAATCCGATTTTAAATGGGTCAAAACCCAACCCAATCTTTTTCTATAAATAGGAGACTTAGTCTTGAGGCACAAACACATTGAAAACCTAACATAGGCGCTGCACATAGCATCCAAATCTTCTCAAAACTTTTCTTTTTGCTCTTCCACTTCACAAGAACATCCCCAAAGGCTTCAATCACGTAAGTACTCTTGTGTTCTTCATCTATTTTTCGTAAGTACTACGTTACTATGTCTATTATGAATTGCTAAATCTTGAAGAAGTATTGAAGATGTGAATATGTTTGAATTACAACCAAGTGAGTGAACATATACGTTTGGACAATCTTAACTTGTTTCCGACTTCAATTCGATTTTGATGCATACTACTTGCGGAATTTCTATAGTCATGAACATTGCATACTCTTGTCACTTGAATACTTACATGTTGGGATGTCTCGTTCATCGGAATAAGACTTATAGTTGCCTACCGGCATAGGAGATTGTGATTATTGATAGAAACTATACCATGATGTAATCCCTATGTAGAAGTCTTGATATACCTAACACGAAAGTATTGCAAAGATTGCAAGAAGTGTTACATCTCTGAATTTCTTGTTGGAATATAGCCCCTAAAATATATGTCGATGAAGCCTAAGTAATCGACCACTTTCACTTCACTAATTTGTTCCAACAAACTAAGTGTGGGGTGGTACCCCTACTTCTCGTTTATAGATTGTATCTATCGAGATGATGCTAACATGAACATTATTTTAGTCTCAGGTACAATGGCACCCAAAGCAAGACAAGGAAAAGATAAGGCTACCACTTCGCAAAAAGGCAAGAAAAGAGGCCGAAAAGAGCAAGGAGAATCATCCTCGATGCAATTACCAAGCCGCATGTTTGGAATAAAATGGGTTCTTGAGGAGGAAGCAAAGGAATGGTATAGGAACAACAAAGAAAGAAAATATGTTCATGTGGACTTGATAAACAAGGAAATCCTAGCAAAGAAAGAACCGCGCATGTTGGCCAAGATCATGACATTACATTTGGATTTCATCTTCCGAGACATGGGAGAATGCAATCTCGATTTAACAAGAGAATTCTATGCCAACTGGTCACCGAAAACCACAGGAAGCGAGGTCAAGATTCGGGGCCAAGTTTTACAACTCAATGCGGATTTCTTCAACTCCTTTCTTGGCTTGCCTTCAGTCGATCCATCACCATTCAAGGAGCTCTACAGGAGACCTCCGTATAGAGCTATTCGATACACACTCTGTGGAACAAGATCCATGGCACGCTGGAGTAGACACAAGGACACTGGTCGACACAACACCTTCCCATATGCTCCTTTGAATAAGGAAGCAAGGATATGGTTGCGCATAGTCAACTCTTGCCTAATTCCAGGGACTCAGTATACCAAGATAACAAGAGATAGAGTGTAGTTGGTATACGCATTGATGACGAATGTCCCTATCAACGTCGGGGCAATTATTCATTCCACAATGCGGAAAGCTAGGCTACACAAGAGGTCCCACTTCAGTTTTGGCAACCTGTTGACTGCAATACTAAGGAAAGAAGACATCGAAGAGGAACCGGCTGATCACAAACTCCCACACAACACAAAGAAGGTTGACCTCACGAAGGTTAAAGATGCTGAAACCACGCATGGAGTCAACCTTACCACTTCAGAAAGGCATGCTCGCGACGAAAGCTTCTCCCGTCATTTATATGGCATGATGAAGTTTACCATGATGAGCGGAGGTCGTGTTCCAACTGCTGCAGAGCTCCAACAACTGGATCATTACTATCCAATGAATATGCATGCAAGGGAGATGTGTGGAGTAGGTACATACTTTGAGGAACCTCTTGATGACGACATGCCAACCGATGATGATCGACGAATGCCAGACTCGGACGTGGAAGAGAACTCTGATGACGACGACTCTGATGACGATGACTCTGATGACGATTCCGATGCAGGGGGTATGACCACCCCAGACATAGATGATGAGTCCGACTAATCAGGTTCTTCTTATTTATTTTTCACTGAGGGCAGTGTGTCCCGTCTAAGTGTGGGATGCTGGTATTTGCATGCTATACTTCTCTATCCAAATTTGCATTTATTTATGTTTGTTTGTTTTTTTAGTAGTTTTTTTTAGTAGTAAAATCTTTTTAGCTTTGCATGAAATTATTCTAACAGGCAGCATGAGATTATAACACGAGTATGTGCTACAATTATGACTATTGAGACGTTTAGGCTCTAATTGTGACTCACTATGTGATATTGTGTGGTTCAATTCCTTCATCTGTTGGGGCAAAAGTCTATACTACTCCCAATAAAGTCGACCATGTTCCTTGTGTGTGTGAGATTAATAGTATATTCTATGTTTGCGGCTGATGCTAGAACTTGCCTGGTATGTATGCAAAGCGAAAATAAAGAGTGTAAGTTTAGGAGATGATTTAGGCATTTCTTTGGCAACCTATACTTATTTACCTTCGTTTTACCTACCCATGGACATCATCCTAGTTAACCCCTTTTGAGCCTTTAGTCTATTTTCTTTGACAAACCTCATATGTAAGACTAATCCATTTTTTCAAGACCATAATTTGATCCAAATTCCTAAGTGCTTTAAAGTAAAAAAAATAAAAAAATCATGTGACAAAACAAGAGGAAATTGGGTGAGTATGATGCTTTAGAATGCATTGGTGCTTGAATGAGTTATGAAAAAGAAAGTGCTATCATAAGAGGTATGTTATCAAAAGAAAAAGGAAAGGAAAACTGAAAAGTTAGTTATGTTTAAAATTGAAAAACAAAAGAGGAGAAAAAGGATGGTAGATTAAAAGAAAGTAGAGAGGTTGTTTGAAAGAAAAGTGTTAATGATATAATGTGATGTATTAAATCGCTTAGGGACATAGTCACTATTTCTGGCCAAAATAGTCCTACCCGTCCCTTAGCCTACATTACAACCAGCAAAAGACCTATTTGATCCTAAGCTTAGCATTTTGACATTTAGTGGAGAATTACACTAAGGGCAAGCCTATGGTCATCAGTTGCTACAAATGAATTCTTTATGAGAGTGAGAGCAAGGATATTTTGATACCCATGTTTGAAAAATATGCTACACTTGGGAGTGATTATGGGTAATATATTGTGAGACACACAAGGTTGATGAGTTTTGGGTAGTAGTGTATGATTCTTTGTGCCTTAAATTTTGAATACGAGTTGACCACCATCACGAGTCTATGCTAGAGGTTAAACTGTTTCTACTAATGATCGAAAAACTACTCTTTGTTGATAATTGTTGTGCTTGTCTTGACGAATATTTTGTGTTGTTGTTGTGAAACCCTAAGTTGATGTTTATAGGGACATGATATTTTGTTCGAGGACGAACAAAGATTCAAGTGTGGGGTGTTGATGATAGGCGAATTTACACGCCTATAGCACTATATTTTGCCCATATTTTAGCCTAGTTTTGAGAACAAATTATATATTTTATGCACTTTTAGTCCTTTTTCCTGTAAGTGAGCTAACGAACATGATTAGCAAAGTTTCAGGTATAAATGATGCAGAATTCAGCATTTTATGGATAACTTGACACCAAAGAAAGCTTCACGAAAGGAGAAAAGCCAATCATGGACGCCAAGGACTAAAAAAGGCGCATGGAAAATCTGTCCCGGGCTAAAACAACATTTCTGAAGACTTTGGGGACTAGCAGTAATTTATTAGGATTAGGATAATGATACATTAACCTAGTACAATTGGGTTAAGTATTTCATTAGCTTAGTAGAATTAGGATATGGGTATTATAAATACCTTATTTTGCTAGAGATTTTAAGAACTCTCATTCTACTTTCAATTCATTCTACTTTTAATACATTCAATTATTCTTCTTCTATTCATCTATTCAATTCTTAATTTCCACAACAAGAGAAACGCTACTTTGCAAGGGAGTTCATGCCATTCTTACCGCTATACCTAACATGAGATCATTATTATGGTACAATGATAATGGCTATTGTGATTTCCTTCGCTCTCATGAGTAGCTAAACTCCTCTGTTGGGGTTATGGAAGCCGTATGAGATACTATCTATTGCTATGAGTTTGTGAATTCGTGACACATATGCTGCTTATATCATTATTCTCTTCATCTTAAATCTAAATTCCTTGTGGTTCCAAACGAAAGAATACGCCAGTATAACATTTAACTTGTTCGAAATAAAGGTTATCTGTCTGGAAAAGAGATAATGTCAAGGTAGTAGGGTCCCATCCCCTATTAAAAAGTTAGTGTCGTAACTGGATTAACCTCTTGGAGAATTCGTACCGTTAGACACGCTTTAAGCTTGAAAGAGTTAAAGTGAAATAATCCTCGAATAGGTCGAAAGACGCCTGGATTTACCATCGAATACAATTCTCTATAAGCACATGCATGTCTGAATTCCGCACACTCATAGCCAATAGAGACGTATAACTCAGAAGGTGGATATAACCCCAACTCCTTAATTCTCATTGTTTACATATTACAAAACCTTCGTTCTTTTACTTTGTTATTTTCTTCTTTACTCTCTTATTTTGGTTACATTACTTTCACAATACAATTCCCCCCTTTTTACGAGACTTGCACTAAAAGTCTAGTAATCGTTGCTTACTTGTTGACCAAGCTATTCCCTGAGGGATCGATACCCAACCCAGGTTGGGTTCTATATTTGACAATCGACCGCTTTACAGTCCTACGTGAGCTGTAGATTGAGCGTTATCAAGTGCTAACTAGGATTATGCACAAGGGTAGGTCAAAAGAAGGTATAAAACAAGGTTATCAAGGAAATACCTATATTATCTCCTAAACCCACTCTCTTTATTTCAGTTTACACACTCACCAGGCAAGTTCTAGCATCAAATGCAACAAGGAATGTACAACAACCTTACATCACACATATGACACATGCTCAGTTCAAGCAGGATCATCATAAAATTTCAACCAAACAATAACATGAATTCAACATAAAGTCAAGTACAAGGGTCCTAATCATGAGCCTAGGAGTCTAAAAAGTAGTAATTCACACAATAAACATGCTTTTACAACCAAAACATTTGCATTCCTAACACAAAAATTTAAAATTGCCTTAAAAATGGGAATTTCCCCACCCCACACTTAAAAATCTACTTTGGCCCCAAAGTGTACTTAAAAGTTGAGATAGAAATACTCCCTGAGGCCTCTAGGACAAGATAGGGGGTCCAGGGATCCCACACTTAGTCTTCGCCATGCTCTTTAGCTCAGATTTTTCGGTACTCAGACTTCCCATCAACCTGTGACTCAACAAAAATAAAAACTAGTGAAGAAAAAACTAAAAATACTGAAAATAAAGCATACCTTAACTTGGGTTGTTTCCCAAGCAGTGCTTGATTTAGTATTGTGGCACAACCCAATCAACTTTTTCCCCCACCTTGAGGATATAAATTTCATCCCTAATTTCACATCCATCTTTTTGCTTTGCTCATAGGGTGGTGGTACAAAGATTAAGAAACCGAGTAATGGATGGTGAATGGTAAACCACCCGGCCTTGAAGTGAGGTGTGTTTTTATGTTGCTTATCTAGAGCAAAATCAAGAATATAGGATTCTTGTTCTTCATATTCACACTCTCCCACTATTTCAGATGATTCCACAAACAAGACATCATCTAAACATAATGTAGAAAAGTGCTTTGAATAAGGCCCAACCAATCCCACTTCTAAATTTACACTATCCACAACAACCTCTCTCATATTCACCTTCTCAATTGCAGTCTCAAGAGAAAGATGAAAGTTGAGTGGCTATGATTTTTGTGTTTTGCTTCACAAATTATCTAGGATCCTTTATTGTTTTTCTCATCCCCTGTGGAGATGGTGGTGGTGGCATCTCCTTAAACTATTCAGAAACTTCATGTTTCGATTACTCAAACTTCCTCAAATTAACAACAACTTTATCTATAACTGGTTGGGGAGTCAACTCTGTATCTACCTCGTTACTTGTCTTTTGAGCATTTCCCACAAACATGACTAAATCAGGATTAACACCACACATATCTGCAGAGTGATACATATTGCCACAAACCACACACCAACTTGTCGTCTGCTCCACAAGTCGAAAATAAGCAGGTCCCCTCCAAGCGCGTCCATTAAAATCTGGACAAAAAGCCTCTTGGTGGGGTCCTCCACAAAAACAATAAGATTAATCATCCCTTAAAAACCATCTATCCTAGGCTGCTATGTCAAGAAGTGTGATAATAGAAAATAAAAGGAAATAAAAAGAAAAAACTACTAAACTATGTACAACTCAATATAGCTATACTAAAAATAAGATAGTTGCTCAATTACAAGTCCCCGACAATGGTACCAAAAACTAGTTGCACCCAAGAGCATGGTCAAGTGTACGTGGTCTCACCAAGTAATATAGTGGACTTAAATTAAGCCAAATATTGATCCCTTGGAGACTTGTTTTAAGAAACTATCCAATTCTAGTTTAACAATTGAGATTAACTAGTGCAACTTATCCAAAATAGATTTAAAAGTTTATAAACTAAAATTAAACTAAAATAATGCGGGAAAGTAATGACTTTGGACAATTAATGGATGAAACCGGGGGATAAAGCACTACGAACAAACATACTACGCTATAGAACTTCTTTCATTAGATTACTTATCTTTGTTGTTGAGGGCTTATCGTGTGATCATGATCTCCCGACCTCTAACCTTCTAACTAACTGGAAATTACAACTAAATCATTGAGTGGGGATGTAATAAACCATTTAGGTGCATTAAGATATCATCCTACATGTGAAACAAGCAAGGCTTCTATGTATATCCCTATCTTAGATGCTAATTCAAAATCCTTATTTTATAAAAGAATAAGAACCTTACTCTATTTATCCCCACGTTCTATCTTCCTATTGTCTCTCCCGAGATCACAAAGTTGTCATATATGTATTCTAAAGGTTGCAAATCCTTAAAATAGTTAAAACAAGGATAAACAAACAACCAAATATGATAAGATATCCAAACAAACTCAATTCAAAGCAAAAGTAAACATGTTCTTGGCCTTAACCACAGAAAGAAGACGTTTAGCCACTAATAGACATAGCCATAGTCAAGATTATTCAATACATGATAAAATCCTTTAAAAATCTAAATTAAGGAGATATAAACCCTAACTTAAGTGTTTATAAGCCCCTCTCCAAGACTCCAAGACGTCCAAGGTTAATAGCAACAAGTACAAGAGTCCTATTTATAGGACAAGACTTTTTTCCATCAGTGGAACAAGGTTCACATCGCGGGGGTCATTGTACAAGAGTCCTATTTATAGGACAAGACTTTTTGCCATCAGTGGAATAAGGGTCATATCACGGGGGTCATTTTGCTGGTATGGGGTCCCTTAGGAATATTCCCATGTATATAAGGGCCCCATAACCATTTCCAAGGTCCCACACGTACTGGTGACACCCAACGTGTCAAATTTTATGTCGAGTCATGTCTTGTGCTTCCGTTGATCCATTCCCAGCCTTGTGATGTTGTTTACACTTGATTTGAAGCTTGTATATCATTTATTTATTGTCATAATAAACTCACCAAGCATCCTATAACATTAAACACCACAAATTGGAGCTCAAAACAACACAATTATCCAAAACGACGAGCTAGAAACCCAAGCTAAGACAAGTCTTGCCCACTTTGATCTTTAACTTATTGTTTGACTCTTGGCTTGGTTCAAATGAACTTTGAACACTATAAAAAATTTTCCCACACATAATTATACAATAATACAATTAGTATCTCATTAAACACATTAGAATATATCAAGATCCACTGGAACAACACCTAGCTCAAGCTAGTAAAACTAGTTTTCTCATTGAAACTCTAAGTGATCAATTTAAATCCAAACTTGTTTGAAAATACCTTTAAACATTGTAACCACATACTTAGACACTTAGATGATAAATTACATCATTATTGACTCATTAATCACATAATTTTTCCTTAAAACAAGGCTAAATAAGCTAGGATAACCACACTAAGATGCATAAATCCACCTCAGATCATTAACCCCCACAATCTTCATTCCTGCACACTGCACACACATATTACCCTTTAATTTAATAATTACAAAAGATATGTTACCTCCCACTCAAAGATTGATTTAATATCATGGAACGACGTGACCAAGTTGGATACTCAGACTTCACTAACCAACCTTATGGGTTGCCTCCCATGTAGCGTTTGATTTAATATTGCGGCACGATGCATTTTCCTTGGTTACTCAGACTTCACCAATGTCCATTTCAAGAACCACTTTAAATTCCCCAGTGTTGCTAATATAGTTCTTTACCATTTTACCATTCACTTTGAATTGGGCTTCACTATCACGCTTTAATTCTAAAGCACTATATGGAAACACTCTCACCATAGTAAATGGACCATACCACCTAGAATTCAACTTACCTAGAAATAAGTGAAGTATTTAGTTATATAGCAATACCTGGTCACCTTGCTCAAATATTCTTTTCTCAATTTTGCGATCATGATGAAGCTTCATCTTCTCTTTGTAAAGTACAGAACTCTCATAAGACAGGAGTTGGAATTCATCCAACTCATTCATATTACTCATTCTTGCCTTTGCTATATCCTGCCACTTCAACTTCTTCAATGCCCATAGTTCTTTGTGCTCAAGTTTAATACGTAAGTGACATGCCATGCCATACACCAGCTGATATGGAAAAGCACTTATGGAAGTATTGAAAGTTGTTCAGTAGGACCATAATGCATCATCTATCTTTATCTCCCAATCAGTCCAATTGGCATTTATAGTCTTTGACAAAATGGACTTTATCTCTCTATTGGATACTTCAACCTGTCCACTAGTCTATGGGAGATAAGGTGTTGCTACCTTATGCTTGACACCATACTTCTTAAGAAAATTTTTAAACAGGCAGTTGCAGAAGTGTGACCCACCATCACAAATGATTGCACATGGCATTCCAAATCAAGAAAAGATGTATTTCTTCAGGAAGGCGGTGACACTTCTTTCTTTATTATTGGGGAGCGCAACCGCTTCAACCCATTAAGATACATAGTCCACCACCACAAAAATGTATTTCATACCAAAGTATCTCACAATTGGACCCATGAAGTCCACACCTCATACATCAAATAACTCTAATTCTAAAATAGCGGTCATAGGAAATTCATGGCGCCTTGAGATATTTCCTAAATGCTGGCATTGATCACAAGATGAAGCAAATTCATAAGTGTCCTTGTATATCATAGTCCAGTATTACCCACATTGTAATATCTTATGGGTTGTGCAGGTTCCTCCATGGTTACCCCCAACTGGTGAAGAATGACAAGCCTCAAGTATGCTCATCATCTCTACTTTAGGGATTCATCTACAAATAACCCCATCTGCAAAGATTCAGAATAAGTAAGGTTCATCCCAGAAAAACTTCCTTACCTCATGCATAAATATCTTTCTCTGCCGAAAGGATAGATCTTCTGGGACTAGATCACTTGCCGAGTAATTTTCAAAGTCAGCAAACAGGGAATTAGATCATGCGATGCTGCAAAAAATTGCTTATCTAGAAAAATATCATTGATTTTAAGCCCATTCTATACTTTCTACATTGCTTCATCCTCAAGTCTGTACAAATGGTCAACAACTTGATTTTCTGTATCCTTTTAATCTCTTACCTCAAAGTCAAACTCTTGCATCAAGAGAACCCAAAAGATCAATCTAGGCTTTGCTTCCTTCTTCTCTATCAAGTATCTCAAGGCTGCATGATCAGTATGCATAACAACCTTAGTGCCTATCAGATGAGACCGAAATATCTCAAAGGAAAAAACCACTACTAATAGCTCTTGTTCAGTCACAGTATAATTATTTTGAGTAGGGTTTAATGCTTTGCCGTCATAATAGATAGGGTGCAGAATCTTCTCTTGCCTTTGGCCTAGGACCTAGAGCCACTCAAATTGCATCACACATGATCTCGAATGGCAAGGACTAGTTAAGGGACACAATGATATGAGCAAACACAAACCGTTCCTTTAAGAACTCAAAAGGTTTTAAACATGCCTCATATAAATCAAACTTCAACTCTTTCTCAAGAAGTTTGCATAAGGGATTTGTAATCTTTGAGAAATCCTTGATCAATCATCTGTAGAAACCTGTATGGACCAAAAAGCTTTGATTTCCCTTAACTAAAATTGGTGGTGGAAGCTTCTCAATCACTTTAATTTTTGCCTTGTCTATCTCTATGCCTCTTTTTGAGATCTTATGCCCAAGCATAATTCTTTTTTTCACCATGAAGTGACACTTATCCCAATTAAGTACTAAGTTTCACTCCTTACATCGACGTAGAGCATTGTCCAAATAAATAAAGCAATAATCAAAAGAATCACCGACTATATAAAAATCATCCTTAAATACTTCAATCGTGTCTTCTACTATGTCAAAGAATATGGACATCATACATCTTTAAAATAACGTTGGGGCATTGCACAACCCAAATGGAATTATATTAAATGCAAATGCACCATATGAGCCGGTAAAATTTGTCTTCTCCTGATCCCCGAGAGCAATCATGATCTGATTTTACCCTGAATATCCATCCCAAAAATAATACCAACTCTTTCCCGCAAGTCTATCCAGTATATGGTCTATGAAGGGCATTGGAAAGTGGTCCTTTTGAGTTCATATGTTCAACTTTCTATAGTCCATGCACACCCTCCATCTTGTGACTGGTCTCATTGGTAATAGATCATTCTTCTCATTTGACACTACTGCAATGTCGCCTTTCTTTGAGATGTATTGAATAAGACTGACCCACTTACTATTAGCAATGGAATAACAATACCATTATCCAACAACTTAATAATCTGTTTCTTTGCTACCTCCTACATAGAAGGATTCAATCATTGCTGATGTTCAGTATTCGGGATACAGTCTAGTTCAAGTTAGATCTTGTGAGTACAAATTCCTGGTGGAATACCCACAATAGTCTAATCTATAGCTCATTTGAACTTATGCAATATAGACAATAACACCTCTACCTCAGTCTCTAACAAATCTTCAACAATGATCATTGGCAATGTGTTGTTGGCCACCAATAAAACATAGCGCAAATAGGATGGGAGGGTCTTTATCTCCAATACTAGTGGTTGTTCAATTGATGGACGAGCGACAAGAGTGGTTCTATTCTTCAGTTCCAGATTAAGCTTCTTCAAAGTGTATTTATATGAACCTCTCCCATATAGAGAACCAACCATCTCATCGTACTCCTCAATTCTATCACTGTTGAAATTCATAATCACTGCTTTTAGTGGTTCAGCACCCAACCTCTCTTCAATTGGGATAGTCAGTGCCTCAACTACATTATCAATGGTGCCTATCACAGACACAACTCTCATATCATTCAGTTGTCGCACTGAATGGTATACATTAAAGATTACCTATTTATCGTGGAGTCTGAAACTCATCTATACCAACTCCATATCAACTACTGCCTTATCTGTAGCTAGGAAGGGTTTGCCCAAGATGATAGGGACTTAGAAGTCCACCCCACAATTAAGTATCATGAAATTAGCTGAGAAGATGATAGATGCCAACTTTACCAACACATAAAATAGAATAACAATCTGCTTTTTCATAGTTCGATCAGCCATCAACAATCTCATCGATGTTGATTTGGGTGATCTTAACCCCAACTGCTTAAACACAACTAGCGACATGAGATTAATGATTGCTCATAGATCACATAAAGCCCGAGCAAAGTTGAAAGACCCAATAATGCATGGAATAGTGAAGGCTATAGGTTCTTCCTTCTTCTTTATTAATGTTCTAGAGGCAAGAACACTAAAGTCATGAAAATTGTCATCCGGCTCATAGCTCATAGTCCACTTTCTAGTAACTAGATCTTTCATGAATTTCGCATAGCCTGGCATTTTCTCCAATGCCTCAACTAATGGAATTCTTATAGATAGCTCCTTCAATATACACATAAACTTCTAATATTTACTCTCTTCCTGCTTTATTTTTTATATCTGAGGATAAGGTGGTTGAGGTCTTGGAATGGTTTTTAGAACAAGTTTCTCAACCTTACCCTTGCCTTTGTCTCCCATACTACTATCCTCAACATCTAATGATTTCTCAACTTCTGCATCAGGTGCTTCCTTAATAGCAATAGATCAACATCATTCTTTGGCTTATTCACAGTGGAAATGGACGAATCCATGGTGATTTTACCACTTTGAGTAGTAATTGCATGGAAATAACAATCATTCTTCGAGTTATGCATTGTATTACTAGGAAGAGTGACAGGATGACTTCGATTTAATGTGGCCGATATTTGGCCGAACTGCTGCCCCAGTTGTTTGATCACATTAGCATGCAACTCAACCTTCTGATTCAGCCCTGATAGATCTGGCATAATCTCCTTAACACAGGTCTCTTGACTTTCTTAGCCTTTTACTAATTTTGACAACATTGCTTCCATTCTAGACTCGGTATCTCGGCTACCTGGTGGAATATATTTGCCGCTCTTCTCTTTGTAGTAATCCTTGCACCTCCAATCACCATCTCATTCTCTTATCACATCTCAGTACCTATCGCCATAATAGTTTTGACCTTGGTTTCCTTTCTCTTTGGATCGAAAAATCTCCACTTCATGATCCAAATTCTTTTCTTTCTCATCTGCATCAAACTCATACGTTCTGGAAGTAGATCTCTGTGCCTATACTATATTCACTTTTTCAGTTGTCATTGCTGCAAATTATTTTGAAAGCAACCAATATCAGTTCTGAGTTGTGCAACTTCTTGTGCTACCATATCATCACTAGTTCTATAGTCACTTGCAACCCCAATGGCATAGGTAACATCTCCTTTATTAGCCTCTCAAGTATGCCATCCTTGGTTAGTGACAAAAATCTAATCTAGCATTTCTTGGGCCATCTACCAACATAGACTCATAAGTGCACCTCCAGATATCGTGTCTGCCATTAACCTAGAGCTGACATTCAAATATCTATAGAATATTTCCAACAGGTTGGATCTTGTAATCTTGTGATGGGGTACCATGCTCAACTTCTTTTTGAATCAAAACCACGCTTCATACTAGACTATGCAGGTAATTTCCAAAAATTATAAATCTAATTTTTTAATTACGGCATCCTGGTAGAAGGGAAAAATTGATTCAAAAATTATCTACACAGATCATGACAAGTCGTGATCGAGCCTCTAGGAAGTTCATCTATCCACATTAATGCTTCACCTGTCAGTGAAAAAGGGAACAACAGTAACCTTAATGCTTTCTGATCCACCCCAAGGATAGTATATTAATTACATACCCCAGTGAAATTAGCTAGGTGCATGTTTTTATCATCTGTTGCTGCCCATGAGAATACACCCTTTAGATTCAGTAGCTAAATCATTGCACTGGTAATATCAAACTTCATATTCGGGGGTAAAGTAGGATTTTTGCTTTTGAAGTTGACTACTACCTTTCTTTATTTAGACCTTTTCTTTATTCGTATTCAGAGACAGAGTATTCCTATTTTTGATATCTTATGTATTTGATATTGAGTTGTACTAGTGATGTTCTTACACTATGACACCAGGTTTTGGGATTATTGTATTGTTGGTTATGTCTTTTTTGCTTTACTATATTATGTGGTTTGGTTTCATTCTAGAAGCCTTACTTGGGTTATTGCTATTATTTTACCTTTTGTATCAGTTTGTGTGATAGGCTTACTTGTCAAGGTTCGTCATGACAAATGCCATCATGACCCTTGAATTTTTGGGCCATGACAAATTAGCACCAAAGAATCCAGGTTCATTAGTCTTAATAGTGTAAGAATGAGATGTCTAATAGAGTCTCGCGGATCGCTATGTAGTTGTCCATATCTATTTTCGAGAGGCTATAGAATGTTTTTAGGAAATTTTCCTTATTTTGTTCCTTATCGAGCGGATTTCCTTCATACCTTGTGTTTTAAGTCATATTTCACTCTTTTTGGTGTAATTGGTAATGACTAGATCTCGTGAGGTTAGAGATATGGAGCCTTCATCTGAGGAGAGAGCCCAGTCTAGAGGCCGAGTTATGAGTCGTGGATGGGATTTAGGTAGTGGATGGGCACGTGGATTTTCTCCATCTGGGAGTAGTGTTAGGGGACTCTCTCTTGAGACTCATGTTTAGCTTGTTGGAGATATGGGTCCTACCTTAAATATATCCAAAGATAGACCGAATCAACCACCGTGAGGCATAGTTGAACCAAGATCTGCACTAAAAATGCACAGTAAGGGTGAGTACAGTCTACCTGTACTCAATAGGTATCATAGATCGATTGAGCAACGTAGAAAATAAAGTATACAAAATACAAACTAAGGACATGTCACCTGCAATTAGAAAATGTCCCACAATGGTAGCTCATACCATTTCCACTAACAGTTCTGTAATATTGACATACATCATAACAAATACGAGAAAGAAATACAAGTAAACCAATATCACACATATAAGTACAAAGAAATGGATTATACATAGACAAGTATACATCAAGAGAGATAATACAACACAAATAAAGGCACAATGTAACACAAATATAATAAAGTTGATAATGATGATGGTAATGATGATAATGATGATGTGATGTACGAGGTTGTCGCACAACCTTTGTATACACCTACGGAGCTAAAGATTTTTTATGTAAGACCCGTGGGGGGTTCGTCAACCCATATAAAATCCATATCCAATCCATTTCCATATCTCCTTTTTGGCACATCCTTCGATAGAAGGTTTTAAAGATGTAACATTTTCTGTTAGAAAAAGGCAGTGTTTTCAGTATTTCCAGTATTTCTATGGTGGTACAAATGATCATGAATGTATATGATATGAGGATGTAATGCTCATAACCAACTAGAATGAGTATTTCCATGTCCAACCAATATACCAACCAAGTGAGTCAATAATCTACTTAATGTTTCCTACCGTTCATGAACTTCAACATAAACCGTATGCCAACAGAATGACACATATTAAAATACATCATTGTTACCATATTAAAATCTTTCACTAATCAAGACATAACTAATTTCATGTATACAAAGCCAACAATATCATATAGGACTCCACATGGTCACATATAGCAAATAGTATACCAATACCATCAAACAACATCATTTTATAGGCCCCCACATGGGAACAACATGATAATAAATTTATTTTCATGATTAGTTTTCACACCTATAATATGATTTTGTATCAAAATTTACTATCCAGCCAGTATGAAGAAAGTTAAGCCATAACCAACCTCGAATGTCAAAAATTGATCCTCAAGCCTTCACTCAGAAGCCTTACTCCTCTCTAATGGACTCAAAATCAACTAAAATATGGAAATATAGAATCTATGCATCAAAAAAATCCAATGATACTCATATTTCCTATTTTGAGTCGGGGTGAAAATGGACCCTCGAAATGGATTTTTGAAAAAGAAGGGAAAATCATAATTTTATCTTTCAAACATATTTTTATGAGTCTACATCTGAGAATTCAAGTGAAAACGAGGTTCAAATTTAAGAAAAATCATGTTTAAGCTTTACCGGCAAAGTCCCCAAAAATCCTTTTTAAAATCAAGAATCTAAAGTAGTTTTGAATATAAAATTGAGACAAAACTGATAATTATTAGACTAGAAACTTACCCAAGTGAAAACAGGTTGAAAATGGATTTTGAATCGAAGAAATACAATTTTTAGGCCTTCCGGGCCAAAATCTCCAATTTCCCACTTTAATCCGCGTTAAAACAAGAATTAGATAATAAAATTAGAGTAAAGTAGTTGAAATAGGTATTTTAAAAGCTTACCCAATCTTACAAATGGAAGAAATTTCTCAAAAGGGTGAAATCCTAAGCTCCAAGTCTCAAAAATGAGGAAAAAGGCGAAACTTGGGTATATATAGGGTCCAAGTTTCCATGGATCCCTCGAAATTCATTTGGAATCTCCTGAATTCAAATTTTTATGACACTATATCAAATTTTATGCTCCGAAATCAATGATGATATTAGATTTTCAAAAAAATTATTTTTACAAAGTTGACCCCCAAAATCCAATTTCACAACTTTCTGAACCGAGGGCGAAATGAGATTTAAAAGCTATAAAACCACATCAGCCATGTTACCAACTTAAAATTGATGTTTCAAATATAATGGAATAATTTGTTTTGCCATTCAATGCACAAATCAATAAATATTGACCAAAGTCAACTATAAGGCTCTCAAAGCCACCAAAAATCATAATTTCAGATAAATTATGTCAAAATACATCAAAAAGACTAAAAAGCAATCATTGGGAGGTATAAAATAATCAAATCACACAAAAATAAATATTTCACAAAAATCACCAAAAAATCAGGTTGTTACAACCAAATTCTCAGTTAATTACAATAAATTTCAGTTTTAGAAGGGTGGAAATTGATGGTGGTTTGGTAGATGGAGGTGGAGGGATAAATAGTGAAAAAGATAAAGAACTTTTTTTTAAAAAAATAGTTACTCATGCACTCAAAGAATTTGCAATACACACAATGTGTCAAGTTCGCAAAAGTTGTCAAAATAACACAACATGACACTGGTTTTGGTGTTTAAAATGAACAATGGCTTGTTGGGGTGTCAAAATTGAAATTCATGCCAGATTTAGGGGGTTGACGATGTGTTTGGACTTAAATTATTTAATTTGGTGTAAATTATAAGTGCATGTTTTTTTTTTAAATTTGTATTCAAATTAAATGAACATCAAACAATATCCAAACTATTCAAAAAGTAGTAGAAATAAGATGGAAGAATAAAAATTGAGCCTATTGAATCAAAATATGTAATTAAGGAAATTATTTTCCTCAGGTACCCATGGTTAATAGAATATATCCTCTTAGGATAGAATGATTTGCTTTTGGAGAATAGCAATACCTCAAATTCAGATGAACTACGAACTCACTCAACAACAACATATCACACTCGAGTTTTTTGAAGAATAAGAGTAGAAAACATAGAAAATTCATACTTAATATCTGAGAAAAAATAGATATTTATAGTCAACAAGTAATGCTTAAGAAATGAAGAAAATGTTCAAAAAAAGTTGCATTGGTTCGAAGTAAGAGGGCCAAGTATGATTTCAACATGTCCAACTACGGATTCACATGAGTATAATTTCAAAACAAGAAAGTTAAAAGTTACATTGGTTTAGGTTGTGCGGTGAATGTGTAGTCCGCATATGACCAAGTGTGTTTCACACTCTTACCGAGCACATAAAACTAGTGCGCTAAAGAGACATGTTTCTTCAATGTGTGTTACATGTGTTGTCCACATAAAAGTTCTGGGTCAGTTTTTTTGGGATTAATTAATTACTATTTTGTTCAAAAAGATAGTCTCTTAATCGATCTTTTGTCAAATTCAAATCTAAAGTTGAAGTTAAATCGAGTGAGCAATGATGATGAATGCACGAGATATGTCTTCTTCTCAATGCTTCAACAACTGGAGAAGTGCTTCTACATTTAAACACTTGAAAAGTTTCTTTCTCCCCCACACATGAAAAAAATATTTCTACCATAAGTAAAAGACCATTTTCACTTTCGCTTTATTTTTTTCCATTCATTTTTCAACTGTAGAACCCAATAATCCCTTACATAAATGGGTAATGGATATAAAATAGAGAAATATATGAACAGTTATGTAATTTACAAGCAAAGACTAATTGCATCTAAGTAAGTAATTTTCTTTTTGAACTTTCTATAGTGAACTTATATCGGATGCACTCAATTAATCAGTCGATGCAATATATTTGAACTATCAAACTTTGTTGTATACCTAAATAAGACAAGTCACACAACTAGCCTTTAACCATTTATGATTCTAACAATTTTGTTTGTTTCAGTCATGAACACTGTCTGGTTTAATGAGCACATAGAGAATCGACCTTTACTCTTAATATCCTCGAAGTGGCTTACACTTTACACTTATGTAGGTGATTCCTAGACATTTAATCCTATAGATAAATTATTTGATCATATCCTGCCAAAATCAAAAACTATTAAAAAGCTTTAAACCTTAATACTTTTTTTTGAATATTTTCTTCATGAGAATGGGTTGAGTTATTTGACAATGTTGAAATGTTATTCATAAGTTTGTTTGATCTCCTTGAACCTAACTCTTGGGATCTTCAATCTACTAGGTAGAGTGACCACCATGATGACTCATCCTAAGCCATAAACCTATTTCCCTTGATGATCTTTTAACTACCTCTCTAGTTAGGCTTTTATGAGTGGATACGACATATTATCTTTTGACTTTACATAGTAAATTATGCTAATTTCACTAGGAAGTAGTTGTCTAACCATATTGTGTCTACATCGCATGTGATAAAAATTTTCGTTATATATAGTGCTTCTGACCTATCTATTGTCTCTTGACTATCATAGTATATGATATAGGTGCCAAAGGTTTAGGCCAAAATGAAATATCATTCAAGAAATTTTGGTTTCATTTAGCTTCTTCACCAGCCTTATTAAGACTTTAATTTTGGATTTTATTGTAGAGCAATTGATATATGTTTGTTTGGCTTATTTTCAAGAAATTGCTCGGACCAAGGGTAAATATATACTTACTTGTTGATTTTATTTTATTTTGTCCAGTGATTCAATTTACATCATATATCCTTCAAGTATTGTGCGATACTTATAATACAAAACATAGTTTTGAGTATGTTTTAGATACCACAAAACTCATCTCATTTTTATTTAATAAGGTTGATTGAAATTGTTGGTGAATCGACTCAATTTAATAATAGAACATGTTGTTTTCTATTGCGTTTAATTCATGATATACATCAAACTTCTCAATATTCATGCATAATCCAATTACGAATAACTTTCACTTTCATTATTTTGATGTGCAAAACTCACATCAATTGATGTCTTGGCAATATTGAAATCTAAGTACATGAACTTGTCGAATATATTTTCAATGCAGTGAGTGATGTCGACTAAAACTAACCTCCCAAAGAAGTATGCAGTGGTCAATTGCAAATATAATAACGAAACTAGGTTAGGGTCGAACCCACTCGGAAAACGTGAATAGTTGCTTGATGTGATGTAATCCACGAGCAGTACAGGAGAGTAAATGGGGGATTTTGTATCAAGCGCAAGTAGTAACTAAATTTTGAGTGCTTTTGAGTTGTAAACAATAGAAGAAGAACACTATACTTGTGTTCATCCTGGCTTCTCAACTCTATAAATTTCTCGTGTTCAACCCACCTATTCTGTTGTTCTGCATGTAAAGTCTACAAGATATATATTTTCAACCATCTTGTAAATGTGATGATAAATCTCACCGTTTGCCAGTTCATTCTTAGGGCATTGATAATGCTCAACTCACTCCCATGTTTGAGGGGTGAGGCGGTCGTTGTCAATAACCCAACTCAAATTGGGGTCGAATCCACAAGGAGCGAATTATAAATTTTAAGTCCTATGGGTGCTCTAATTACTAAATGGTTACCCAAAATACTAATTAAAATGACATGTAAAATAAAATAGGAGGATTTAGTTTGGGTTTGGTTTTCAACGATTTTTTATTAACAATGCATGAATATGACACTTTTGATTTAAAATCAAGATTTGAGGAGATCTTGGGATTATGTCTACCTAAAGGTAAAAGCATGTGGGTTGATGATGGTTTAAGATGAAGCTTAGTTGTTAAATAAAGTATAGTCTAGGTCGAAGCTCATTGTGGTTAATCTTTCAATAAAACCACAACGATTTCACCCATTGGCTCTTTCGAGCACCTAATAAGTGTATAATTCGTAATCACCCAAAACTTCAATAAAGTATCCCTATTTATAGGATGATGCTATTGACAGGATTTACACTCTAATTATACTTATTTATAATATTGCAAACGGTAGTAAATCATAGGCTTAAATGTCCACCATTGTCTTACCTCTTTATAACCCTATTTTAAAGATGTTATGGGTTACCTCAAATTCATCTTCAACCCTCTTTCAAGGATGATGAAGAGTTTCTAGAGTTTAGGTTTTTCACCCATCAAACCCATTTGGAGATTTAGGGTTTTCACCCACAAATACCAACTCATAAATTCAAGCAATGGTGGAATCCATACTCAACAACTAACAATTATACAAGAACAAAAACACCCACATACAATTAGATTTTAATTCAATATAATCATAAGACTAAATTACTTAGCTACTCATGAAGAAAGTAAAAAGAGATATACCAAAAGGATTATCCAAAACATTCATTCTTCACAAAATTACTAAGAAATCAAGCCTCCAAAATTAGTTACACACTTTCCCAATTAGGGTTTCTTGCTTTTAAGTCAAAAATGTCTATGAGGTAAGCAATACCCAAAGAAGAAAGGTTTTTTTTTTGCCTATATGAGGTTTGGGATTCGTCTATGCAATTTTAAAAAATTATCCTGGGTCACATTCCCGCTGAACAGCGATAGTGCAGGTTCGACCACAATGGTGGCTATGCGACCGCAGTTATGCTCCACGATCGCATTATGCTGACCATCTTGAATGACTGTGACTATGGATTGAGGACCGCGTTTGCGATAACTGAGGCCGAACTGCTCCAGGTCTCCAGCTGCACTCCTTTTGCTTCTATTTGATCCCTTTTTGCTCCAATCCACCTCTTTTCACCATCTCAACTATATAACTGCAAAATATGGATATTAGTGCATTTAAATCATGATGATGCCTTATTTTCTTATATAAAACCTGGTAGTGTTCATGCATATATGGTGAAAATGAGTGGTAAAATCACCACTCATTAGCACCCCCAACTTAAAACCTTGCTTGTCCTCAAGCAACACCACCCTTTTCTATAAGACAACTTCATATGTGTCACGACCCGCGCCTAGGCCCTAGCCGTGACGAGCATCCCGAACCATGAAGGCCCGGAACATCCATTCTCTATCTGGTTATCATGCACAACATTCATAATCATAATAAAATGCGGAATTAAAACTGAGTACGGAAAACATGGTCAAGTCCTGCAATATTTCTGAATAATACTATCTGACATCAGTCTGCGAAATCTCTACTAAGAACATAATCCTTTGTCTGAAAAGAAGCTGGGACAAGGCCCCCAGTAAACCAAAAACATAATAAATAAGATAGTGTCTGACATAATTAGGCCTTCCGAATAATAGAAGGCTCACCACTGTGAGATCAAGTCTGCAAACCCGAGAATGTCTACTGAGTAGCTGGACCCCTAGACTGTGCCTCAGAACCTGGAAGGAGGGGGGGTCAGCAAAAAAGTACTGGCACGCGAAGCAATCCAAAAGTAGTATAATGGAACATACATACATACATATATATATATATATATATATATATTAAGGGAAAGCAATTTTTCATCAAGACATCATGTATAAAACTGTTTCTGAAAAACACATGGGCACTTTCTGAAAACATGCAACCTGTCTGTTCATTTCAAATCATGATCTGTGTTTTACTTCTGAGTTAGGTGGTATTCGCCTATAAGTCTGAATATTCCACGGGTTGTATGGAATCCGCCATTGACTCGGCTGGGAAGCCCCCAACCCAAGTGTGCTGCAAGGGTTGGAGTGTCTGAGTCTGATACACCACAGGACATTTAAGTCAGCGCATAATAGTATACCCGGGTCGGCAAACCACTGTTCTAGGCAATGAGTTGTCTGAACTCCCGCCTTCTTCAGGGAACCACCTAAGCTCTCTTTATGCCCTATTTTAGCCTTTTCTGAACATGTATCATTCTGAAATTTCTAAATCATGAAAGTCTGATAAAAATCTGATTTCTGAACTAGTCTATGTCTGTTATGGCATTTGTCTGAGTTGGTATCGTCATACCAAGACTTTCAAGTCCTATTTCTGAGCCATAATGTATTAAGCAAGAGCTTTCATTCAAAACATAGTTTAGACCACCAAAACATGTAATTTGCATTAAAGATGTCATGTTCCGAAACTCAAGTCAAATACATGCAAAACTTTCATCAAACATATGGTGGTCATGTGCATTTTTGGCAAAACCATGCATTCTTTCATTACATGCATATTCAACATTCACAACCCTCTCTTTCGTGTTCAAAACATTGTATATTACGTGAAACATGGAAAAATTTACATTAAGAGAGAGGTTTCATGAAAATCATGCTCTAAATTCATATTTCAGGACAAACGCATATATATATATATACATATAACATTCAAATCACTTTGGGGGAAAGCCAAAAGGCCAAAACAATATCATTAAAGCTTCTGAAACATGAGTATGTACATGAATTCGAAAACCCAATTCTTAAAACATGATTTCTATGCCCATGAGATTTTAGGAAAACCCCGCGTACCTTATTCTCCACGAATTTTTGGTGTCTATCGAAGCCTACATCGAGAGGATTCCGAATCTGTAATTTGTTTCACGAAGAAGTTTCGGAATGATCGGTCCTTCAAGCTTATTTTCTCAAACCCTAGTTGCTCCTTCTCTTAAGTTCTTTAAGGATTAGATTTTGGGATTTTATAGAAGGCTTCAATGTTGTTAATAGGCCCAAATCCGTTTAGGAGTGGGTAAGGACGATTTTGGGTTTTGTAAGGACTAACTTGCACTTAAAGTAACTCAAAACAGAGTGTTTTCGTCACCTGAAACCATAACTATGCGCTGCCCTTTGCATTGCCTAAATTTACATAGGCGCCGCCCTATGCATCGCCTATATTTGCATAGGCTCCGCCCTATGCATCGCCTATATGTGCATAGGCGACACATTCAACTTTGAAAGGCCATAACTTCTTCACCGGGTGTCCGTTTTAGGCGAATTTGGTATCGTTGGAAAGCATATTCAATTATATACAATTTGGTATATAGTAGGCCACCCAGTTCATCATATACAATAAGTTATGGTCAATAGAATTTGACACAAATTACAACGTCCACTAAAACTTAATCGATCGAAATGGTTTTAACTCGTCCTTGAGTTGAAGGACTTCTATGGTCTAAATTCATGCTCAAATGGATTCACATACTACAAAATTGATTAACATGCCAAATTGGTATAGGATTTAAGGCTCTGGGATTATCAATGCATCAGAGTCATATTTTTTTATTCTAGCCCGAAATGCGGGGTGTTACAATATGTATGCCCACACTCTATTACCCAATGATCATGATGACTCCAACTTAATTATTACCACAAAAAGTTCTTCACACATGGTCACAATGATTTTTAACGATGCCCCCAACGCCCCTCAACATAAAATAGGATAATGGAGGATGCAATTGACTTTGAGGAGCAACTATGTGACAATTACTACTCACTCTAAAAATGACTCACTTATTGACCTCAACAATAATATTCTTCCTTTTATATTATTGTGTGGAAGATGACAAAATCACCCACCTCAACTTGCTCACATGCCTCCTTACAAGAAAGAAAATTTCACACACTTAGTTACCAACACTGCAACAAGGACTTTAAGTACAAACACACACTCTCTCAAGAAATTCTCAATGTTAACAAGTATCATGCCATAGGCTTTCCCCTGTTTTAAATCGCCACTACAATAACCACACTCGATTGAGAATCACATAGGACTTTTTGAGCTTGTAATGTAGGTTTAGGATAGGGTAGGATATCAACTTAGGGAAGTAAGGATAAACCCTCCTTGAACTTCTACATCACACTCTTTTCACTTTTTTTCTATTGGACCACTTCTTTTCCTTTACTATTGTACCTACTTTGCCTTTTATTGGTTTTCCCACTTTTCTCTTTCTCTTTTTTTTTGTGTGCATAAATCATGCCTTTTTTCCTTTGTTGGAACTTTTCTTCCTTTTAATCATTTTGCTTTATTAGCATAAGCTTGTAGGCACTTCCTTATGATTTCATGGCCCAACTATACCCTTTTCAATTTTCATCACCCCCAACTTAGGCTTTTAGCCTCAAATTATATTCTTAAGTTCAAGGAGGTTAGGGTTTAAAAGAGAAAAAATAGAAGGGTCAAGGCTTGTAATGCATTTTCTTAAGAAAAGTACAAAGGGTCAAAGAGGGTGACTAGGGGTAACTCCTATATATTGGTAGGCTTTTTAGGCTAAAGTGGGCTTCCAATGTCACAAGATGGCCTATGATCATTTTACCAACCAAGCACAATCAAAATTTATCCTTGAAAGACTTATGGGGAAATTTCTAGATGGTACAAGTACACAAGAGATGTAGACAAGTAAGCTCACCCATATGTCATGTGAATCTTGTCAAGGGGGTTCAATTTTTCCACTCGCTCGAGATTAAAATAGAGTACAAACTATTTTTTAAAGTCACTTTTCGGAGTCATAAAAAGAGGCAAGGTTTTGTTATAAGGTTGCTCACTTCCATGCCATCAAATTTTTCAAAAGTTTTTAGATAGAGGGGGGTGTTTCTTTGCATCTACATCACTCATAATTTGCTAATCATGGCAACAACCCAAGTTATTGTCTAACATTATGGCTCTAATACAGAAGGACCACCCATATGGCTAATCAGACTTTGTCAATGGGTATGAATGCGATCCCAATTCATCAATGTCACAGGTAGTCAGACTTTCCATGTATTTATGACCCTGATGCCATAAGTACTCAGAATTTCCCTACATCCATGTCTAAAAACCCAACCACGACGCTTTCCCCTTAAGAATGTCGTCACTCAATCTATCAAAGGGAAAATCTCGTCAATTAAAACTAAACTAAAGTAACAAAGTAACAAATCCATGCAAATGTGTGCACCATTAGAGTTCCCGAATATTACAACCCAAATAAAAATAAGAATCATCCAAAAGAGTAGAAAAGTATACAAAAATATCAATAATACAGGCCCAAATCAAATGAATAAGGAGACACCCCACCTAAAAGGGTAGTAGTGTCCCCACAACATAAATAATCAAAGATAAAAGAGATAAGGGTGCTCTCTAAAATCGTATCATGGGCTGCCATCACTCTTGAACTCTGCGTCTTCACCATTCTCCTCAAGATCAGTCCACTTGGTTGGGGCCTCATCATCACTCTCTACCCTAGAGGAAGGAAGTCTATATCGGGGTTTCAGGACCTTCCATAGGTCCGTCACCCCTTTCATATCTTAATAAAGAACTCATCCCTCTTTTTCTCTCTTGTAACCATTTTTTCATTTGCAATTTAGAGGCCTCGGTATGACTCCGCCAGAGAGGAGTAGGCTTTCTCAAGATTATAAATGGTAGATTCTTTCTTCTTTTGGTCCTCCCTATACTTCTCATAATCGACATGTGACACATATGAATGATGGGTGTCAAAAGGTTCTCCCGGTCCTTGGGGCAAACTAGACACAAGCTCCTTGATTGATGCAATATCAACACCAATTTCCTCAAGAGGTATGGTGGTGGTTGGTCTATGAGACTTAGGCTCAACACATGCTGACTTTTCCAAGTCAATTTTTCTCTTCTTACCTTTGCTTGGTGCGCCATCTCCTTGAATCCTCAAGTGGTATATGGTGGTATCAGGGTACAACCATGTATCACTAGCATACTCCTCACCCTCCGCTCTCCTGTACTACTCAGTAATCAAAGAGAGGAAGAAGAGATGCGTACCACCTGGGCTCTTGAAATGATCCATTTCATAGACCATGAGCTGACCAACATCCAAAGGGAAGTCGTCTAGAATGTAAGCAACCATCTGAGCACGAAGGTCTAGGATTTCAGTCATATGGGTGCAAGGAGAGACTCAGCTACAAATAATGTGCAACCATATCCGATCCTCGAACGTGAAGACATTTATGGAGATGTTGTTTTTAGTCTTTTCCCAAGAGATTTCTTTTTTGGGGCATAGCCATTCCGCCAACCAACACCCCAATTTACACTTTTTTGCTTTAAACTCACCCATGTCTGCATGTTGGAGCCCATAAACATCATTGATTTGCTTAGCCCCAAATCTCATCGGTTTTCCCCGAATCATAATAGTCATATTGAATGGGTCCGATAAAGACACTTCACTGATGTTGGCATAAAATTCACGGACCCATTGCTCATTTTCAATGCATGGATCCAGGGAAAAATACCACCACCCCATGGCTTTGAGTTTGTCATAAAATGCTGGTAACTTCTTCAACACATTCTCCAAGCAAATTCCTCTTTCCGGGAGCAGCTTTGTCCTCTGAAGATCACTGTAGTAGAGAGTGTGGCACTCGGGTGCCAAGAATCGAATGTGATCATACTTGTCCATGAGGTTATCCTAAAGCACTAGGCACACTTTATATCGATCAATGACATTTTAACATGCAAATTGTACCATATTATTCACTAAAGCTCATTAGAGTGGATGCTTGGTGGTGTTAGGCTAAAAACTAGAAGTGCAGGATTTTTGGTATGATAGGAAACTGGCCCCAATTACCGCAATCGTGGGCCATAAACGCATTTGCATTGCCATGATCACGGACACCTAACCTCGGTCACGGTACCTGAGGCTGGTTGTATGCCAGATCCTCGTGTTCAAATTTCTTCCAAATTTTTAGGCCACTAGCATGCTCTATAATATGTATTCACACGAAGACCAATTAAACAATGCTAATAAGTATCTGAATATGCCCTATTAGAATGAAAATATCATTATTGAAAGTTGATTTGGGAAATGTGTCAAACACTTGGTGTGCACACTTTATTTGTCTACATTTTCACTCATTTTTGGGTACTCAAGATTGCCCCACATATATGCACACCTTACTCCAACACCACACCAATCCAAGTATGACAACTTGGAAAGCATAACAATTAAGATTTTAGTCCCTCTCTTAATAATTCATTCTAGGTCCTATTTTAAAAAATAAGAGCATGGATTCATGATACCTACTGAATTTGTGATGAAAGAGGGATGCAAGAATATTTTTGGAGAGCTCACAAACTTGGCCAGAATTTAGCCCAATTAGAGAGTAAAGCTCGAAAGGGAGTGTGAAAAAATAGGGGGAAATTAGGGATTAAGTAGCTGAAATAACCATGACCACAGTCAGGTGGCCACAATTGTAGACACGCGGGTGACCACGATCCTGCTTGGGGACCGCGATCGTGGTAACTGAGAGCTGTTCTACTCCCTTATTTTACCCTATTCAACTTTTTGCTCAATTTTTACAGATTTTTCCCCTATTCAGTTTTCAATGAAAAATTGCACACTTCCCCTTTTTTGAGCTCATCCAATGCACTCCATAGTGCCACAAATACACGAGTTATTAAAATTCAAAAGCCAACATCTATACTACAAAAACATGCCAAAAAGGATACGAGACACTTTCATGGCATTTGTGGGTTGCCTCCCACCTAGCGCCTTAGTTAACATCGTGGCACGATGTCTTTTTTTATCCATCCTCAAGGTAGGTCTTCAAGCCCTTACTTATTTTCCTTCTCACTCTTCACATCCACTACGGACACAACTTGGATCTCCGCAGTTTGCTTCATTGTCTTGCAAATTTTGAAAGAGACCTCATCCTCTTGTACCCTAAACATTATTTCTCTTATCTCCAAATCGACAATGGCTCTTTTGGTGGCGAAGAAAAGGAGGCCAAGGATGATAGGTACCTCTTGATCCATTTCACAATCCAATACCATTAAATCTTCCAAAATTATGAACTTTTCCACTTTAACAAGGACATCAAATAAAATTCCCACCGGCCTTTTTGTAGACTGGTCCACCATTAAGAGTCTCATAGATATCGTTGTAGGGGCATCCAATCCAAGCTTCTTGTATATGACAAAAGGCATTAAGTTGATGCTCGCACCAAGGTCACAATGGAAAAAGCTTTTGAAAACTCATGTGTCCCTATTGTGCAAGGAATGGTGAACGCTCTGGGGTAGTCTTTGTTTTCTATAACCTTACTATCCATGATAGAACTACACCCATGAGTGACCTAAATGGTGTAATATTCAACAAGATTCTTTTTGTACATCAACTTTTTCATTAACTTAGCATATTCTGAGATCTCTTGGATCACCTCGAGCAATGGGATATTTTCGATAGATTGCTAAGTTTTTCCATGAACTTCCTCAATTTGTCACCTTCATCTTTTTTGTGCAATCATTAAAGGAATGGGGTAAGAACTTGGATAGTCGGCCTTGCTCCACCTTGAGGCTTTTTAACCTCAACCACTTCTTCGTCACTCTCATCGATCTCTTTCTCATCATTTTCTTCTTTACTTTGAGGTAACACCTCTTTTGCTTTAGCTTTGGACATTTTATCACTCAAGTCTCCTTTAGAGGGCTCATCAAGTGTCTTTCCACTCCTTGTGACAATTTCTAGAACTTGAGCATCATTCTTTGGATTAGAAATCTTGTCACTAGGGAGTCCACCTTTAGGCCAAGCATTTAGTTACATAGAGATTTGCCCAATTGGGGTTTCCAGCTACTTGATAGAGGTGGAGTAAGACACCAAGGTTTGAAATAGTTGAGATAAGTCACCTTTCAACTCACGGACCATTTTGTCCGTACCTTCCACTCTATTTAATCTTCTTGATAACACATCCTCGCTTTTGAATTTTTTGGGGTCGATAGCACTTGACTCCTTGGTCTTAGATCGATTAGAGGGGGGATATAACTGTCATAATCACACTCCCTATCCCTCCAATATTTATCCTACTCGCAGTCCATCCAACCTTGTTCCCACCTTGCCTTTGATAGGCGGGGCGAGAACTCCCCGAGTAGTTAGCCAAATACCAAATTTCCTCATCCAACTTCTTTGCTTCTTCATCATCTTCATAATATTTTGATGCTACGGTGTTTACTGCTTTCGCGGGTACACCTATAATATTTTTTTTCAAGAGTTCAAGTTGGGTCATTATTTTTGTGATGGTCTCATTCTTCTTTTTATTTCGTTTTTTTGTTCATTATCAACCATGGAAGTGGT
Source organism: Capsicum pubescens (assembly GCA_030864215.1). NCBI lineage: Eukaryota > Viridiplantae > Streptophyta > Magnoliopsida > Solanales > Solanaceae > Capsicum > Capsicum pubescens. The sequence continues at coordinate 71,216,959 of CM061545.1, forward strand.
GAAAGGGATCTTGGGAACTTCAGAATCCCAGGTATGCCAACCCCAATTTTGGTTTGACACTTCTCCTATCAATAGAAAGGCTACATGGTGGTGAATCTTTACTATGGAGGCACCCACCACATTATCCACCACCCTTTTGTTTAATGGATCAAGGTCATGGTAGAAGCTCTCAAGAAGCATCTTATTCGGGAATTCATGATTTGGGCATTGGGCCAAATTTCCATTAAGCCTTTCCCAAGCTTCAAACAACGGCTCTCTGTTCATTTGCCAAAAATTCACAATCTCGTCCCGCGTTTGTAGTATTCTTGATGGTGGGAAGTATCTATCAAGAAACACTGAGGTAAGCTTTTCCCATGATGTAATTTATCCGGGTGAAAGTGAGCAGAGCCATAAAACTACCTTGCCTATTAGTGAGAACGGGAAAAGGCAAAGCCGGATGGATTCTTGAGTAATATGTGTTATGTTGAATAGCGCACACACTTCTACAAAGTTCTTCAAATGGACATTCAGGTCCTTACAAGCTTGACCTTCGAACAACCCTTACTTTGCAACATGTGAAGCATAACGCTAGTCACATAAAAAACTCTGTTCCTATTGGTTGGTGGGATATGGATTGCACTCATTTAGACTGCTTTATTTAATTGGCCCTCATTATATAGTGGGATTCAAAGGGTCCTATGTTGCTTGTGCTATCACTCATTATTTCTTTGACACTTCGATTACCTAAAAAAATTTCAAAAACAACAAATAAAATAAATTATACCACCTCGGGTATTCCCACGTAAAAATCACACCACACAAGTGAAATCTATATTCCACTCCCCGTCAATGGCACCATTTTGATAACGCTCAACTCACTCCTATGTTTGAAGGGTGAGGCATTTGTTGTCAATAACCCAACTCATGTTGGGGTCGAATCCACAAGGAGAAAATTATAAATTTTAAGTCCTATGGGTGCTCTAATTACTAAAAGGTTACTCGGAATGCTAATAAACATGACATGTAAAATAAAATGGAGGGATTTAGTTTCAGATTAGTTTGCAAGGATTTTTGACTAACAATGAACGAATATGACACTTTTGATTTAAAATCAAGATTTGAGGAGATCATGGGATTATGTCTACCTAAAGGTAAAAACACGTGGGTTGATTATGGTTTAACATGAAGCTTAGTTGTTAAATAAAGGATAGGCTAAGTCGAAGGTCATTGTGGTCAATATTTCAATAAAACCATAATGATTTCACCCATTGGCTCTTTTGAGCACCTAACAAGTGTACAATTTGTAATCACCCAAAACCTCAATAAACCATCCCTAATTCTAGGATGATTCTCTTGACATGATTTACACTCTAATTACACTTATTTCTAAGATTGCAAACGGTAGTAAACTATAGGCTTAATTGTCCACCATTGTATTGTCCCCCTATAACCCTCATTCAAGGATCTTATGGGTTACCTCAAGTTCACCTTCATCTTTCTTTCAAGGATGATAAAGGGTTTCTAGAGTTTGGGGTCTTTACCCATCAAACCCATTTAGAGTTTTGGAGTTTTCATCCACAAATTCCAACTCATAAATTCAAGCAATGGTGGAATCCATACTCAAAAACTAACAATCATGCAAGCACAACAACACCAACACACAATTATACTTTAGTTCATCATAATCTCAATACTAAATTTCTTAGATACTCATGAAGAAAGTAAAGAGAGATATACCATAACGATTATCTAAAGCATTCATTCTTCACAAAATTACTAAGAAATCAAGCCTCCAAAATTAGTCACACACTCGCCCAATTAGTGTTTCTTGTTTTTAATTCAAAAATGTCTATGAGGTAAGCAATACCCAAAGAAGAAAGGGTTTTTTTTCCTATATGAGGTTTGAGACTCGTCTATGTAATTTTACAAAACTGTCCTGGGTCACATTCATGATGAACTGTGATCGCACAGGTTCGACCGTGACCGCGGCTATGAGACCACGGTTGTGCTCTGCAATTGCATTATGCTGACCATCTTGACTGACCGAGACCGTGTCTTGAGGACCGCAGTTGCGGTAACTGAGGCTGAACTACTCTAGGTCTCTAGCTGCACTCCTTTTGGTTTTATTTGATCCATTTTTATCTCCAATCTACATCTTTTCACTTTCTCAACCATATACCTACAAAATATGGATATTATTTCATTTAAATCATGATGATGCCTCATTTTCTTATACAAAACATGGTAGTATGCACACATGTGTGGTGAAAATGAGTGGTAAAATCACCACTTATCAGGTGTCGCCTTATTGCTCCTTGCTATGACCTCAGTTCACTATCACCTTTTGAGTTCAAGTGATTGGAAGAGATGATGGAATAATGATAAAGTGGAGGTAAATCTCAAATCACTGTCTTATTCTTAATTTCCTAATCACAAACTCCCTTGTGAGGACATTTGCAAATATAGACTATCTCACGCTTCTGCAATAACTCTGAGATTAATTATTATGAAGAAGTTTAAGATACATGCATAAACCCTAGAATTGATGAATATCACACTTCCTCTACATATCTAATCCGCCAGGGTTCCCACAATCCTAGCCAAGGAGATTAGCCTCTCATGTTCATGCAAGATTCCATGATTATTGATGAAGAAAATATGTAATTAATTTCACAAAACATGATGAATAAACTCCAAAGTCTTGAATTGAATAATAACACTAAATCTCAAGGATAATTTTATAAGATGTAAAAGTAAGTAACCTATTGTAAGAATGTGTAATCTAATAAAATATAAACCCTTGGGTATTTATAGTATCTCAAAATAATATAGAAATCCTAATAAAAATGTGAAAGGTAAATTTATATCGGCACTTAGTATGACTCGGTCTTCAACTTGTACCGACATCATATGAGTCGTACTTGTGTCTCTTGTATCTACTCTAGTGTCTGGTCTCCCAAGGCTTCAACTTTCTATTCTTCATACGACTTCTGCTTATGAGTTATGTCCCAAGGCTTCATCTTGGCCATACAACTTCTGCTTATGACTTTTGCTTGTGTCCCAAGGCTTCATCTTGGCCCAAGTGGATGCGACTTCTGCTTACGACTTCTGCTTATGGCCCAAGTGGATGCGACTTCTGCTTATAACTTCTGCTTACGGCCAACTTTATGTTCTTCATACGACCAATGTTTTGGTGGAGATAATTTTGATTGATATTCGAATATTCTTAGCAAATTCCTTTGTACAAGTAGATGAGAGTATAACAGAGAGAAAGAGAGAGAAAGAAAAACAACATTAGTTTTTGTTTTCTGTTATTGCCTTTTTTCACATTATTTTTATGAATGACCATCAATTGTTCTTTACAATCATGCAAGATAACTCATCAGATAGTTTTTGTCAACATACACAACTCTTAGCTTTTATTAATTACATAAACAATTTACCCATATGGGTGACCCAATCGAATTTACACAACTCTTAGCTTAAATAAATAAACAATTACATATTACTTAATATGAATCCTAATTTACCCATATGGGTGACCCGATCGAATTTCCTTCATAAGAGAATGAAATGACATAACATGCAACCAAAAGAATCAATCTATCCTTTAAGTGGAAGACAATATCCAATACCATTTAGGATGGGAAGAATGACAAAATGATTACACAACTCAAAGTGGCCATATACTTCCATTTAGGCTTCTAATTACAAACATAAATTATCTCCCAAGGCTTTATCTTGGTTGTACGACTTGTGTCCTTCACTCGTATCCACTTGTGACTTCTATCCTTCCAATATTTTAACATTGGTCTGCGTACGATTTCCCTATACGAGTCATACTCAGACTTTCGACTCGTATACTTATGAGACTTCAACTTTGTATGGTAGCTTTAGATTTTGTCATGCTTATGATTTTTACATACGACTCAGATGCTTGAGTAGTATATTCTCCATACTTAGATTCTCAATTTGTCTTTAGGTTCTGTTATACTTATGAGTCATCCTACAAGTCGTATGATGTGTTGACGACTCGTGAGGGGACTCGTACCTTGATCAGTCTTTGTTTTTTCAGTTTTTTTTATTCCAAATTCATCCCAACACTATTGTAGACCTATTTTTACCTTCAATAAACACAAAAGTGCATCATATCTACTAAAACAACCTAAGTACATGCATAAATTCATAGTTTTAAGTATCGAAAGTGCCGTGTTTCCACGGCAAATCAACACCCTCAACTTAGACTTTTATGTGTCCTCAGGAAAACCAAAAACCAAAAACTATAACTTAAGTCGATGCTTAACCAAAAAGATCATAAGCTACCTATGGCAGTGGTGTTGGAATTCAATTTTCTCATACATTCTTCCCCTCTCCTAACCTCTTTTTAAAAAAATCAAACTGTGTATATGATTTATCACTCAGAGAAACACAAAGCAATCCGATGATGGAATTACATTAGTCATAGACAACCAGGAATCAATACAACCTATGTGTTAACCAAACAAACTAGAAACCTAACAACACAACCCATGTGCTCTCATCGTTAAAGAAATCCCATTCACTCAGTTAAGATTAATCATTTTATTTAGGGATATTACAAATGACTCTTTTGCTCACAAAGAAGTATCACCGGTGTATGTAGAATACCATCAGCTTGCCCATATGCTCTCTTCCTAAGTTTCCAGACAGTCAAAGAAGGATCACTAAAAGACTTTATATGGCTTGTAACGTAGGTTTGGGGCTGGTATGATATCTTGTGGGATTTATTTAGTGACTACGCTTACTTGACACTATACCTTTTTGGGGTCCACTTATTTTTCCACTTATTCTTAACTTTTATTTCCGCCCTTATGTCTCCCTTTTTATTTTGACATATTCGGATCGGGCCAGGTACAATTTTCTCAATTTATTTTTCTTTTCTTTTTCTTTTCATTGCAACTTTTTTTTTCCTTTTATTTTCACCACTCCTAGCCAAGTACCAACTATTTTTCTTCTACCTAACTTTCTTCATACTCATTTTCTCCTATGCACCCCTATAATAGCCATCCTCAACTTAGGTGATTTTCCTGAGTTGAGGTGCACAATGTCCAAGGAGGACCAGGGCCAAAACAGGTTCATTGTAAGGGAAACGGGAAGGTGAAATTGGTGTAAAATACAAAATTTTGTCAATTAGGCTCAAATCTTTAGATCAAAGGGATTTATTCATTTTGTCTAGGGCAATTTAGGCTCAAGTGGACTCACAACAAAAAAGGCATATGATCACTTCCTACTCAACTATCCTAGACCTAGGTAAAAGCAATTAGGCAAGTTTTAGATTTCGACACACCGAGAACTCAGTAATCGCTCACACTCACTTGCATAGGGTCACATTGCTAAGTAGTACTTATCCAATTATGCAACTATTTGCCCCTAATTGTTCTATCCCTAATGTTAATGCCATTGTTAGATTCACAACAGTCTCATACATACACAGATCACACAGTTAAGAAAATTTCTAGGAGGGGTCTTATCTCAACTTTTCAACATAATTTCATTAAACACAGATACGCAGCATAATCATTTCAAATCCACAAATGTTTCCAAACTCCTAAATCAATTCAAAAATCACAATTCATTACAAATAACTTTTCAAAATCACTCAAAAATCAATAAAAATAATCTTCTGCTATCGATGCTGATTTTCTCCCTATTTTAGCTGTCAACATCAAACCTTCAAGTCATAATAGACTTTCAACTACTTATATTTTTCAATTACTCCTAGCTACTTTCCCAGATATTTGAAATAAGATATACCTCCACCCCCAACTAAAAACTATTACACTATCCCAAATGTAAAAAAAATAAAGGATAAAAGGTCATACATGGGCGCTCAGGGAGCCGGCTCAACAAAATCCTCACGTGGGACCTCATTATGGGTCCTACCAACGTCAGCCAATGTCCCATCAACTATGGGGACTTAATCAACAACATCGACTCTATAGTGGTCTGCAATATCAACATCATTAACTGATGGTTTAGAACCACTGGCTCAACCTGCCATCTAACAGACACATTTCTGTCGGTCCAGCTCATCCTATAGGCTTTCTAATCTAGATTTCTTTAATGTTTCTTTCTCCTCATGCCCTTTTCTTTTTTGTATCTTTTCTCTGCTCTTGGGTATCCTTTTGAGTCTACACTGCTGGATCTAGAATAGCCTAAATATTTATCCACATGGACCGTAGGCACAATATTCTCAAGAACGGGCTCCAGGATCATCGGTCTATCATAAAGCTTTAAGATCATCTTTTTGATCTCTGCAACCTCAGACATAATCTTAGTAACATCGAAAGTCTTCCCGCTCCCCAACTATCAAGTGATCCTCAAATTAAAAGCATCAACCTATATCTTGACCTGTCTATCCTGGTCTGCCATCCGTCGATTTAACCAGGGTTTCACACCCTTTCTATTTTATGGACCTTGGCCTTTAATGTACCCCGTCGATTTATGGCCTTGATCCACATATCCTGAGGAATCATAAGGAGTCTAAAACACATACCTCATGGCTTAGGTGTTACAGACTACACCAGATATGGGGCACTAGATGTACTAGCTCATCAGTCTATATAGTATCCGTTTGTACACCTGCCTCAGCAATTTTGGCTTGACCACTCTGCTGGAATATATCAACCATTAAATCAGCTGCTTGCCTTGTCTGCCAGGCCAAAGGGTTGGCTACGTCTCTAATCAAGCCTAAGTCAGTGGTGTTCATGGCCTCTAATATCTCGTTGATACCCAAAAGCTCTTGTACTCCCACAGCCAGGTACAACTGTGTGATAATGTAAGGATATACCAATAGAGACTTTTCACCACCTACCTCTCAACCTCTTATTTCTCAAGCTAAGAATTCCTCTGCGAGGTGACACTCGAGACATCCACTACCCCTACTACATTCTATCTGTTCGAAGCTATTCTCTCCGCTATCTATATAAATAAATCCATATTTTCTTTTGAACCCCATGTCCTTCAAGTGATATTTCTCATTTCTTCCATCCGATAGTCCATCTCCCAGTGTTTACTGGAGGTTGATACTCCGATCTATAAAAGAATCGACTAATAGTACGTAAGGAAATGTCCACCCGCACTCCTCAAATGGTAAGTAAAGAAATAGGTTCACCGTTTTTCCACAATAAACCCTATGGATATTGCCTCTTCAATTCACCCTAGTATGTAGCATGAAATTGTCAAACCAACACTTTACTATATTTCTCAGGTGCTCTAGTCATCTACTCAAAGCCATATTGCTTGAAGTGCTCCTCAAATTTGGGTATCTCTATCATCCCAGTAGTAGTCAATCTCCTCTCTAGATATAAAATCCATTTGATCTTTCCACCATGAAGTCTGTGCAACCTATCATTAAAAGTCTCCTACATGCTAGGGTACCCTAATTATTCAACGATGGCCACTGGAGCAGTGATAAGTGCAAGTGGGGGTCCTGTCTATCAATCGGGGTAGCATCGACTTCTTCTATACTATGGGAATTCTCAAAACTAACTTTCTCCAAACTGGACTCAACATCATTAGTAGCATCAGAAGGTAGTGGTGTATGCAGAGGAGAGACAGTTGGGCTCTTTCTCCTTAGATCTAGTGGAGGTATCTCCTCTGAAGGTGTAATATTTTCTCGTTTATCAACTTTTTTTCCTTTTGGAAAAACTTTGACCTTTGTTGGGACTTCGTATAGGTCACCACTATTGTCGGACGATACATTAAACTCAGAACCAGTTGATTCTGAACTAGTAGCTGGTGCCTTCTTTTTGCCTTTTTTTGGACACTTGCTTAGCAGTTGACATATTCTTATGAGGAAAGGTACCTAGAAGGACACCATCATTAGTAAGTAAAATAAATAAAAGAAAGAAAAAAATAAGAAACTAGAGCTCAGTGTGCATGTTCTGTTAAGGTACGAGTGGGGGTACTAGTCGTATCGACTGGGTACGACTCATATGACCGAGTCATATGATACACAACGCATGAACAATTTCTCATTGGTCTGCTTACAACTACTCCTAACTGTCGCATCCCATTTTTCTCGCGAAAAGCGGGATTCAACGTGATAAACTCTTTTGGAATTATTTTAAGGAGAGTGTGAAGAGTTGCCACCTAACGTATTACGGTACATTATGGCACCGGTCTAGGCTAACTACAAACCTATTTTGTTGTTTTGTCTTAATTCATCAGAAATTTGGGTAAGGGTTCAAATTACCTCAAAAGGAAGATGTTAGGAACCTTTTGAGGTCCACAAAGGTGGTTTTTGGCCGAATTCGTATTTTACGTAGGATTCTATGTGATAAAACAAAGGTCACTTATTTAACTTAATTCTAAACCAAGTGATAACATAATTAATAAACAAACACATTTTATTTTATCACTCAAATTATTAATTATCTAAGTGATAAAAGTCAGTAAAACATGTGAATAAGACAAGCAAGGAGAGAGAAGTGACATATATTACAACAAAGGGGACTGCTTATGTAATAAACTCACTACCCCAAATTAATGAAGATGTAAGAAGAATAAATTTGAAAAAAACAAATGAAGGAAAGTTTTCGGCTTCATTCAGATCCGAACCCCAACTAGTTTAATCCTTATCCAACCCACTGGCCGAATTCCTAAACAAGTAACAATGTCAAATATCGTGTAATGTCTCTGGAGATCATCACTTTCGAATGACTATCCATCCCACCCTACCTAGGCTGGTTGTCAAATTTAAGGCGTTCTAAGACAAGGATAAAACTACCGTCTTTAGTGATACTTATCGTCCAAGTGGCATTGGACTTTACTATATTGGTTTTGTGGTCTAGAAAAAATAAAGCTATGTTGCCTAGGACTCGAAACGCGTAACAAGTAGGATGTCACGTAGCACACAATTGGCCCAAGTTAGCCTCTTCTTTAATTAAAGTTGATTAATGTGATTAACATGCAAAGAAAGATAATTATTGATTTTATTTAGTAAACCTATAGGCATGATTTCTATAGGGTCACACAATTATTTATTGAAAAGTATTTATGACAATGTAATAGGAATTCATAAGAATAAAAGGACATGTCGAAGCAAGCATGAGAACGTTGATTTAATGTGTAGAAGATAATTAAACCTATGAACATGGTGTCTAGGTGTTTATGTCAAAAAATATGTTGTGAATAAAAGCATGTCAAAAACGAATATGCCTAAGAGTGATATCCCTTAATTATGCGAAGACATGTTATAGATTAATGAAATGCTGAAAATTAATAAAATAGGCTGAAAATTGAATTAAACATGGTGGAAATTTAATTAAACATGCAGAAAAATGGGTTAATGCGCCGAATTATCACGTTAACATGCTGAAAATGTATTGACATACTTAATCCTAGTCTTTAACAGTTTTTAACATGCTAAAGAACACATAAATATGCAAAAGATGCATTTAAATGCTGAAAAGTGAGTTGACATGCGGGAATTGCGTAAGCCTAAGTGTCCAAATAAATCACGTAATTGCGTAAATCTAAGTTATGCTACCTACGCGATTCATAGAGCCCACAAGTCCCCGCCCCCCCGAGCAGTTTTCAATATTTATTATTACATCAATAATAATGTTTGTACAATAATATTACAAACTAAATAATAAGAAAAATAAAAACTACATGGAAAGAACTAATATAAGCCATTATAAACACCCCGACAACTCTTGCGATTCCCAAACACCCCTTAATGATACTTGTTAGATACAAATCAAAAGAACAAGGCAAGCACAAAAGAACACTCGAATACATGATCTTAAACAACACTTCATCTTAAACAGAGGAACAAAGAAAACAAAGGCATATTAAACAAGTATTATTTCAAATTAGTTCCTATACACATGCTTTCTATGTTTTTCTATCACAAATACTACAGAATAAGAAAAGAATGCATCGATTAGTGACTTACCAGTTGAAGATAACGAATAATAATATTAAGATAAAACCAAGAAGCACAGAATCCAAGAACGAATTTCCACCGGAAGGTCAAGATTCATGCTCCAAAAAATGAGTGCCAAAATAAAAAAAAAGTAAAAATGCCTCTTATTTTAAGATTTTGTCAGAGAGAGTATATGTATTCATTGTAACTTGTCCAGAATAAGAGAATGGGGGTTGTCTATATAGTAAAGGGGGCTATAGCGTTAAAAGGAAAAGGGATTATCAAATAATTAATTTCAAGAATTAAGGGGAAAAGGAATATATCAAGAATCAATTAGGGATGTAAAAAGGAAAAATTTACCATAAATGCATAAATAAGAATATTTTCTGAAAAATGATAACAAAATATAGCCAATTACTTACCATAAATAACAAAACTAGTAAAATATAGAACTGTCAAATTATTTAGGCACAATCGAATCCCATCTTACCAAAAATGTATTACACATAGCTAGTTAAGGAAAATTAGACATCCGAATATGCCAAAATTTATTTATCAGTTTCAGTACTAAAATCACATTAATCAAGGGATGAGGAATCACATTAACAAGGGATGAATAAAAAATCAATCAAAATATGTCAAGTGTAATTAATACTAAGCTGTCATAATATTTGAGGTTGATTAAATGTCCTCAAGATATCATACTTGGCAAAACACATCGTTCAAAATCAAATAGAGCAAGGGAGGTAGAGAAAGGTTGTAATTTTGTCCTGATAGGTGAGGTTAATATTAATGTTGTCGATCATAAAATAGAAAAAAAGAAGTTAAAAGTAATTCTCAGTCATACAGACATACACAATTAAGATGGACCAAAATCTAAGGATTTGAGGCTTTTAACAACATGCATTTGCAATAAAACATATCAAATAGAGTTTCACAGATTGTAAGTTTTAGAATATGATTTATTTAATAGAGAAAACAAACATTCCATTTGAAGTATTTGAGAAAACAAACCGGACAAAAATCGTTGGTGGTCTTCGAAGCCTCGCCGGCTATTAAACTCCGGCAAGAGAATAGTGAGATAGACAAGGATTTCTCTGCTGGTCAGGGAGACAGGGGTAAAGCAGTGGCGACAGTTGTGGCCGCTCCGTCGGCTGTTGCTGGTGTCGAGTACTCGCTGCTATTGTTAAGGTGACGATGGCTATCTTAGTCGGATCTGGGCGATGGCAGCTGGCGGTTCTGGCTTGAGATGAGGCGGCGACGGCTGATGGGTTCGCCGAAGTGGTGGAGGAAGAGTGGAGGGGGTTGGTTCAATGATTGTTTCGCATGGTTGGTTGTTTGCCAGAAAGGTAAAGGGAGGTGGTGGTGATGGGAGGGAGAGAGAGACTAGCGATGGGACAGCGACGATGCCATCGCCGATAGTTGTAGAGTTTTTGGTGGTTTTGGGGGAGATGAATAGAGAAGAGAGAGAAGGGGAGATAGAGAGAGAAAGGTAGCGACTGTTTTGTAGAGAAAATGGAGATTAGGGTTGGTATTTTGGGTATAAAAAGAAAGGTAAGGTTGAACTGATCTCAACCGTTGGATCATCTTTGATCAACGGTTGAGATTAAATCAATTAAAAAAATAGGTCAAGATTTAGATGTCAATTTTGGGTTTAAATTGATGTCAATATTGACTACAATTGATATAAATTGCATACAATAATGATTAGATTAAACAAATATGGGGATAAATTAGAATTGGATACTATTTAATAAATGTTATAAAATATAATAATAATAATAATAATAATAATGGTAATAATAATAATAATAATGAAAACTACACAATATATTTGTAAATTATGAGTGCCTATTTACAGAAAAAATGATGAAGTTCTGTAGGTTATTATATTATAATTAATAAATTATAAAAAATGATAACAAAAAGTAATAAAATAATTTGCATGTGACACATAATTATTCTTTGGACATTAAAATAATACGTGAAAATATTGATGTTGAAAATTATTTATTTCAATAAAATAATAGCCTAAGAGAGGCATCGGGAGGTCAAAATTGGGTGTCAACAGTTGCCCCTTCACTGTTTGGGAATGATAAAAGAATTGTCAAGCAACAAAAGTTGACGTAGTAGCCAATTTTGTCCGATCGAGATGACAGTTTGTCAGAAAGAAAGCAATGGGAGATGATTTTAAAAAATAGTGTGGACGAGATTTGGTTTCAAGTCGCCTACATATCTTTGGTCTTACGAGAATTAGGCCGTTTGTATTTTTAGATTTAGGAATGAACAATATTTCTAGAGAACGTTATTGATAAAGGTTGGGGAGTCAACAATGGTATCATGGGTCAGTGAGACGGTAATTAAATGACGTATGGAGAAGTTAGAAAATATTGAGGTAGGTGAGTTTCAGGATAAGTTCATGCGACGGATAACTAGATAGGGTGATATTTTAAAAATAGGAACGAGAATTGTTTCTGTTTGTTATTCCTTCTTCGTTACCTACGTACTTTACCATATACTTAAATAACAAAGGTTAGGGTATGTAAGAAATAAGCAATTGATAAGACTAAAGTGAATAAAGAAAGCATATCTGTTATATCATGGGATCGGCCGTTTGGCTTCTCGTCGTGGGATCAACTCTTTGGCTGCTCGATGCACTATGGAATCGTGGGATTAACTCTTTGCTTCTCATTATGGGATTATCCCTTTGGCTTCTCTATGCACTGTGGAATCATGGGATCGACTTTTTGGCTTCTCGATGCACTGTAGAATCATGGGATCAGCTGTTCGGCTTCTCATCATGGGATCAACTTTTGGGCTTCTCGATGCACTGTGGAATCATGGGATCAACTATTTGGCTTCTCTTCGAGGGATCAGCTTTGAGATTCTCGATGCATTATGGAATCCTGGGATCAATTGTTTGGATGCTCGTTGTGGGATCAGTTTTGAGCTTCTTGATGTATTGTGGAATCGTGGGATCAACTGTCTGGCTTCTCATTGTGGGATCAGCTTTTGAGCTTCTCGATGCATTATGGAATCATGGGATCAGCTGTCTGGATTCTCATCTTGGGATCATCCTTTAGGTTTTCAATGAACTCTGGAATCGTAGGAGCAGCTGTCTGGCTTCTCATCATAGGATCAGCCTTTGGGCTTCTCGATGCAATATGGAATAGTTGGATTATCTCTTGGCTTCTCATGATGGAGTAATCTGTACCTACTAGTCCTGCCACTTTTAGCTCAACTAGGTAAAAATGGTTAGTGCGGATATATGTGTATGTGTAGAAGTTCGAACAATGTAGTGAAAACAACCATAACAATAATGATAAGAGGAGATAAAAAAATGTATCTATCGTACTGTTGGATCAACTGTTGTGTCTTCTCGTCATGATGTTGGACTGGCCATTGGGCCTCTTGTGATGGAGTGATTGTTGTCATCTGTACCTGTTAATCCTGTACTCAAAGAAAAGTTTTCAGTCAAAAAGAAATGTGAATTTGAACCATGCTCGAGTCGACTCCTTGGTCGTTGTTTTCTACTCCATGAACCGTTGGGATTTGTACTCCATTGTGAAGAAATTCTTGAGGAATTCTCAAAAATTTCTTCCCCAGTTTAGAATGTAAAGCACCTTTCGCACATCATTTTGAATGAATGCATTGTTTACTCATGAAATTTTTGAGGAATTCTAATAAATTTCTACCCCAGTTTAGAATAAGAGGCACCTTTTGCACGTCATTGTGAATTGACATATTGTTTACTTGTGAAATTTTTGAGGTTTTCTTGAAACCGCGAAAATTCTGCCCCAGTTTTTGTCTTCAAAGTCTTTTATTCCTGTACCACTTAAAGAAAACATTAGTCCAAGAGAAATGGTTGTCCTACATTTGAATATCGTAACCGCAATTATAATCTGCCTTTACATGCTCAACAGTCGGGCCAATTAGCCCAATGATTTATAAGAATTTGAAAAAGAGAGAAAATAAAATATTTTATTAGATTAAGATCGGACCCAGAGTAGGATGCCTGCGTATCCAAATGGACATCAGGTCGAACGTAGTTCAATAGTGCAAAGAAATGTAGAGAAAATAAGAAAATATTGCTAGTCGTAAGGCGGGTAAAATAGTAACGTGAAATAAAAAAGTCAATTCATGTCTTGGATCTTATTGGACAGAGTAGGATTAAACAACGTGGGTCTCTTTATTACTTCGATATCCTTGAATTTGAGGTATGGAGGGAGATGAATCCTCTCTATCTCCCTTGGATGGATTCTCCGTTTCATATTCTAATTTCTTTCCAATCGAAATTAGACTCTCAAAACTGTGACTGACCAGAAGGAACATTTTCTAAAAGTATATTCTATCTAGAGTCTTGAGGAAAATTTCAACCAATTCCTCCTCAGGTATAGAAGGACGTATTTTGGAAGCTTCTAACCTCCATCGAGTTGCATATTCCTCAAAATATTCATGGGTCGCTCTCTTCATCTTGAGCAATTCCCGCATTATCAGACCAGTATTGATGTTAAACTTGCATTGCCTCACAAAATCTTGAGCCAATTCTTCCCAATTATTCCATTTGTCAAAGTCTTGTTGGGCGAACTATGTGAGTGCCATTCCTGACAAACTCTGAATAAACAATCTCATTAGGAGAGCCTCATTGTGTCCTATGCCAATTGGTCTGTTGCAATAGTCCTTCAGATGTGTGATTGGGTCCCCATGCCCATCAAATACGTTGAACTTTGGAACTTTGTACCCTGGATGTAACTTAACCCTTGAATGTATACATAATTTTTCATACCTCAAGTCATAGATACCCCTAGAACGCAGTTCCTCATTCATTCTTCTCTCTAAGTCACAAAGCCTTTACCAACGTTCATATAAATTGATCCTTTCACTTTTAGAAGTGTCACGTGCAAAAGAGAATTTTCGAGAAGGGGTGTGGGTAAGGCGAGGATAAGGAGTCATAGTGTTTTTCCTTGGGCGATGAGAAGGGGGACTGAAAACTTTTTGGACATTGGGCATATTTGTCATATTGTAGATTGTCACTTGAGTTTGATGTTCAAATGCTAAACAACCTTAAAATAAAGTAAGCAAGTCAAAACATTACATAATGCATAAGTTCAACACATGCAAAACAAAGTCATTCTGGGAGGAAGACTATGCCTTAATAAGCGTTCTAGGCTTAAAGATTTGAGCTCCTAATGCACGAAACATGATAGTGATAGAACGTAATGTCAAATTTGCAATTGTGATTACAAAGAAGATAAGAAAGATAGGAAATGGACAAGGTCAACTTTTGTTGACTATCAAATTTGTTGATTCATCCAACTTCGTACAGAAAGATGATAAAGCAGGGGAAAAGAAAATTTTATTATGGTGAGACCGAATTCATTAATAAGTGCCTATGTATCCCTCATATTGGGGAATTAGGTCGAGCATAGTCCACATTACATAAGCAAGGAAGACATAAAAAGGAACTACAGAATGTAAAACTTGAAGGAATTTAAAATATTGAGAGTCTAGAGTAGAGAATCAACATGATATCCTATACACCAATATTGAACCCTTGCAAGTCAAGCCTAGTAAATCAACCATCATCACGATTTGTCTTCATCACACTTATCACTTTGTCGTTAATCAGTGCTTGAATTTTGTCTTTCGAAGTTCGACACTCTTCTATGGTGTGTCCTTTCATCCCTGAATGATAAGCACAAGTTTTAGAGTGATCAAGCCATGGTGAACATGTGTTCATAATATTTGCGGGAATAGGAGTGATATAGCCAACCATCCTCAATATCTCATAAAGTTGAGTTATGGGCTCAACCAAAGAGGTGTATTATTTTGGCGGATTTTTCTGAAGCTTATGTTGAGGTCTAGTGGATAGGATGGATCGTTGATTTGTTGGTGGATTTTGGTAAAAAACTTGAATGTAGTTTGATATTAGAGAACCAAATGAATGTGGGCACCAAATAATTTGAGGAGGAGGTCTTATGAAAGATTGTGGATAATAAGCTTGGATGTTATTAGAGGTTGGGATGATTTCTGGAGCTGGGTACCATATCAGTTAAGGTTGTAGTATACTTACTTCAGGCTTTGAAGGTTTTGATGTCTTATCGATGATCGTCTTACCCATGTCTCTGAACTGTGACTTAACAAAATCAGTCTCGACTGTGAGCTTCCTCTTAAACTTATTATCGAATCTCCTAATAAAGTTGTTTTCCAAATTGTTCCAT
Organism: Capsicum pubescens; assembly: GCA_030864215.1. Taxonomy (NCBI): domain Eukaryota; kingdom Viridiplantae; phylum Streptophyta; class Magnoliopsida; order Solanales; family Solanaceae; genus Capsicum; species Capsicum pubescens. The sequence continues at coordinate 71,233,072 of CM061545.1, forward strand.
GAGATCCACTTGCTAGTGTCCTTTTGGTGTACCACATCAATACTGGAACCTTAAGTGAACTAACAAAGAGCTTCATCTTGACATCATCACTTTTCCCTATAAATACTAGTTCTTTAAGGTATGCCTTCAAATGGGAATGAGGGTTTACTAACCTATCAGATAACAAAAATTTCAAGTCCTCAATTCTATCGTTGTCTTCATCTCTTGATTTGGATGACTTTTTCATTTTAGGTAGTTGAGATAATCCCGCCTCATGGTTAGGAACCTGTCCTTCCTCACTCGTATTTATCAACCCAATAATTTCTTTTAGCAATGTAATTATAAACTGACATGAGGACATATATATATCACGATCAGACGTAGGTGAAGTTGTCAATATAGGGGGCTCCGTGGTGTAGATGGGAGTGCTAACGTCTATTTTAGATAGCGGCTCTGGAAAACCTGGTGGTATTTCAATTGAACCTCGATGATCAACCATTATCTCCTTAATTGTCTCTATTCTTCTTCCTAACCTTTTGATGCTCGAAATAGCTCTATTTTGATGCACCCTAAACTCTCGGGCTCAGCTTTGTTGTTGGCAAGATTGATAAGCATCGCTTGACTGATCATTTTTTATGTTCAAATTTAGTCAACCTTAGAAGAAAGGATTTATAATTAGGAACAAAGGGCACGCATGGGAGTCTAGAATAAATATTCTACTCATTTGAAAATAATGAGTTATGCTCGTTCGGAGTGAATAGACGTTATGAGAGCTCTATGTAACTTAGAGGTTGTGCAAGCTAGAGTATGGCATGAGTACGATAGTATCAAAAGGATCATGTGGTACATAGCATGTAAGCGTTGAAAACATTAAGAAGAGAAGATGATAAGTTATGCTAAAAGATTATGAATAAGAATAAACCTCTTTATCAAAGCAAGAATTGAGCCTAGAGATGATTAATATACTAACGGATGAGTCAGGAGGATAAATTGAAGGTAGGTATTGAATAGGCCCTAAGAGTGTATTGTAGGGTCCTAACATGATAAAAAAATTAAGATTAAAGAGCTCTAAAGTGAGGGAAACTAAGAGCAAGAAATGACTAAGACAATAACAACAAGATAGATAATACATACAACGAAATACAACTCATAAAAAACAATTGTGCGTCCTTTTGGGGTCATGGGATCCCTTAGAACTTAGGGCCAAGTTTTCCAACATGACATCCTAGGCTTTTGAGGATGTTTATTCCTTAGTAAAGGGATAAACGGCTAGGTTCCAGGAATAAGAGTGGTTTTGACAAGGTTCCCTCAAGCGGACAACTTGAGAGTGGGAAAGCTTGTGGCTGTCAACGCACCGCTGATTTACCGATCCATAAGGCATTTCTCGAAGGGTGCTTTAGTAAAGAACGTCCGTGCAACCACGCAACCGTTCGTAAAAGAAAAAAAAGAAGTTTTAAGCAGAGGAAAGTATAAGAGGGATGACAGTTATATAAAGACATAACACGTAGAAATATACAATAGCATGCTTAGCAATATAAAAATAAATAAATATTAAGACATATAGCCAAAAAAAGGGGAAGTGGGTATAGAATAGGCATGGAAGAATAAAAACACATAAAAAGAAAAAGGAGAAGGAACTAACATGTAAAAAAATAGATCATGATATAACAATAAAAAGGAAAAAGGGACAAGACAATTACGAAAAAATAAAATAAATTTTTTTTAGAATCCCTCATAAAACACAAACTCGTAATGGTTACAAGCTAAGATTCCCAGTAGAGTCGTCATTCTGTCGCGCCCTATTTTTCTTGTGAAAAGCGAGATTCGACGTGACAAACTCTTTTGGAATTATTTTAAAAAGAGTGTGAAGAGTCGCCACCTAACGTATTAAGGTGCATTTGGGCACCAGTCTAGGATAACTACGAACCTATTTTGTTTTTTTTTTGTCTTAATTCACCAGAAATTTGGGTAAGGGTTCAAATTACCTCGAAAGGAAGGTGTTAGGCACCTTTCGAGGTCCACAAAGATGGTTTTCGGCCGAATTCGTATTTTACGTAGGGATTCTATGTGATAAAACAAAGGTCACTTATTTCTAACTTAATTCTTAACTAAGTGATAAAATAATTAATAAAAAAACACATGTTATTTTATCACTCTAATTACTAATTATCTAAGGGCTAAAAGTTAGTAAAACATGTGAATAAGACATGCGAGGAGAGAGAAGTGACATAAATTACAAGAAAGGGGACTGCTTATGTAATAAACTCACTACCCCAAATTAATGAACATGTAAGAAGAATAAATTCAAAAAAAAAACAAATGAAGGAAAGTTTTCAGCTTCATTCGGATGAGAACCCCAACTTGTTTAATCCTTATCCGACCCACTGGCCAAATTCCTAAACAAGTAACAATGTCAAATGTCGTGTAATGTCTCTGTAGATCATCACTTCCGAATGACTACCCGTCCCACCCCACCTAGGATGGTTGCCAAATCTAAGGCGTTCTAAGACAAGGATAAAACTACCGTCTTTAGTGATACTTATCGTCCCACCTATCGTCCAAGAGGCATTGGACTTTACTATTTTGGTTTTGTGGTCTAGATAAAATAAATCTATGTTGACTAGGACTCGAAACACGTAGTAAGTAGGATGTCATGTAGCACACAATTGTCCCAAGTTAGCCTCTTCTTTAATTAAAGTTGATTGATGTGATTAACATGCAAACACATATAATTATTGATTTTATTTAGTAAACCTATAGGCATGATTTCTATGGGGTCACACAATTATTTATTAAAAAGTATTTATGACAATGTAGTAGGAATTCATAAGATTAAAAGGACATGTCGAAGCAAGCATGAGAACGTTGAACGTTGAATTAATGTGTAGAAGATAATCAAACCTAAGAACATGGTGTCTAGGTGTTTATGTCAAACAATATGTTGTGAATAAGAGCATGTCAAAGACGAATATGCCTAAGAGGGCTATCCCTTAATTATGTGAAGATGTGTTATAGATTAATGAAATGCTGGAAATTAATAAAACAGGCTGGAAATTGGGTTAAACATGCTGGAAATTTAATTAAACATGCAGGAAAATGGGTTAATGTGTCGAATTATCACGTTAACATGCTGAAAATGTATTGACATACTTAATCCTAGTCTTTAATAGTTTTTAACATGCTGAAGAACACATCAATATGCATAAGATGCATTTAAATGCTGAAAAGTGAGTTGACATACGGGAATTTATTTCTTAATGCTGAGAAGTCATATTTATGTACTGAAATTTGCTTAATTGCCAAAAATTTGATTCTTAAATAGCTAAAAATTAATAGATATGTTGGAAATTATTTATACACTAAAATGGACATGCATGAAACATTAAAAATATTAATCAAGGTATTCAAAAGTCAAAATTACGTGAAGATTAAATTTAAGATCGAAAGTTGCTTAAAAATCCCTATAGGCATGATTTCTAAGTGAATTAATTAGTAAGTCTTGAATTAGGCCCGCCTAAGTGATAAATCAAATCCATTAACAATTTCTAAATTAATTTACCTAAGTGTCCAAATAAATCACGTAATTGCGTAAATCTAAGTTATGTTGCCTACGCGATTCATAGAGCACACAAGTCCCTGCCCTCCGAGCAGTCCTTAATATTTATTATTGCATCAATAATAATGTTTGTACAATAATATTACAAACCAAATATAAAGAAAAATAAAAACTACATGGAAAGAACTAATATAAGCCATTGTAAACACCCCGGCGACTCTTGTGATCCCCAAACACCCCTTAATGATACATGTTAGATACAACTCAAAAGAACAAGGAAAGCACGAAAGAACACTCGAATACATGATCTTAAACAACACTTCATCTTAAACAGAGGAACAAAGAAAATAAAGGCATATTAAGCAAGCATTATTTCAAATTAGTTCCTATAAACATGCTTTCTATGTTTTGCTATCACAAATACTACGGGATAAGAAAAGAATGCATCGATTAGTGACTTACCAGCTGACGATAACAAATAATAATAATAAGAGAAAACCAAGAAGCACGGAATCCGAGAACGAATTTCCACCGAAAGATCAAGATTAATGCTCCAAAAAATGAGTACCAAAATAATAAAGTAAAATTGCCTCTTGTTTTAAGATTTTGTCAGAGAGAGTATATGCATTCCTTGAAACTTGTCCAAAATAAGAGAATGTGGGTTGTTTATATAGTAAATGGGGCTATAGCGTTAAAAGGAAAAGGAATATTCAAAAAATCAATTTCAGGAATTAAGGGGAATAGGAATATATCAAGAATCAATTAGGGATGTAAAAAGGGAAAATTTACCATAAATGCATAAATAAGAATATTTTCTGAAAAATGATAACAAAATATACCCAATTACTTACCATAAATGAAACAACTAGTAAATTATAGAACTGTCAAATTATTTAAGCACAATCGAATCCCATCTTACCAAAAATGTGTTACACACAATAAGTTAATGTGTTACACACAACAAGTTAAGAAAAATCAGACATCCAAATATGCCAAAATAATTTATCAGTTTCAGTACTAAAATCACATTAATCAAGGGATTAGGAATCACATTAATCAAGGGATGAAGAAAAAATCAATCAAAATATGTCAAGTGTAATTCAATACTAAGCCGTCATACAATTTGAGGTTGATTAAATGTCCTCAAGCTATCATACTTGGCAAAACACATCGTTCAAAATCAAATACATTAAGAGAGGTAGCGAAAGGTTGTAATTTTTTCCTGACAGGTGAGGTTAATATTAGCGTTGTCGATCATAAAACAATCAAACAGAAGTTAAAAGTAATTATCAGTCATACAAACATACATAGTTAAGACAGACCAAAATCTAAGGATTTGAGGCTTTTCACAGACATGCATTTGCAATAAAACATATCAAAACAGAGTTTCACAGATTGTAAGTTTTAGAATCTGATTTATTTAACAGAGAAAACAAATATTCCATTTGAAGTATTTAAGAAAACAAACCTAACATAAATCGTTCGTGTTCATCGAAGCCTCGCCGGCTATTAAACTCTGATGATAGAATAGTGGGATGGAGAAGTATTTCTCCGATGGTCGGAGAGAGGGGTAAAGTAGCGGCAACAGTTGTGGCCTCTCCACCGGCTTCTGCTGGTGTCGCGTGCCCGCTGCTGTTGTTGAGGCGACGATGATGGCTATCTTCGTCGGATCTGGGAAGCTGCATGAGATAACTGTGAAGAGCCGGTGGCGGCTGACGGTTCTGGCTTTAGATGAGGCGACGATGCCTGATGGGGTTTGCTAGAGCGGGAGAGAAAGAGCGGAGGGGGCTGGTTCGACGGATGTTTTGCATGGTTGGTTATTCATGAAAAGGTAAAGGGCGACGACAACGATGGGAGGAGAGAGAAAGAGAGAGGGAGACCGACGATGGGACAACAGTGGCGCCATTGCCAACAGTTGTGGTGTTTTTGGTCGTTTTTAGAGAGATGAAGAGAGAAGAGAGAGAAGAGAGAGAAGGGGAGATAGAAAAAGAAAGGTAGCGATTGTTTTGTGGAGAAAATTAGGATTAGGGTTGGTATTTTGGGTATAAAAGGAAATATAAGGTTGAACTGATCTCAACCGTTAGATTATCTTTGATCAACGATTGAGATTAAATCAATTAAAAAGAATAGGTCAAGATTTAGATGTCAATTTGAGGTTAAAATTGATGTCAATACTGACTACAATTGATATAAATTGCATACAATAATGGCTAAAAATTAAACAAATATGAGGATAAATTAGAATTGGCTACTATTTAAGAAATGTTATAAAATATAATAATAATAATAATAATAATAATGAAAACTACACAATATATTTGTAAACTGAGAGTGCCTATTTACAGAAAAAATGATAAAGTTATGTAGGTTATTATATTATAATTAATAAATTATAAAAAATGATAAAAAAAAAGTAATAAAATAATTTACATGTGACACGTAATTATTCTTTGGAGATTAAAATAATACGTGAAAATATTGATGTTGAAAATTAATAATTTCAATAAAATAATAGCCTAAGAGAGGCATCAGGAGGTCAAAATTGGGTGTCAACACTAACCAATTGTACCGACAAGGTTCGACTCATTACCAACACTTGTAAGAAGATCAGAAATATTTTATGAAATATTATTTCTCCCAGGCCAGTACGACTTTAAGCATACGAGTCGTATGATTTGGGTAAGACTTATTTAGGTAAGTCGTATCCATTCCTGAACTTTAAATTTGTTACACTTCCATGTTGTTAGTGGGTATGAGTCCCATTATGACCCCATCACCTATGGGTACGTCGTATAGAGTCTCGCATACACTGCAACATAGCAGTCCAACTTTAAAGTTTGACTCCAAATCAAAATACCCAAATTACGCATCTATTGTAGAGAATTTTTACCCCATTTTCAGTCAAATCAACACACAATAACACACCCAAATTTATGAGCACTCCTAATTTACCAATTTCAACCCAAACCTAAAAATTAGGGTTTTAAAATTCAACAACAAAGTGAAGTCAACTTAAAATGCATTCAAGAAATCTCACATTTTCCATTTTATGCAAGATATCTTGAATTTAAGTTTGAAATGCTTACTTGATTTGGTGCAATTGGAAGTTTCTTCGAGTATTCACTTGTTCTTCTCAAATTCATGCTTAGCTGGTGTGAGGTGAAGAAATTGGACAAAATGGTGTGTGATTTTGAGTGTTTTCGAGTGATTATGTGAGTTGAAAGCTCAAACTTCCTTCAACAATAGATTTTGTTCCAGTTTCAGGTATCGGGTTCCCGTTAGGTACCCTTTCTTTCTTTTTAACTTAAGAGCTGGGCCAGGTTGACCCGCGACCCTAACCTAGTAAGCTTGGGTACGAGTTGTGTGTAGAAATCGTACCTAGGATTACGGGTCTTTTCTTATACTCGTATAGGCCTAGAACCCTACTTGGATTCTGGATCCTATACGACTCAATGTGATGAGTCGTACCTTAAGGGTACGAATCATTCAGAGAATCGTATCCACTCCAGAAATATTTACCTGAATCTGCTTAGTTTCCCAAATCCTTATGACTCCTACTCACGAGTCGTACCATATGATATGACTCGTAAAGAGTCTGTATTATCGAAGCTTTTCAACTTCTCTAGATCCTTTTTGCACTCTTTAGTCCTGCACACTGAACAAACATATTACCTATACATAAATAAGTACATATCATCGGTTGCCTCCCACATAGCGCTGTATTTAACATCACGATATGACGTGGCTTAGTTGGTTAGTCAAAATTCACCAAGGTCCATTTCAAAAACCACATTAATTTTCTTAGTGTTTCCCATATAGTGCTTTACTCTTTGCCCATTCACTTTAAATGGGGATTTACCATCCCTCTTTAATTCTAAAGTACCATATGGGAACACTCTAAGCACAGTAAAGGGACCATACCATCTAGACTTCAACTTACCTGGAAACAAGCAAAGCCTTAAGTTGTAGAGCAACACCTGGTCACCTTTTTCGAAGATTTTTTTCTCAATTTTGTGACCATGATGCATCTTTATATTTTTCTTGTAAAGTGAATAAATTTCATACGCCCGGAGTTGGAATTCATCCAACTCATTCATACTATTCATCCTTGACTTGGTTGCATCTTGCCATTCAAAGTTCATCTTTTTTAAGGCCCACAATGCTTTATGTTCAAGTTCAACTAGAAAGTGACAAGCCTTGCCATATAATAGCTGATAAGGTGAAGCATAAATTGGGGTATTGAATGTTGTCCAGTATGCCCATAATGTGTTATCTAACTTTTGTTACCAATCAGTCCTATTGGCATTTCCTGTCTTCGCCAAGATGGACTTGATTTGTCTATTGGACACTTCAACCTGTCCACTAGTATGCAGATGATAAGGTGTTTCCACCTTGTATTTCACTCCATTTTTTCAAGTAAACCTTTGAATAGACGATTAAAAAAATGTGACCCACCGTCCCTAATAATATCATGTGAGGTGCCAAATCGAGAAAATATATGTTTTTTAGGAAAGCAATGACACTAAGTGCTTCATTTTTGGGAGGCACAACTACTTCCACTCATTTAGAAATATAGTCTATATCCACTAATATATACTTCATGACAAATGAACTCACAAAAGGTCCCATGAAATCTATACCCCATACATCAAACAATTCAAATTCTAAAATAGGAGTCATAAAAAGTTCCTGGCGTCTAGATATATTACATTGTCTTGACATTGATTACAAACAGAAGAAAAATCATGTGCATTTTTGTTGATTATTGGCCAATAATACCCACATTGGAAAATTTTGTGGGTTATACGGGTTCCTCCATGATGACCCCTAACTGGCAAAGAATGACATGCCTCAAGTATACTTATCATCTCCACCCCAGTTATTCATCTACGAATAATCCCATCCATATAAATTCAGAATCAATAGGGTTCATCCCAAAAAAAATTCCTTTCCTTATGCATAAAATTCTTTCTCTGCTGAAAAAAGAGATCTTCTGGGACTAGATCACTAGCTAGATAATTTGCATAGTCTTTAAACCATGGAATTAGATCTTGGGAAGCTGCCAATAACTGCTCATTTGGAAAACTGTCATCTATCTTGACACCATCTTTCATTCTCTGCATAGCTTCCTCCTCAAGTCTAGATAAGTGATCAGTAACTTGATTCTCCATGCCCTTTCCATCCTTTACTTCAAAATCAAATTCTTGCAGCAAAAGTACCCACCTAATTAGCCAAGGTTTTGCATTTTTCTTTTTCATCAAGTACCATAATACTGCAAGGTCTGTGTGCTCAATCACCTTTGTCCCAATCAAATAAGATCTAAACTTTTCAAAGGCAAAATCCACTGCCAATAACTCTTGCTCCGCAATGGTATAGTTCTTTTGAGTAGGAATTAGTGTATTACAAGCATAGTAGATGGGATGAAGGATTGTCCTAGTACAACCCCTAAGGACAAACCACTCGCATCACACATGATCTCAAAGGGTAAGGATCAATCTGGGGATACAATAATAGGAGCAATCTTCAACTTCTTTTTCAGACATTCAAATGCCTTCAAACATGCTTTAGTAAAATCAAATTTCAACTCTTTCTTAAGAAGCCTACAAAGAGGGTTGGCTATCTTATAGAAATCCTTGATGAAATGCCTATAAAATCCGGCATGTCCCAAAAAGATACAAACAACCTTCACAGAAATTGGTGGAGGTAATTTCTCTATCACTTTAATCTTCAGTCTATCTACCTCAATTCCCCTTTTTGAAATTTTGTGCCCAAGCACTGATGTTAGGTGTATTTATGTACTAAAGTATCTTTATCCTGGCTTATTTAGCCTCGTTTTAAGAATAATTCATGTTCTCAATGAGAGAATGATGATACAAATAAGCAAGTACGTGTTCAAGTATGCTATTTCAATGTGTAAAAGTGTTTTCAAACAAGTTTGTGCTTAATTGAGGCACTTAGAGTTTAGACGAGAAAACTAGTTTTACTAGCTTGAGCTAGGTGTTGTTCTAGTCTATCGTGATGGATTAAAAGGTGTTAAATGAGTTCCTTATGGTTTAATGTGTAATTACGTGGGGAATAATATAGTGTTCAAAGTTCAATTGAAATGAGCCATGAGTCAATAATAAGTTAAAGCGTAAAGTGGTCGAGACTAGTGCTTCCTTTGAGTTTCTAGTTTGCTACTATTGAGGTTGTGTTGTGTTGAACTCTAATGTGTGGTTTTTGATAATGTAGGATTCTTTAGGAGTTGATGTAGATGATATTTTAAAGTTGAACAAGCTGGAATTGAAGGTAAAATAACACCACAAGGAAAGGATGGATGATAACACTTAGACAAAATTGCGAAAGTAACTTCTAGTGTGTGCAGGCAATTAGCCTGCATCGACCCAGGCATTGTAGTGAACTATATCCCACGTTGCCTCCATTGGAGAAGTATAATATAGCCCACGATTCCCCCAGTAGTGAAGTACAATATAGCCCGCGGTGCCCCCTCCAAATCCTACACGGTTTAGGCATTGCCCAACTATAAATACACCTCTTGTACACTTTGGAAAACTTTTGGACGTCTTGGATATATTGAAGGAGGATTATAAACACTTTATTAGGGTTTTTATTCTTCAAATGTAGCTTTTAAATAGATTTGATTCTGTATTCAAGTATTTGGATCATGATTATGTCGATTAGTGGCTAAACACCCCCTTTCCGGGGTTAAAGCCAAGAACATGACTACTATCATTTTGAATTAATTTTGTTTGATTTTCTTATCATATTTGGTTGTTTGTTTATCCTTGTTCTAACTATTTTAAGGATTCAAGGTCGTTAGAATATATTTATTGTCGACCTTGTGATCTCGAGAGAGGGAATTAGATGATAGAACGCGGGGATAAACAAAGTAGGGTTCTTATTCCTTTATGTAATTAGGAATTTTAATTAGCATCTAGGACATAGATATACATAGAAGAATTGCCCGGTTCATATGTAGGAGGATAACTTTAAGCACTTAATTAGATTATTACATCCGCTCTCAATAATGTATTTGTAATGTCCAAGTTAGGTAGACAATTAGAGGTCGGGAGACCATGATCATGTGATAAACACTACGAATCAACAACCAAGATAAGTGATCTAATGAATAAATTCAATAACATAGTATGATTTTTAGAAGTTCTTTAACCTTGGGCTTTACCCTATTGATTGTCTTAAGTCTTTACTTTACACATTGCTTACTTTTAGTTTACAACTTTCAAACTCTTTTTTGGTTATGCTTGCACCTATTAATCTTAGAAGTTAAACTAAAATTGAATAGTTGTTGGAACTAGTTCCTGTGGGATTGATATTCGGCTTTCTTTAAGGCCACTATATTACTTGGTAGACCATGTACACTTACGTGTGTTCTTGGGAGCTGTCAAGTTCTTGGCGCTATTGCTGGGGACTTATAATTTGGAACCTATTTTAGTTTTAGTTTTAGTTTTTAGATTTCATTGGTGCTTTAAACTTGGTCTTGGTTTTGTATTTGTAGGAATCAGGTTTTCAGGCTAGTAAGTTGGCAAGGGATTGGGAGTTAGTTAAAACAATCCCTAAACTTGAGCAACGCTTCCATCAATGCAGGAGAAAAGCAATCCTTCTCCCCCATATTCCTCAAATTGAAGAATATCAAGATGCTCCTGCTCTCATGGATGAAGAAAAACTAGCCCGCAGGACAGTTAAAGAAGTGGCAATCCCATTTTTGAGAAATTTGACCTCCTTTTTTTAGAAATCGATTGTTGGTGGTTATTTTGAGCTCAAACAAAATATGGTGCAGTTTTTTATCAGTAGTGGAAAGTTCAAAGGTTTTTGACATAAAGATCCACAAGTCCACCTATGAAACTTTTTGGAAATAAATGACACATTCATCCCTACGGGTGTGTCAACTAACTATGTGAGGCTGACATTATTCCCCTTTTCACTATTGGGGGAAGCAAAAAAGTGGTTGAATGTTGAGTCGGTAAATTTAATCACTACCTGGGATGACTTAGCTAAGAGATTCCTCATCTGATTTTTCCCATCTGGCAAGACTGGGAGACTTCGTAGTGAGATTGTGTTCTTCAAATAGAATCCAGATGAGAATTTATATCATGTTTGGGAGCATTTCAAGGCTTTTCTATAGGACTGTCCACACCATCAATAGTCCAATAAGGTATTAGCTCATACTTTTGTTGAGGCACTTGACCATAACACAAAGATTTTGCTAGATTCAGCTGTAGGTGGTCAAGCTTTAGAGATAACGTACGATGAGTTGTATACTTTACTGAACTGAATTGCACAAGAAAATCCAGAGTGGCATTCAGACTAAAAGAGTTCTACTAAATTTATTGTAGGTGTTTCGGAGGTGGATCAGTTTACCACAATATCTGTTCATATTACTGCATTACAAAATTAGTTGACTACACAGCTTAGCAACATGAAATTGGGTGCTACACAACCTGTAGCCACAGTGAATGCAATATAGCAGACGAGCGCTTGGTACGTGGTGTGTGGAAATAGTGGTCATTCTACAGATATGTGTGCTGTAAATCTTGAGTTCATGATGTTTGTAGGCAATGTTCATAGGCCTAACTATGGGAACACCTACAACATGAAGTGGTAGACTCATCCACTAAATCTACAATGGACGCTTAGCAGCAGTAGTTTTAGCAACCACAAGCTTAAGAAAATCAGGCCGTAAATAGCAATCTGGAAGAGATGATGAAACATATTCTAGCTACCCAATCAAAATTGGCAGAAGATATGAAGAATCAATAGACCATTACAAGGAGCTTGGAGTTGCATTTAGGTTAAATACATCAAGAACAAAATACCATGCCTCAAGGTGGGTTCCCAAGTGATACTAAGAATCCAAAACAAGTTATGGGAATTACTTTGAGGAGTGATAAAGATCTTTATGAAGAACCTCCAAATAAAACTAAGGAGATGGATGTTAGTTTGAGTCCTAAATAGGTAAATGACCAAGTTGGTAAAAATTTGAGGAAGTCTGAGTCCTAAAAAAAAACATTGCTAAAGAGGTTAAGAAGATATCACCACTACCTTTCCCTCAGAAGCATATAAAGGCAAAGGAGAATGCGTGCGTCAAGATGTTCTTTGACATATTCAGAGAGCTTCACATTAATTTACCTCTTTTAGATATTTTGTAGGGAATGACCAAGTATGCTAAGTACTTGAGGGACATGGTTGCTAGTAAAGTTAAGCTGCAGGACGCTGAGACAGTAGCACTCACTGAGGAGTGTAGCTTTGTGGTGAATCAAATGAGCCCAAAAAGCTTAAGAACCCTGGGAAGTTTACTCTCCCCATCCAAATTAGTAATAGTAAGGTGGTCTTCCATACACTTAGTGATTTAGGGGAAAGTATCAACTTGATGCCGCTATTTTGTTCAATATATTATGCTTGGAAAAGCCTTAATCGGGCTTTGTGCTATTGCAACTGGAAAATGGGACCATAGACCATTCTGAAGGAGTTATAGATGATGTTCTCATAAAGGTTGGTAAATTTATTATTCCTGCTGACTTTATTATTTTAGATTTTCAAGCAGATGAAAGAGTACCAGTCATCTTGGGATGTCCATTCATAGCAATGGGAAGAGCTTTGATAGATGTGAGAGAAGGCACGCTCATAATGAGGTTGGCGGATGAAAAGGAATTTTTTAAAGTGTACAAACCGCTTAACACACTATCTCACTATAAATATTTATGCATGATTACTGTGAATGAAGGGGATAAGTATAGGGTGGTGGAGCCTGTTCCATAAAAGATCTCTTTGGACTTCCTCATTGAGCAGCCTAAGCCATAACCACCTAAGCCCGACATGATGCAGATTGATGAGACTGAAAAGGCTAATGTTGAGAAAAATGTTAACCTTGAAAGTTCACACTCAAGAGGCTAGAAACGAATAAGAAGATGGCCTCCAAGTGTGAAGAAAAGTATGAAGGAATTTAGATGAGTCATAATTGGGTCATGCCGTGAAACTAAATCAGGCGCTGCTTGGGAGGAAACCCAAGTTAAGTAGGTATATTTTTTTTAGTTTTTTTACTTTACTAGTTTTTATTTTTGTTGAGTCAAAGGTTGATGGAAAATCTGAGTACCATAAATCTGAGCTAAGGAGCATGGCGAAGACTAAGTGTGGGGTTCCCGAACCCTCTTGATGTATAAAGATGCTACTAGCTGGGCCTAGAGGCCTCAGGGAGTATTTCTATATCTACCTTTTAAAGTATACTTTGGATACAAAGTAGATTTTTAAGTGTGGGGTGGAGAAATTCGCATTTATAAGGTAAATTTAAATTTTTTATGTTAGGAATAAGTGAGATATTCTTGTTGGTGCTATAAGTGATTGCATGGTGCAAGTGTTTTGTTTGTAAAAGCATGTTGATCCTGTGAATGACTACTTTTTAAACTCTTAGGCTCATGTTTATGACTTTTGTACTTGTGGGCTTAATGTTGAATTCATGTGATTGTTTGGTTAAGAGTCTGTGATGATCCTGCTAGAGTTGAGCATGTTCCATGTCCGTGTGAGGTGTTGTATATTCCTTGTTGCATTTGATTTTAGAACTTTCTTGGTGTGTCTGCAAAGCGAAATAAAGAGTGTGGGTTTAGGATATGATATAGGCATTTCTTTGATAGCCTTGTTTTATACCTTTTTTTTTACCTACCTTTGTGCATAATCCTAGTAAGCCCTGTTGAGCCTTTAGCTTTTTCTTTGGTAGCCTCATGTGTATCTTAATACCTTCTTTGATAGACCTTAATTTGATCCAAATCTCCTAAGCACTTTAGTGTAAAATTAGTGAGTTAAGGAGTGTGAAATTGAAGAATAAAAAGCTGAAATAGAAGCCCCAAAGTGATAGCTATTGGTGTTCTAAAAAAGTGATATGTGTTGTGGTGGTGAGTTAAGTAATGAAAAGAATAAAATTTGTTTAAATTGAATGAGTTGTGCATAGAGTATTCCCACCATAATGTAGGTGAATGAGCTTAATTAGATGGGGAAAAATAGAAGATGTGGTAGTTAAATATGGTGTACATGAGTTGTTAGAGATTGGTCTCAATTGTCAAAAGTGATGTATTAAAGCGCTTAGGGAAGATAGTCACTATTCTTGTCCAAAATAGTCCCTATCCATCCCTTAACCTGCATTATAACCATGACAGACCAATTTGATTATAAGCTTTATCATTCTGATATTAGTGGAGTACTACACTAAGGAAACCTTATGGTTCATCTTGTGTAACTTGTGAATTCATTGTGAGAGTGAGCTTAACTTGATTCTTGTACCCATTGTGTTATTGAGTGCATTTATGTGAGTGATTATGGGTAACTCTCTTATGGCGAGAGGACATATTTGATGAATGTGGGTGATTTGTATGATGTTCTTGATTGAACAATGTGCATGGGTTTGCCAATTTGGTGAGACAATTCTTGAGGCTAGGATGTTTGCAAATAGTGTTCTTGAACTATCAATTGTGTACATAACATGCATAGTGTAGAAACTTACATTTTTTGTAGTCAATGTAGTACTAGATTAAGTGTCTTGCATGTAGTAGAAGTGTAGATCCCCCTCAGCTTATCATGCTTAGAGTTAAGAGTTGTTCAAGGACGAATAAGGCTTTAAGTGTGGGGTGGTGATGTTGGGTGTATTTATGAACTTTAGTATCGTTATCCTAGCTTATTTAGCCTCGTTTTGAGGAAAATTCATGTTCTTAATGAGTGAATGATGCTATAAATAAGAATGTAAGTGTTCAAGTATGTGATTGCAATGTGTAAAAGTGTTTTCAAACAAGTTTGTGCTTAATTGAGTCACTTAGAGTTTAGACGAGAAAACTAGTTTTACTAGCTTGAGCTAGGTGTTGTTCTAGTATATCGTGATAGATTCTAAGGTGTAAAAATGAGTTATTTATTGTGTGAATGTGTAAGTATGTGGGTAATAACTTTTTTATAGTGTCCAAAGTTCAACTGAAATGAGCCACGAGTCAATAATAAGTTAAAGCATAAAGTGGTTGAGACTAGTGCTCTGTTTGAGTTTCTAGTTCACTACTGTTGAGGTTGTGTTGTGTTGAACTCTAATGTGTGTTGTTTGATCATATAGGATGATTTAGGAGGTTATGTAGATGATATTTTGACATTGAAAAAGCTGGAATTGAAGGCAAAATAACACTACAAGGCAAGGATGGACGATAACACTTAAACAAAATTGCTCAAGCAACTTCCAGTGTCTGCAGGCAAATAGCCTGCGTCACCCCAGCCATTTTAGTGAACTAGATCCCATGCATCCTCCATTGGAGAGGTGCAACATATTCTGTGATGCCACCAGTAGTGCGGTGCAATATAGCCCGCGGTGCCCCCTCCAAATCCTACATGATTTAGGCATTACCCAACTATAAATACACCTCTTGTACACTTTGGAAAACTTTTGGATGTCTTGGAGAAATTGAAGGAGGATGCTAAACACTGTATCTAGGGTTTTTATTCTTTAACTTTATCTTTTTAATAGATTTGATTATGTATTCAAGTATTTGGATCATGATTATGTTGATTAGTGGCTAAACGCCTCTTTTCTGGGGTTAAAGCCAAGAACATGTCTAGTATCATTTTGAATTGATTTTGTTTGACTTGCTTATCATATTTGGTTGTTTTTTTATCATTGTTTTAACTATTTTAAGGATTCATGGAACTTAGAATATATTCATTGTCGACCTTGTGATCTTGGTAAGTGGAATTAGAAGATAGAACGTGGGGATAAATAAAGTAGGGTTCTTATTGCTTTATGAAATAAGGAATTCTAATTAGCATCTAGGATAGGGATGTACCTAGAAGCCTTGCTTGGTTCATATGTAGGAGGATAACTTTAAGAACATAATTGGATTATTACATTCCCTCTCAATGATGTAGTTGTAATGTCCAAGTTAGGTAGACGATTAGAAGTCGGGAGACCATGATCATTCTATAAACCCAACAAATCAATAACCAAGATAAGCGATCTAACGAATGAAGTCAATTGTGTAGTATGATTGTTCTAAGTACTTTAACCCTGGGTTTTACTCTATTAATTGTCTTAAGTCCTTACTTTAATACTGCTTACTTTTAATTTATAACTTTTAAACTCTTTTTTGGTTACGCTTGCATCGATTAATCTTAGAAGTTAAACTAGAATTGAACAGTTGTTGGAACTAGTCCCTGTGGGATCGATATTCGGCTTTCTTTAAGTAAACTATATTACTTTGTAGACCATGTAAACTTGTGTATGCTCTTGGGAACTGTCATGCACAGTACCTTTTTTGACCATAAAATGACACTTTTCGCAATTAAATACCAAGTTCCATTCCTCACACCTTCTAAGAGCATTAGCTATGTGAACCAGGCAGTCATCAAAAGAATCACCTACAATTGAAAAATCATCCATAAGCACTTTGATGGTATCTTCTACCATGTAAGAGAAAATTGACATCATACATCTCTAAAATATGTTTGGAGTATTACATAACCCGAATGGCATACGTCTGAATAAAAAGGTCCCATAGGGACAAGTAAAGGTTGTCTTCTCTTGGTTTTCTGGTGCAATAGTAATTTTTTGTAACTTGAGTACCCATCAAGAAAGCAATACCATCCTCTGCCTACTAACCTGTCAAATATTTGGTCCATAAAAGGCATGGGAAAATGATCCTTCTGAGTCCATGCATTCAATTTCCTATTGTCCATGCATACTCTCTATCCTGTGGACTCATTGGTAATAGCTCGTTCTTTTCATTTGGCACAACATTAATACCACCCTTCTTCGGAACACATTGAACCAAACCGACCCACTTACTATCATCAATTGAGTACACTACACCAACATCCGACCACTTGATTATCTCTTTCTTCACCACCTCTTGCATAGGAGGATTGAGTCGACGCTGATACTTTATACATGGAATAAAATTCAACTTAAGTTGAATTTTATGAGTACAAAGACCAGGAAGAATACCTACGTATCTTTAATGGACAAACCTATAGCACTCTTAAATCTCTATAGCACTAATAACAATGCTTCTACTTCTATATCACCTAAGTCAACTTCAATGATAACTGGCAAAGTATTTTTGGATTCCAAAAATGCATATTGCAAATGAGAAGGGAGAGCCTTCAACTCTAACACGGGTGGCTCCTCAATGGATGGGCGAGAAGGTGGAGTGGTTCTATTCTTCAGATCCAAATCAAGCTTCTTTGGTGTATAAGTGTAGGAACTACTACCATAAAGTGCAAATACCATCTCATCATAGTCCTCAATACCATCACTATCTAAGTTCATAATCATGGTTGCTAGAGCTTCAACACCCAACCTCTCTTTGATAGGAACAACATCAGAAGTATCATCCTAAGTAGTTACTGCATCAATATCATGGAAAAAGTCTATTTTTTAATCAAACACATCAATTACAAATATCACTCTCAACTCACATGCGGCTTCATAGATTTGCACACGTTAAATATCACTTGTTCATCCTTGAGTCTCAGCATCAAATGTCCTAGCTCAAAATCAATCAATGTCCTTCATGTATCCAAGAAAGGTCTTATCAAGATAATTGAGACTTGAAAATCCACTTCACAGTCTAATATCACAAAATCAGTAGGAGAGATAAAAGTAGCCACTTTCACCAACACATCATAAGAATACTAACTAGCTTCTACACCATTCTGTTTGCCATAACTAGTCTCATGGTAGTTGATTTGGGAACTTCCAACCCTAATTTTTTAAATACTGTTAAGGGCATGAGGTTGATACTAGCACCCAAATCACATAATGCATGAGTGAAGTAAAAAGATCCAATAGTACAAGGTATAGTGAAAACACCAGGATTTTCCTTCTTCTCAACCAATGATCTAGTAGCTACAACACTGCAATGGTGAATATTGTCAACTGGCTCATAACTGACTGACCTCTTTTTGGTAATTAAATCTTTCATAAATTTTTCATATCCGGGTATTTGATCCAATGCCTCTACCAGAGGTATTTGGACTGATAGTTATTTTAGCATGGATAAAAACTTTTGATACTTACCATCTTATTATTTCTTTCTCATCATTTCAGGAAAAAAAAGGAAAAGGTTTTTGAATGGTATTTAACACAGCCTCTTTGACCTTATCTTTTCCTTTATCATGCATATTGCTGCTTTCTACCTCAACAAGATCATCCTCAATTTTTTGCTCATCTACAGTTGGTACATGTGGGTTTATGGTGACTTTACCACTTTGAGTGGTGATGGCATGGTAGTGACCATTATTCTTTGGCTTAGATATCATGTTACTAGAGCGAGTGTGTAATACCCCGTATGATCCTATGATCAGTTCAGTTGTAGTTGTATGCTTCAAGGGTTCAAGGCTTGAAATTCTCACCAAATGTTAAGGACTTAGTCATTTTCAAGACCCCTAACTTCACATATTTTATTTTGGCCTTCCCAATCCTAATACATTGGTCTTTGAGTTGATTCATGTTTAGGGAGATTAATATTATGTCTTGGATAAGTTTTAGGATTTTCAGATGAGGTTTGAGATATGTTTGGATGGTTGAAATAGTAAACCCACATGATAAACATGCAGTGTATTGGTCTCTCCCGTGGTGCAAGGTTCCTTGATGCGTTGCTTTCTCCCCCATAGTAAGTGACGTGGTGTGTTGCTTTCTCCCCAGGAGAGAGAGACACGACACATTGGTTAGTACCACATAAACTTATTATTTAAGAGCCCAAGGGGCATTTAAGTCATTTTCCTGAACCCAATTCATTCTTAACATGATTTTAGACTTCTAAAAGGGCTTTATTTTCCCTTTTCACTCAAAATTACTCTCAAGAAACCCTCCTTCTTTACCAAGAACTAAACCCAAGATCTTTCTCAAGAAATAAAGAGTTCAAGCTTCCAAGTTCAAGAAACCCCAAAGAAATCTTCAAGAAACTATCTATTGAGGTATATGGGTATTCATCAATGGGTCCCTTTCACCTATTTATCCCAAAAACCCTATTTTAACTTACAAGTATAAATCTTATTCTACTTTATGAAATTAATCCATGAATTTCATGCTAAATCGATTAAAAGTCATGCCTACAAGTATTTCTAAGTGAATTACCCTAGTTCATGTTTTGAATTGCAAGTTTCTATGTCATAGTCCATTGATTTCATGTTAAATCCCCAACTTATGAATTAAAATATGTACTCATGTGGTTTTCTCATGTTTAACACATTCCCATGTTCAAGTTCATGCTTCTCGTTTATTTGGTGAAAAGTTTATGTCTTGAGTCTTTGAACTATGAATCCATACTATAGTTTTGAGCATTAATATCATATTTTACAATCATTCAGTGCTGGAGGGCTATGAATACTCATTAACTATTTGTTTTACATAATTTTAGAACTTTAAGTAATAAGTCAGTTAAGCCATGAATCTTATCATTATATATTTATGATCATGATGAGCACTATCAGAAATAATATCCAGTTGACTTTAGTTCAATTCATTACCAGTTTTAGTTCAGTTAGGGGTAGGATTTAGCACCAAGAAAATATAGGGATGGAGGCTCCCTCATCAGTTTAGGCAGAGTCGTTGGTAACAGTACCTAAATTCTAGAACCCGTCAGTTTAGGCTTGAATTTCTCTCAGGGGTCACTCGTTAGTTTAGGCTTGACACATTGGTCCTTCGGGACAACAGATTAGTGGATCCACACAACCAGTGTTAGTAATCGTGGCACAGTACACCCTTCCAACTGGGTTAAAGGTTGAACTTCGACTAGCTCAGACTGGGGCATTCGATTACATGATACCTCCCACAGTTCCAGTCAGTATTTTAGTATATCTCAGTTTAGGTTTTCTTGACCAAGTGTACAAATTGTAAGTTATATTGTTATATAGATTTTATTCTTTCAAATTATAGATTATCTTAGTAACATGTTCATACTTGGTCTTGCATTCTCAGCTATTACTTGTTCATGCATTCATGCTCGGCCATCTCATGTATTTCAGTCAGTCCTTATCTCAATACCAGTACATTCAAAGTCTTAACCGCATATTTTTCTTTTGCGCTATGTTGTCATATAACATAAGTTCAGATGCCCAATTTCCCTACCATTCTTAGACAGCTAAGTGTTATCCAGCAGGAGTAGTGGTGAGTCCTTATCCATCGAGGACATGATATTCTATTATAGTTAGTTGGAGGGTTATACCATCAACTCCTCATGATGTTTAGAGGCTTTCAGACAATCAGTCAGTTCATCAATTGTTTCAGACAAACAATTTAGTTCCCAATACTCTAATCAGATATTTTAGACATATTATTGTTACTTATTTTAGTATTCAAATTTACATTGTCTTATCAGCTTATCTTCCACTTATGTGTTATATTATTATTTTTCTTAGTGCTCACTGCAGGTACCTGCTCAGGAATTAGCTTATGGTAACTTGTGGTTGTAAGCAACATGTCATGACTAGAGGGTAGCCTCGGGTCGTGAAAAAACTTGGTATCAGAGCCTAAGGTTTTAAAATGTCCAAGGGAGTTTGAAAGCCACATTGAGTAAATTGTTGTGCATAGGTGTGAAGCGCGCCACACTTTTAGACAAGGGGCTATAAGACGTTTTAGGGAAGTTTCCCTTCTTTCAGTGTCATGCGAAATTTCTCTTTCTAATTCATCCTTTATTTTGTTTACAGATAATGCCTCCTATAGAAATAACGAAAGAAGGAATGGGTATTAGCCCTTATTACCACCTATTTGGGAAGATCCCCTAAATAAGCATGTCTCTCATTCCAATTTCAGAGCTGTTTTCAAAACCTTAGACCATTTTGTAAATTCTCAAAACAACCATCATGTTGTTGACCCAGCCAATCTAGTAGTAAATACAACCGTAGTTAGGATTCAAGATTTCTCTCGGATGAATCACTTTCTTATTTTCTAGATCCAAGTCTGGGGAGGATCTGCAGGAGTTTCTAGATATGGTGTAGAAAGTGAAAAATATTATGGAAGTCACTTAGAGTGAGAGTGCAGACTTAGCCACATATCAGTTGTAGGGTTGAGCTCACACCTGGTTTAAGAAGTGGAAGGAGGACCGATGTGTTGATGCAAGGCTTGTAGAGTGGGAGGAGTTTTTCGCAGCTTTTCTAGACAGGTTCTTTCCCCTAGAGTTGGGGGAAGATAAGGTTCAGGAGTTCATTAACTTGAAGTGGGGTAGTATGAGTTTGAAGAAGTACTCGCTCAAGTTTACTCAGTTAGTGAGGTATGCTCCGACCATGGTGGCTGACTCTAGGTCTAAGATGAGTAAGTTTATGTCTGGTATAGCTGATAATATTGTCAAAGAGTGTAGGAATGCCATGTTTATTAAGGAGATAGACCTATCTATACTTATGGTTCATGCTCAGCAGATTGAGGAAGAGAAACTTAAGGAGAAAGAGAGAGAGAATAAGAGGTCTAGAACATGTAGTTTCAAATTTTCTTAGACAAGGTTAGAAAGTGGTAATTGTTCTTAGTTCTATCTGAAATTTTAATCCCCATCTCTATCTTCAGCTAGTGCACCAGTGCCCAAGTTCAGGCAAGATAGCTAGGATAGAGCGCTAAACTCTAAGTCCCATAGTAGTGTGAACAGTGGTTGTACAAAGATGCTTTACAGGAAATATGGTAGGAACAACTAGGATGAGTGTAGAGAAGGTAGTAATGTGTGTTTTGGATATGTCAAGCCAGGATAGAGGATTCGGGAGTGTCTGGTAGTTGCTCAGAGGGGTAGAAGTGATCACCAGCAGGGCAAAACTAATTCTTCAGTAGCATCGGCAGGTCACCAGACTCAACAGGGTGCCATGTATAGTGCCCCCAATGGACAGCACCAGAACAGGTTATATGCTCTCCAGACTTGGCATGATCGAAAAGTTCTCCTAATATGGTTACGGGTATGTTACAAGTCTTTCATCTTCATGTTTGTATTTTATTAGACCTAAGAGCTTCACTTTATTTTGTGACTTCTTATATAGTCGTCAATTTTGTTGTCAGTCCCAAAATGTTAGTAGATCTTTTATCAGTGTCTACCCTAGTGGGTAAATCCATATAGACAGACGAGTATACAGAAATTACTCGATCACAGTATCTCAGAAAATCACCTCAGTTGATCTTGTGGAGTTAGAGATGACTGATTTCAATGTCATTCTCGGCATGGATTGGCTCTACTCATGCTATGCCTCAGTCAATTATAGAGATAGAGTCATTTTTTTCAGTTTCCCAATAAACCAGACATTGAATGGAGGGGTAGTACTTCAGTGCTTAGGGCTCAGATTATTCTTAAAGCAAAAAAGATGATATCTAAGGGGTGTGTTTACCATCTTGTTCGATTTAATAACTCAAATTCTGAGACTCCGGGTCTTGAGTCAATTTCAGTAGTTAGGGAATTTCCAGATGTGTTCCCTGAAGATCTTCCCAGAGTTCCTTCTAAGAGGGAAATCTACTTCAGAATAGACTCATTTCAGACACCCAGCCTATCTCTATTCTACCCTATAGAATGGTTCTAACCGAGCTTAGGGAATTGAAGGAATAGTTAAAAGACCACTTAGATAAGAATTTGATCAGGCCTAGTATTTTTCCATGGGGAACTCTAATCTTGTTCATGGATAAGAAAGATGGTTCTCTCAGAATATGCATTGATTACCATCAGTTGAATAAAGTCACAATCAAGAATAAGTATCCATTCCCTAGAATTGATGACTTATTCGACCAATTTCAGGGTGCCAGCTATTTCTCTAAGATAGACCTCAAATTTGGCTATCATCAGCTTAAAGTCAGAGAATGTGACAGTCCAAATACAACTTTCAAAACTCAGTATGGTCTCTTTGAATTCCTGGTTATGTCCTTTTGACTAACCAATGCCCCTACAGTTTACATGGACTTGATAAATAGTGTGTTCAAGCAGTACTTGGACACATTTTTCATAGTCTTCATTGATGATATCCTTGTTTATTCCTATAGTGAGAGTGATCATACAAACCATCTGAGAATTATGTTGTAGACCCTTATAGATCATCAGTTGGTCGCTAAATTTAGTAAGTGCAAATTTTGGCTAAGATTAGTAGCTTTCCTTGGCCATATTATTTCTGATGATGGTATCTAAGTTGACCCTCAAAAGACCAAAGTAGTAAGAAACTGGCTGAGACCTATCTCTCCATTAGATATCAGGAGTTTCTTGGGTTTGGCTGGCTATTACAGATGATTTTTTAAAGGGTTCTATTCTATTGCTTCCCCCATGCCATGATTGACTTAGAAGAAGGTTAATTTTCAGTGGTCAAATTCATGTGAGAAGAGTTTTCAGGAGTTGAAGACTCGACTCACTTTTGCCCCATTCTTGACTCTGCCAGATGGTTCAGATAGATTTGTAGTTTACTATGATGCTTCTAGAGTTGGTATGGGTTGTGTTTTGATGCAGAGAGGTAAGGTCATATCCTACGCCTCTAGACAACTTAAACCCTATGAAAAAAAAATTCTGACCCATGATTTTGAGTTGGTAGCTGTTGTCTTTTCCTTAATGATTTGGAGGCACTATCTTTATAGGGTTCATGTTGATGTGTTCACTGATCACAAAAGTTTATCGGACTCGTTCATGTAGAAAAATCTGAATCTTCATCAAGGAAGGTGTCTTAAGTTGTTAAAAGATTATGATATAAGTGTGTTGTATCATCCAGGCAAGGCCAATGTAGTGCTAGATGCCCTTAGTACATTGTCCATGGATAGTGTTGCTCATGTTGAGGTACATAAGAAAAAGTTAGTATGTGAGGTTCATCAGCTTACTATATTAGGTGTTTGGTTGGTTTATTCAACTGAAGATAGTATATGGGTTCAGAATGGTTCAAAATCTTTATTGGTTGCCGAAGTGAAAGAAAAGCAAGAAAGGGATCCCAGTTTGATTAAGTTGAAGAAGGCAGTTAGAGATTAGAAAGTAGAGATTTTCTCCCACGGGGGAGATGGTGTGCTCTATTGTCAGTGTAGGTTATGCATTCCGTATGTTGATGGGTTGAAATAATGAATATTAGCAGAAGATCATGATACGCAGTACTCTATTCATCTAGGAACCAGCAAAATGTATCGTGATTTACGAGAAATCTATTGGTGGAGTGGTATAGAGAAGGATATTGCAGAGTTCATGGCGAAGTATTTAAATTGTTATAGGTTAAGGTTGAGAACCAAAGACCTAGTGGTACACTTCAAGAGCTTAGCATCCCTACTTGGAAATGGGAGGTGGTGAACATAGATTTTGTGACAGGGTTGCCTTGTACGCGTCGTCAACACAATTCAATATGGGTTATTATGGATAGTATGGGTTATTATGGATAGAATGACCAAATTATCCTATTTCTTGCCAATTTATTCTTTGTATTCAGCTAAGAACTATGCTAGACTCTATCATAGAGAGTTGGTTAAGTTGCATAGGATTTTGTTGACCATGATTTCAGATAGAGGTACTTAGTTTACCTCTCATTTTTGGACGGCTTTTCAGAAGAGTCTTGGTACCCAAGTTCATCTCAGTACAACTTTTCATCCTCAGACAGATGGTCAGGCGGAGAGGACCATTCAAACCTTAGAAGACATTTTAAGGTCATGTGTTATTGACTTTAAAGTTAGTTGGGAAGACCACTTACTGTTGATTGAGTTTGTCTATAACAATAGTTATCACTCTAATATTCAGATAGCCCCATTTGATGCTCTCTATGTAAGGAGATATAGGTCTCCTACTGGTTAGATGAATCAGGTGAGGCTGCTTTGATAGGGCCAGATTCAGTGTTAGAGGTGATAGAGAAAGTTCAGTTAATTCAGGACAGACTGAAGATAGCCTAAAGCCATCAGAAATCTTATACATACGTGAGGAGAAGAGATCTTGAGTTTAAGGTTGGTGACTTGGTCTTTGAAAACTTTTCCCATGAAGGGAGTGAAGAGGTTTGTCAAGAAAGGGAAGCTCAGTCCCCGCTATGTTGGCCCTTATAGGGTTTTGCACCATTTTGGAAATGTAGCTTATGAGCTCGAGTTGCCTACAGATTTGGCATCAGTACATCCAGTGTTCCATATTTCTTTGTTAAAGAAATATATTGGTGATTCTGCTTTTGTTGTTCCTTTAGAAGGTACGGATGTTTAGGATAGCCTTTCCTTCAAAGAAGTCCCAATTAAGATTCTTGATCATCAGATTCGTAGACTAAGGAATAAAAAAGTTTCATTTTTTAAAGTTCTATGGAGGAATCAGTCTATTGAGGGAGATACTTAGGAATCAGAAGCAGATATGCGAGCTAAGTACCCTTATCTTTTGTCCGCAAATTCAGATCCATCTTGAGGTAACAATTTTTCTTAGATTGACTCTTTTCCATTCTCAGTTACAGCTATGTAACCATTTTTATATCATTGCATACATTTACGAAATCAGTTCAATTCATGCATTATGCTTCAAACTAGTTATGTAATCATGTTCCAAGTCAGGCATGTTCAGTATACGATCTCAGTTGCTTTAGTGTTCTCAATCTAACCAGTCTTATTCAAGGAAGAAATTTTCCAAGGGGAGATATTGTAATACCTCATAAGATCCTAAGCTCGGTTCAGTTGCAGTTGCATGCTTAAGGGGTTTAAGGCTAGAAATTTTCACTAAGCTTTAAGGACTTAGTCATTTTCAATACCCCTAAACTTCATGAATTTTTATTTTAGCCTTCCCAACCCCAAGACGTTGGTCTTTGAGTTGATTCATGTTTAGGAAGGTTAATAGTATGTCTCGAGAGAGTTTTGGATGAGGCTTAGGACGTGTTTGGATGGCTAAAATAGTGAGCCCATGCGATAAGCCCGCGGCATATTGGTGTAACGCCCCGATTTTGTACCCCGAATGCTACACGGTTCTTACGACCCCGAAGGACCACAAGGTAACCCATGACTGATATCTGCTGTGAGCACTGAAACATGATACTG
Source organism: Capsicum pubescens (assembly GCA_030864215.1). Taxonomy (NCBI): domain Eukaryota; kingdom Viridiplantae; phylum Streptophyta; class Magnoliopsida; order Solanales; family Solanaceae; genus Capsicum; species Capsicum pubescens. Next base: position 71,259,549 of record CM061545.1, read on the forward strand.
TAATAAATGCAGAAAAATGGGTTGAAATACCATAAGGTTCAAAATTTGCAAATACTGATAAAGTGTATCAACTGAAATAAGAATCTGGAAAACTTAACACTGTCTGAAATCTAGTCTAAAAGCCTCTATTCTAAAACTTTCTAAAAGTGGAGTTGATGGAAAAAAACCCCAACTAACTCCATCTGCTAAAATATTGAGTCTACTATAATAGTGAAATGAAATAATATCCTCTATAGATAAGAACTCACTACTAAATCTACTGCTGGCTGAATCTGGATCTATCTATGCGTGGTCAGGAACCTGAGCATCCGAACCTATGATATAAGACATCATAGTACAAATAAAGAGTATACGTCAGTACATGAAATGTACTGGTATGCTAGATGAGGTAAGGCTGAATGCAAGGGTTCATATGCATGTACAATAACTGACTTAATGATATAGAGAAATTAAACATGAGAGTACGTGGAGAATCTGAACTACTGTAAATACTGAGCATGCAATACTGTGCATATATATATAGTAACTTAGCTTTTCTGAAGCTAAGTACTGAGTTCTGATACATAGTAACTGATAATCTAAGATTTATTATAACTGAGTTACTGATACTGATTGATTGTATCTGAAAGTCTTGATTCTGTAGAACTGAACTGAGTTCTATTCTGAAGACTGAAACTAAAACTGTTGGAGGTAATCATCTAATCGACCCCAATTGGAAGGGTATCAGTACCATGCCATGGGTAAAGACAAGCTGAGAGTTACCCTCATCTGGCAGGTACTGTAATGAGAATGGTGGAACCCTCATCTGGCAGGTTAAAACACCTCAACCCTCAAATGGCAGGTTGATGTCTCAACCTACGCTGGCTACGTAGTTCTGGAATGCCAGGATTGCTTCTAAGGGTCACACCCTCTACTGGCAGGTAAGCCCCCATCCTTGGGTACACTCGGTGTTGAATCCTACTCCCAACTGAAAGATACTGAACTGAGTATTTTGATCTGGACTGGACTGAGACTGAGTTTACTGAGTTTTCCTGAGTTCTGTAACTGACTGAGTTCTACTGATTTCTATAATTGAATGAGAGTACTACTGATCGTGACATGACTAATACAATTTTGTAACTGACACTGGATCTAGATAAACAGCTAAATTGTCGGGTATTAAATACCCCCAGGACTCGATAGCATGAAAAGTAAAGCATAGCATAAATCTTGAAAACATAATAATGGCTACTTGATCACAATCCACTCATTGAAACATTTTAGCAAACACTTGTAATGCATTTACTCATACATGAATGGAGAATACATACCATCATGTTATAATGGAACTATTTCATTCACATAGACATTTTCTCCCCTAGCCACATTATTAACTGGATAATTCCTGAGCAGATAGCCTAATTGACCACACTTAAAATATTTATCCCTTCCTTCATCATAATAATCCCGGTAAGGATGACCACAGAACCAACAAAGAGGGCATGAAGAAATTGATTGGCCACCGCTTGTCTGAAATTGGGCACCTTATGCCCAAAAATTATCACTACTCTCCGAACTCCTGTTACCCAACTATTTTGGGTAAGGAGCACTAGCTGTGGAGAAGGAACAAGAACTCCCCCGCTTCTTGTTTTACCATTTACTTTCTTCCTGACTTTTGTATTGCTGAGCACTACCCTGTTCATAGAACCTGCTCCTCTTACCCTGCCTATCTCCAAACTCCATTTGTTTCCACTTTTCCTCCCTCACTTGTTGCATATGAACAATTAACCTAGAAATGTCCATATCCTTAATTAGCAAGGCAGTCTTGCTTTCCAAGATCAAATCTCGATTCAGCCTAGAAGCAAACTTCCTTAATGTCTCCCTCATGTTATCCACCAAATCAGGAGCGTACCTTGACAATTGATAAAATTTCAAGGCATATTCCTTGATAGTCATCCTCTCCTTCTTGAGGTTTACAAACTCTTTCATCTTTATTTCCCTCAACTCTTGAGGAAAAAAATGATCCAAGAAGGAATTACAAAAGGCCTCCCACAAAACTGACTCCTCCAAATAACCTCTATCCATGTCTCACTCCTCATGCCACTGGTATGCAACATCTTTAAGCTGATAAGCTGCAAAGTTCACGCCTTACATATTAGTGTCCTGCATCACCTTGAATATCTTCTCCATCTTATCCAAGAAAGCCTGAGAATCCTCCTTCCCTTTTGCACCAGTAAAAGAAAGAGGGCTAATCTTTATAAATTGGACAACCCTTGTGGCCTCAACAAACAATCCACAAGATGTATCCCCACTCAGCCTGAGCAGCAACCAACTGAGAAATAACATGTATTGACTTGTGAAATTCTGTATTAGTTACCTCACCTTAAGGAGAACTAGTAGTAACTGGCAAAACTATAGAACTATCAGGAATAGGACCCTGAGATCAAAGACGAACTCCAAACGTAGAACGTACCCCATCAACATCGCCGCCAGATGGGACCAAGGAGTTTCCTTGCATTCCAGATCTATGATGCATGGTCTGGAAAGTGAACAACCATGGATTAGAGAAGAATTCAGGACTTAGACTCTAAGCTTAAAAATAGGATACCAAGAAAATAAAACATTCCTAAATACTCGGTAGCCTCTCTCTTATGAGTGTGGCACTACACACCCCTAAAAGAGACTCTAATAGACACAGCTTTGTGGACTCCCAATTGACTATGAACCTAAAGCTCTGATACCAACTTGACACGACCTGACCTGGGGTTTTATCGTAATAGGTATCCCAAGTCCGACCGGAGACCACCCCCGTTACCCAACCCAACCTCCAGTCACCTTTCCTGAGTTTGCTGAATTTTGAATATATAATAAGATAGCATTATTATTTATGTCAAAACTCTATGATAGGTCAATTACCAAGACCAATACAATCGATTCCAATCGTGCAAACCCATCGGATAACCAAACCATAAACCAAAAATCAATTAATAACCAACCAATTTCCATAACATAACATAAAGGATAAAACAACCAACAATATCATCCAAGGGTGTAATCCCCAACACCAATGCCAATGCTGAGGCTGACACCCATACCGATCCTACCCATTCCAACCCATAGCAATACCACAAAGCCTCTAACCAAAAGAGTCATCAAATCCAATTGGGACATGCCCCCAACCATAGCCAAAACTAAAATCCATAAGAGATTCAAAGTATGAGATGACATCCATGAAATGGAGCCTTCTAGAAAAATAGAAGCTTACCAATTTAATCCAATAGCTAACTCGAGTATTCGAATATTAAGTAAGAGGAGCAGAATGGTCGGTTCCTGCATAGCGTGGGTCGCTAGCATGAACTCAAGATAAGGATAAAATAATGCCATTTATAAAGCCAAGTAAAATTATCCATGACGCATACAACCATATACATACATATATATATATAACTATTCCAGGAAAGGGAACCGTGTTTAGCATGCATTTAAAACCTTTACCTGTGTCGTGTAGTGTTACCGTCCTAAACTATCCAGGGATATATGATTTATCTCCCTCTACTAAAAGGGCCGCAGAGCGTGAAGTCGCACGACCAAGGAAGAAAATCTGGGATGACTAGTACATCCCCCAATATAAAGTGTGACATCATGCACACAGTCATTAAGAACAAACCTCACATAAAAAAATATGAATTTCCAGTTTTAATCCCCTTGGGACCTCCACCTTCAACAACTTTGCTACACATCCCTCTTTAAGCCCAATTAAAATCATTTCCAAACAACTGAACCATTATCCATTTATTAACCAAGGCCATTAGATAATGGTGTCTTCATATCGACTAATAACTTGCAAGTATTGTCCTTAGCCAAACCTTATAGTCATCAAGGGATTCCCATGTACCCATAGATCATATAGTCTGATTTACTTGGGGGATTCCCATGTACCCCACAAGTAGTTTTATTAAGTCAAACCATTTCTTTAAACCATTCCAAAACCATTTAGGGTTCCATTACCAAGTTTAAACCATGCATAAGTTCCATTAAAAAAACAATAATATAGTGAAAACATTGTTATAGGCATTTTATCTAACATATTGGGAGCATAGTATTTCCAAAACCAATTTCAATCACCAATAACCATTCCCAGCAATCCAATAATCCAAAACCACCATTAAATCATATAAAAGCATAATTAAAGTATAGTGAAACCATAACCAAGCATTTATAAATAAAACCTCAAAATCATATTTGAAAACCCAAACCATACAACATTCAGACCAAATAAACATTGTATAAAATCATGCCTTTAGTTGGAACTAACAATGAGAGAAGAGAACATGCCTTATTTGAGAATTTAATGAAGAGAAACCACTAACACAAGCCATGAATTAAGCCTTAAGATGAAACCCTTGACTCCTTTTCCCAATAACTTTAGAGAGGATTTAAGAGTGTTTTACTAAGAGTATAAGAATAGAATAGTAGGGCAACTAACCTCCCAAGTGAAATATAAGTCAAGGGAATATATTAGGATAAGTGGTGAAATGTCCAGATTGCCCTCACTTAAGCTTCTAAGAATCCCGTTAGGTGGGTACGACTATCCATACCAATCGTACCCTTCAATACAAGTGGTACCCACCACTCATACCCAAGGCCACCTCTCTTGGACCCAATACTATCAAAGGTATGACTCACCTAAACCCAAGTCATATCTGAGTGTAATGCTAGTACCCATAAACCGTACCCCTGACAGAATAGAATCTAGGTGGTTTAAATACTGACCACCGTACGAGTCCTGGGTTTGACTCGTATCCTGGCTTATGGATTATGGTGAGGCACTTGTACTAAAATCCAAGTTAAGTTACCAAGTTTAAGATCAAGTGAAGGAACCCAATGATCTATACCTACCGATACGACTCGTACCACCCAAGTCATATTTATTCTAGTAACTATCTCAATCCCACCAACCAACACTGGTCAGCATACAACTGGACCATACCACTGGTACCTAAGTGTATGACTTGTTCCCCTAAGTAATATCTTGCCCAGAAACCAAAAATACAGGAAATTTTCTAAGGTCCATAAACTAGGGCGTTTCACTTTAACTTTTTGTTCTTCATATTGCTTCTGCTTATGAGTTGTATATTGGCCATATGACTCGTGTCCTTCACTCGTACCCACCTAGGACTTTTATCCTTCTAAGATTTGAACACTGGTCTACTTACAGCTTCTCAATACGAGTCATACTCAGACTTTCGACTCGTATACTTCTGAGACTTTAACTTTGGACAGTAGTTTTAGATTTTGTCATGCTTACAATTTCTGCATATGACTCGTATCCTTGCTTATGACTCAGATGCTTCAGTCGTATCTTCTCTATACTTAGATTCTCAGTATGGGTTTAGGTTCTGTTGTACTTACGAGTTATCCTATGAGTCGTATAATGTGTTGACGACTCGTGAGGGGACTTGTACCTTGATCATTCTTGCTTTTTTTGGGTCTTTTATTCCAAATTCATCCCAACACTATTGTAGACTATTTCACCCGCAATAAACATAAAAATGCATCATATTTACTAAAACAACCTAAGTAGATGCATGAATTCATTATTTTAAGCATCGAAAGTGTCATGTTTCCATGACACATCAGTGAGGCTATGGCAATGTTAAACCTTGTCGAGCTCTACAAATTCTTATCCCTAATATTAAATCAGGAACTCCTAAGACTTTCATATAGGGTTTGCTAGCTAGCATATGCTTTTAGTAGTTATGTTAGAAATATCTCTACTGATGACAAGTCATCAACATACAAACAGACAATGATTTTAAGATTCCTAGAATTTCAATGTAAATACATTTGTCACACATTAATCTTGAATTCACTTGTTAAAATTATTTAGTCAAACTTTATATGCCATTGTTCATGTTCATATTTTACTCCATGACGTGACTTAATAAATTTGCATATTTTTTTCTCTTTATCAGGAATCACAAAATTCTTAGGTTGTTCCATGTAAATTTCTTTCTCCAATTCACCATTTAAGAAAGTTATTTTCATATTAATTTAATGGATTTAAAGATCATATACCTCCACCAATGCTACTAGCATTTGAATAGATGTTTTTCTTATTACCGGAGAATACGTCAAAATAAGCAATGGCTTTATTTTGTCTATAAATTTTAACAACAGTCTTATTTCTTTTTCTCAATAGTACATCAGCCTTCATCATTCTTTTTAAGATCCATTTCAAATCTAAAGGCTTCTTTTTAGAAGGAAGATCAATAAATTCTTAAATATGATTATTTAAGATTGATTCAGTCTCACTATTGACTGTCTTCTTTCTATAATAATGAGTCTGCAAAAAATATGACCTTTTAAAAATATTTGAGGCTAATTTTTAAGTAGAAATTTTACAAAATTCAATCCAAAAAAATTACATGTCCTTTAACATTTAGTATATAAGTGTATTTTTTTTGGGAGGTGGGGTCCTTTTCGGGGTCATTTAGATCATGCACTAAATGATTCACATCTAGTTTTTTATCGATAAATATATTTAAAAAAATTAAAATTCTCTGATTCAACCATCATATTATCATGGATATCGGAATATTCAGAATTGTGAACCAAAAATGACATATTTTACTATTTGTAACATATCCAATAAAAATATAATCCACAATCTTAGGTCTTATTTTGATCCTTTTGGGTGTAGGAACTTGGACTTTCGATAAATAACACCACACTTTGAAATATTTTAAGTTTTCTCCGATTCTATTTCTCATATGAATAGATTGTGTTTTGTTATGGGGCACTCAATTAAGTATTTGGTTTTCTAAAGGATAACTTCTCCCCACAAGTTAAGTGGTAAACCAGAACTTATAAGTAAGGGGTTCATAATTTCCTTCAATATTTAACTCTTTCTTTCTGCAATTTTATTGGATTGAGGTGTGTAAGGGATAGTAGTTTGATGGACAATTGCATTCTTCAAAAATATCTCTTCAAAAGGAGATTCATACTCTCCACCCATATCACTTCTTATCATTTTTATCTTTTTATTCAATGGTCTTAATCAGTTTTGTATTGTTTAACTGTTTCAATTATTTTATCCATACTATTTAGAAAATAAGCATAATAATATGGCGTACAATCATCAATAAAAGTTAAGAAATGTTCTTTCTTATCACGAGATGGTGTTGACTTCATGTCACAAATATATGTATGAATTGATTCTAAAGGATTGGAATTTCTTTCAACCGATTTATAAAGATGTTTGACAAACTTCAATTGTACACAGATTTGACATTGTAATTTAATGCACTCAAAATTAGGCAGTACTTCTAAACTAATAAGTTTTACGCAAGGTTTTGTAATTAACATGTCGTACACATTCATGCCATAAATTATTTGACTCAATTAAGTAAGATTAAACTAGACTCTTATTCATATTATCAATAGCCATTACATTGAGTTAGTAAAGGCCCTCATTGAGGAAATCATTTCCTACATACATATCATTATTATTTGCTACATTTTTTTAGTAATAAACTCATACTTAAATCTATTTTTCACAAGAAGTGCAGTAGAAACTAAGTTATTCATAATAGTAGGAACATGGAGAATGTTGTTGAGAGTCAGCACCCAACAAGAAGTCATCTTGAAAAATGTCTTTGTAACGACATGAATTTTCATTATGTAAAAAATCATTGTAAAAAAATGCTTCAACCAAGAAATTTTTGTGTTAGACCCTATAGGAATTATCTTTGTGGTAAAAAGTCATGGCCAAATTAAATTTAGATCAAATTTTATAAAAGGCCTACTAACCGATGATTGCAACAATAAATTTGTTACTACAGTAACACTTTTATCTCTACAACGAAGATAAAGCAATAAGATATCATAGGGTTAGTTAAAAACCCAATCCCAACAAGACCTCTTATTTTTTTCCTTTAAAAACTCTGCAAGTGAACTCGATACTTAAAATGATGAGGATTTAGAGATCGAGATCCGAGAGGGCAATTTTAAAAGCATTACTTTTGGGATTTCCAATGTTTATAAAGGAAATGGCACATGGAGAATGAACCTTCACTTTCCATAGAAACAAAACTCATCTACGGGGTAGGTTATGGTTAAATTGTAATAAAGATAGTATGCCAAGAGATTTCATGTTTAGGCCTACGCATATGGAGTTTGGATATATGGAATAATAAACTAGACCTAGAATAACAAATTGATGAATTTGGTCTTACATGTTGAGTTGTTTAACTATGTTGATTTCTTAGTTGCCAAAAATTTTGATACTTGCATGAACTAGAGGTAGGTAGATAAATGGGAGTGGCTGTAAGTTCATTAATAGAGGTTAGTTGAAGGGTGAACTTAATACGCGACTAAAAATGGATTAGTAAGTGTGTCAATTGATGGTAGAGGAAGATGAGTAAATAAAGTAGTGTAGATGGTAGAGAAAGGAGGCAGGAGGTTATAAGGATAGTGTGATGGTGTTAATAGGAGTAAGAAGAGGTCGGGTATGTTAAACTATATTTAGATTAGTCTCACATATTAGGATGACATCAATGTAATAATCGAAGGGGGAATAGGGTTAGGATTATATCATCCTTAGATAGAGGTTTCATTTGGGATAAGTATCGATGGTAATCGGTGAGTAATTATCTTTAATGCGAAAGTATGTATGAGTAGTCCAAGGGTAGTGTAGACTTGATTTGACTCTATGCTTATATATAAGTTGAATATTGTGATTAGCCTGTAGGAATTACTTGTGATTATTGATTATTATTATGTATTAAGCATTAGAATAGAATGATATTGGGATTGGGTGTCAAGCCGGTAGTGTTATTGGATCGAGTGTCATGTGTGTTAGTGGATTGAGTATCAGATTGATACTGGTACATGGATTGAGTTAGTCCCCTGCAGGTTATAACTGAAATTCCCTGTTGACCTTAGTTTGTGTGTACACCTTACATACATACATTTATTTTATTCAGTACATATATTATCGTGATTATTATGGATTGGCATAATTGAGCATAAGTGATGTGCATGAGTATGTGGATGTAAGGTATGTCTTGGTTTTATGTGTAGATCTTATATTTTGTGTGCATGATACTTTTACATGAGGCACTAGGTTACCATGTCTATATCATGTGGTACAATTAAGCGCGAGAAGGATTGCCTTATCAGAGAGTACTCAGATACAGAATAGCGGGTCATAATTGAATTGAAGGTAGGGTAGTAGGTGTTGTTAAGGTCAAAGCGTACATGAATAATGAGGACTTTAGTAGTGTTATGAGGGTTATGGTTGATTGTTTTTTAGGTATAGGTAAATAGACCTACTATAATAAAAAAGAATTAAGGTAATAATTGGGAATGTTACCAAAAGACTTTAGTGAGGTTCATTTGTTAGGAAATTTATCTTTTTCATGATTCCTTCCTAATTTCCATTGTTATGTTTCTAACTCTGGTCGATCTATGATACCTATCAGTACATGTAGTTGTTCTGATACTAAACTTAATATATCTCTTTTTAGGATATAGCCATATAGCAGTTTAGTGGAAGTTTCTATAGGTTCAACGATGGTTATTATTTAATAGTTTTTTTCATCTTACTCTTACATGGAAGATGTGTCTCGGATTATATTTTCATTTATTTAGTACTTTTGTACTGATTTAGATTAGGTTCTAAGAAACTATTAATTTACTTCCTCAATATATTTTGAATAAGAGATCTATTTATATACGGAATTATATATACTTGAAGTTGCTTAACATATCTTTTGTATTAATTAAATGGTTGGGTGGTAAGGTTTCTCCTATCTAGGGTAGAGTTGAGTAGGTACATGCAGGATTTGTGATTTGGGCCATGACAAGTTAGTATCAAAGCCCAGATTTCCAATCTCCCAATACAAGATCAAATATCGAGTAGAGTCTTACAGATTGGTGTATAGATGTCCACATCAAATTTATAGAAATCTCTAAGGCATCTAAGTAATCAATCTTACTTTTTTCTCTCCCATTGTGCTATCTCAGTATTGTCTCTTTGAGTTGAATCTAATTAGTATTTGGTAGATTCCAATTAGTATCTCAATAAAATACAATTGGGATTAGTTAGTCCTAACTGATATATCAGTAATGTTTAGAAGGTTAGAATAGTGTGATTCTATCCTATAGAGGTTAATAAGAAGCATCATACTTGTAATCTAAAGTTGTGATTATGTTTGAAATGAATGATAGGTGCATCTGTAGGTAGTGGTGCTAATTGATGTAGTTGAAATTTATAGTGTCAGAGCAGCTGGTAAGCGCAACTCTTTTGTTAGATTGATCAATTATGATTATCAAAAATCACTAATGTTTGGATATTCTATGGTGTTGTGCTAGTATGTTATTTGTGTCCCTTATGTTTGTTGATGTTGATTTAGTGCAAAGTATTATTTCCAGTTATGATTGGTGCATGTGAATATTTTTCTATTTGAATTGTTATACTTACCAAGAGTGATCATGAGAAAACAATTAAGTTAATAACCTATCTAAAGGTGTGGTCATTTTAAGGTGTTAGTTGGTGTAAGTGATTATTATAAATTACTATGAGTTGAGTGGTCTCAAATGAAATTCGGGAATCATGAAGGTTGGATATGATTTTGAGGTGTGTCTTTGTTCTGTGATTTGAGATGCGCCTTAGTTTTTTTGTGAATTAAAGTATTCCTTGATTTCCATTTGGTCCTTCATGATATACTTCGATACCCTTGTGTGTCCAGTATAGGGTTACCATATTAAGAAATTGCTTGAGAGACGTAGTTCTTTGGAGATATTGTTCAAGCGTAAATGAGTCAATGGATTTGAAAACTATGTGTAAATAAGTTTAGTATAACAAGTTTGCCTCTACTTCATTAAAAATTGCTTAAATTTGGGGGAGGGTAGTGTTCATGAGATAACATCATGTTACAAAAAGACTTGGGAAAATTCAAACTCAAAGTCACTGGTTGTGGCTTACTGTCATTGCAGCAATATCGCCATCTCTTTCGTGATGCCACTATAGTGACTTTTTTGTCACTGCAACAATTGATCCTTTGCTGTAGCGATGCCCAAGAATAGTGTTTCCAGAATTCCCTTATTTCATAATTTTTTGTGATTAGTAAATATGACCCTATATTTGTTGTATGCATGAATATAAATATATCCCACATAAATAAGATGTAAATAGTTTATTAAGTTAAATGTGATAAAGTAAGAGGTCCTAAAAGTTCAAATAAAAGAAAGAATTATTTGTTACATGCCCCAAACAGGGGAAACCCAAGACTAGAAATAGCAAAAAACTAAGGGAGGGAAGATGGTATAAAGTTCTCCAGGGGGATCTAGTTGGAGGCTACATCCCTTTCAGAGCTTGAGGAGTTAAAGGCATCCTTCTCTATTACACTAAGGAATGAGAACTTCTCTATGTCTTCATTCTTCAACTTTGCGAGCTTTTCATTTAGGACTTCACACTTAAACATGACTTTCACCGTCTTTCACATCTGGCTAGCCTGCAATATCGAGAAAATCTCTTTCTCTTCTCCTTATCTAGCTCCCTTCGAAGATTTGCATAGGCTTGGGTCGAGTATGGTAGAACTGTGAAACTCGAAGGAGCCAAATCTATAAAAGGCAAGTAGGACTACTCCAAGCAGCTCTATATTGCAGTAAGATATACCTCCAAGCACCCAAGGGATGCATGGGTCTAAGTGGGAGGGGTGTCAAATTCCTCACCTTCTTAGGCCCTGCTACTATCACCTTCAGCCCATAGATTTCTCTTCTTCTTACTTTGTTTTTGTGAACCTTTCACCCTTAGTGGATTGAAGGATCATGTCACTCCTCCAAAGGGTTACCTCCCTTTTTGGCATATCTACCCTCTTGTAAATCTTAGCAATCAAGGAGGCACAAAGAAATCCTTCAAATATCCCTCCCCTTCTCTCCATGTAGAAATTCTTTCACTCATAAATAATATGAATCCCTATATTTTTCTATATCCCCAACAGAGCAAAAGACACCATCATAACTCAATGAAAGGTCACATCCATAATATTTTCCAAAGGACAAATCCTCTAGGATGCCAATTTTATCCACCTTCAAGCCTCCACAGTGAAAGGGGTTATTTTCGTTCCCCTAATGTTTGTCTATCGTACCTTGTTCTCCAAATACTTCAGAACAAAGGTCCTTTCCAACTATTTTAAGTTGGCCTCATCAACCTTCAAATCAAAAGCCTTATTAGAGAGGTTTGTCTCCCTTAAGTATTTATTGATGGTGACAACATCCATCGGGGTATTCTTTCCTCAGATTTGAATAGTGGGTTTAGGTAAGGACCATTCCATAGTTGGGAGTATAGAATAAAAATCTATAACTATTTGTATATTATGGAGGGGTCAAACTTTGTCAACATCTCCTATTCAGAGGGACTCAACTAGTTTTCGAAGTCAGGCACCTCTTTATCCACATCCTTTATCATGAATCTCTCTCATGGATAAATCTCTTAGTAATCAACTAACATGACTCGACCAGGGGACTTATCATAATGAGTGTACCAAGTTCGATCGAAATCGGAGACCACCCCCATTACCCAACCCAACCTCCACCCACCTGCCCTGAGTTGGCTTAATTTTGAACATATAACAAGATAGCATTATTGTTCATGTCAAGACTTTGGGATAGGATCACGATCGTGACTAAACCAATCGAGTCCAACCGTTTGACCATACCAACCAATACCAAAATCAAAGGCCATAAACCAGGCCACAACCAAATGGGTACCAAAATGTAATATGATTAATCCCAAAATAAAATATGATGGAAAAACCAACAATATCGTCCAAGGGTGTAATCCCCAAAACCAATACCAATGCTAAGGAAAACACCAATACCAACCTCGCTTATACTAACCCATAGTAGTACCACAAAGCCTCTAACGAAAAGAGTAAGAATATTCGGTTGGGATATGCCCCCAACCATAGCCAAAACCAATATCCAAATTAACATCAAAGTATGTAGATATATCTATATCATGAAATGGAACCTTCCAAAAAGATGGAAGCTTACCATTTCAATCCAAGTATTGATACTGAAGCTCGAGTGCTAAATAGGAGGTGTGGAATAGCCTATTCTTGCATAGCGTGGGTATACAGCCACCTGAAGACGGTTTAGAGAGTGATCACTAGCATGAACTCAAGATAAGAATAAAATAATACCATTTATAAAAACCAAGTAAAACCATCAATAATTCATACAATAATACATTTATATAACCATACTGGGAAAGGGAACCATATTTATCATGCACTTAAAACCATTACCTGTGATGTGTAGCTTTGACGTCCTAAACTACCCATGGGCAATATGGGTTCAGCTCCCCCTGCTGAAAGGGACTCAGTGTGTAAAGCCACACGAATGGAGAAAATAACCTAGGATGACTAGTACATCCCACGATATAAAGTGTGTCATCATGCACATGGTCACTAAGACCAAATCACACATCGACAAATATGAGTTTTTAGTTTTGGTCCCCTTGGGACCTCCATCTTCCATGGATTTGCTACACCTCCCCCTTTAAGACCAATTAAAACCATTTTCCAACCAACCAAACCATTATCCATTTATTGACCATGGCCATTAGTAGTGGTATCGTCATACCGACCAATAACTTGCAAGTATTGTCAATAGCCAATCATATATAGATTAAGGGACTTTCATGTACCATATTAAACCACTTGGGGGATTACCATGTGAACCACAAGCATTACCATTTAGGCTTTAACCTTTCAAAGACATTTAAACCATTTGAGTTCCTTTACCAAGTTAAAACAAGCAAGAGTTCCAGTAAAAATACATTAATGCAATGAAGACATTCTCTTAAGCATTTTGTCAAACACATTGGGTGTCATAACATAACCAAAACTAATTTCAATTACCATTAAAATATTTCCATGAAACCAAGTATCCAAAACAACCATTAATTCATATAAAAGCATAATTAAAACCATGGGAAACCATAACCAAGTATTTATAAATAAAACCTCCAAATTATATTTGAAAACCAAAATCATATGATAATGAAACCATGAAAACATTATATAAAATCATGCCTTTAGTTAGAAATCATAATGAGGGAAGATAACATGCCTTAATTGAAAAGGTAGATGGAGAGAAATCACCAACAAGATCCCCAAATTATCCCTCTATTTAAAACCCTAGCTTCCTTGCCCCTAAAGTTCTTCAAAGAATTATGGAGTATTTTAACAGAGTTTCTAAGTATTAATAAATAGACTAATAGGGCAAATAACCTTTTAAGAGAGTTAAAAGTCATGGGGACTTATTAGGTTAAGTGGGAAAATATCCAGAATACCTCTACTTAAGTTTGCACAAAATCGCATCATGGGGATATGACTAACCCTTACGAGTCGTACCCAACCTATACGAGTAGTACATGCCTCACGTATCCTAAGCCTTAATCCTTGGATCTAACACTGTCAAGTATACAAATCATCCAACACAAGTCGTATCCATAGCATATGATCTATACTATCAACCCATACCCCTGGAAGAATAGAATACTAAGAGGCTTGAACACTATCTATTATACGAGTCTCCGGTACGATTCGTACCCTGACTTATGTCTCATGGTGATCCATTTGTACTCAGGCCCAACTTAAGTTACCAAGTCTAAGGAAAAACCCAACCCAATGATCTATATCCAACCATACGACTCATACCACCCCAAGTCATATCCATTCCAATAACCATCCAATCGCACTAACCAACACTGGTCAGTGTATGATAGGAACATACCATCCGTACCCCAACATACGACTCGGTCCCTTGAATCATATTGGGTTCAGAGAATGAAGTTTTAGGAAATTTTTCTAAGGTCTAGAAACTAGGGTATTTCATCAACCCCTCCTCAAAGCAATCACGACAAGCACTATTTAAGAATTATTGGTATAAGGTTTGATTAGACATGGTAGTATTCATTCAAAGATTGCATTATCATAATTAGAAACCAATTAGGGACACTACAGAAATGTAAGGAATCGAAAATGGAGTATGAAATTTTTTTGGAAAGGCTCTACCTTATTGTCACTACAATGATGCTTTTGTTACCGTAATAATATTTCTATAGCGACTAGGCATCGCCACGTAGTGTCGCTGCAGTAAAAAATCTTTCACTATAGCGATGCCTTTTCCCCAACAAGTATCAACCCCTTTCTTGGCATTTTTCGATGATTTTTAAGTTTTAGACATAGGTTGGACTAGATACGGTACTTTTGAACACTTCACACTAAATTGGGAATGATTAATAACCAATACAACCCCAATTAATTAACAATCCTGTAAGAGGGTGAATCTTACTCTTCTACCTATGTCAAGCCAAAAACTTCCATGGGCATCGTGAATCTTTCGTCTAAAATGCTATAAGAGCATACGAAATGTAAGATAATCTAGAATGCTTCATAAATTTGTTTAAAAGAGGCAACAAATTAAAATTTTGAATTTCAACAACACCAATTCAAAAATCCACATTTTCCCCCAAATTCTATGATTCTATAATGTTAAATACTTAAATAAAATATAGAAGCTAAAGATTTACCTTAGTAGTGTCGTCGAGTAATAGATTGCTTGAGGGAATTGAGAGAGTTTTTGAGAGAATTTTGAGGATTGGGAAATGGGAGGTAATGAATCCCACTTTCCCATTTTGAAAACTGTCAGGCCACGCTATGGTGATAGTTTTGTCACAGCAGTGATAAATCTGTCGTCCTAATGAAAGGCTCCATAAAGTTTCATCTTCATCCTGAATTTTCTTCCATTATAATATTTTGTGGTGTTATAAGTATATTAAATGACCCATTACATATGAATTTATTATGAATCATATTCTTTGAGTTATAATGATTGTATGGTGTGTTAGATCTTAGAGGCTCGTAATGCATAGAATGGACGGTTAATGGTAGTAATAAATTTAGTTGACCATGATTCGAAAAAGATCTATCAAATTAATTATTAGGGATAAAAGGTTGCATTTTCTAATCATTATGTAAGATGGATTCCTAGAATAGTGATATAAATTTCCTCCAATTCATTCTGTAATCATTTCAAAATGAACGTCGGATAAATTAATATCAACTATAACGACCCGAACCATTGTTAAACTCAAAACCATTTTGAAAAAAATACTTTAATAAAGAAACCTTCATTTTGGTCTTTGTAGGAATTATCTTTGTGGAAAAAAGCCAAGATCCAAATTAAATTTGACCAAATTTACAAAATTGGGCCAGGTCCACTGAACTGTCATTGTAGCGATAGATCTGCCATAAAAACGTCGCCACAGCGACACTTTCATCTCTGCATCTATGGCGAGGCTATAAGATGTCTTAGGGTTAATAAAAAACTCTCTACAAATGAGACCTCTTATTTTATTTTCTCCTTCAAAAATACCCCAAGTGAATCCTATACTTGGAATGATAAGGATTTAGAGACCAAACTCCGAAAAAGAAGTTTCCAAAGTATTTCTGATAGGATTTCCAATGTTTGTAAAGTAAAAGAATTGAGATTAATGACTCATCACTCTCCATAGAAGCAGAACACATCTACAAAGTAGGTTATGATTAAATTATAGTAGACTTAAACTAGATATAGTTACGTCGTAAGGTGTTTTGTTTAGGATTATGGGCATGGAGTTTGGATGGATGAGATAATAAACTAAACCTAGAATAACAAATTGATAAATTTGGTCTTGCATGTTGAGCTATTAAACGGTGTTGATATCTTAGTTTTCAAAAGTATTAATGCTTGCATAAACTAGGGGTAGGTCAGAATGAGAATGGTTGTGAGTTTGTTAATAAGGGTTAGGTCAAGGGTGAACTTAATAATCAAATAGAAAGATCTTGGTATATGTTTCAATTAAAAATATAAAGGGATGGAATAAATAGAGCAGTGTGGATGGTGGATAAAGGACTTGGTAGGTTGTAAGAATAATTATGATGGTGTTTTAAGGAGCAAGAAGAGGTCGAGTGTGTGAAACTATAGTGGAGTTAGTCTCTTTATAATGGACATCAATGTTATAATAAGAGGGGAATAGAAATAGAGTTATCACAACAAAAGTAGTAGCCGAGATAAGTATAGATAGTAATCGATGAGTAATGGTCTTCAATAGAAGAATGTATGAGTAGTCTGAGGGTAGTGTATACTTGATTTGACATTGTGATTATATATAAGTTGAATGTTGTGATTATCCCTTGGGCATTACTTGTGATTATTGATTATAATTATGCATTAAGCACCGAATTGAGATTATACATTGAGATATATTAGAATCAGGTGGGATGCTGACAATGTCATTGAATAGAGTGTCACACCAATACTATTATTAGATTGGGTGTCACATTGATACTGTTATTATATCAAGGGCTTGTCGATACTGGTACATGGATTGGGATCATCCCCTATATGTCATAGTTAAGGGTCCCTGCTATCTCTTGTATGTGTGTACAACTTGCATGCATGCATTCATATTATTATGTTGGAACATTTATTATCGTGATTATTATGTATTTACTTGTTTGAGCTTAAGTGACAGACTTGAGTAAGTGGTTGTAATTTATGTCTTGGTTTTATGTATAGATCTTATCTTCTATGTGGATGTTATTTTTACATGAGGTACTAGGTTAAATTGTTAAGATCATGTTGTACACTTAAGGGCGGGTAGGGTTGCCTTGTCTGAGAATACTCAAATATAAAATAGCGGATCATAACTGTAGTGAGTGTAGGATAATAGGTTATATTAAGATGGAAAGTGTATGAATAATGAAGACCCTAGTAGTGCTACAAGGGTTGTGGTTGCTTGGTCACTTAGGTAGAGGTAAGTAAAAGTACTATAACAGAGAGGGAGTAAGGTGAGAGTTGGGAACATCACTAAAAGACTTTAGTAAGGTTCAGTTATCTAGAAATGTATTGTTGTCATGACTTTTCCCTAATTTTTACTGTTATTATTTTTTTCTAATCCTGGTCAGGTGATGATACCTACTAGTACGTGTAGTTGTACTGATACTACACTTACTAAATCTCCTTGTAGGGATATAATCATATTTTGATTCAGTTGAAATTTCTATAGGTGCAGTGGTGACTATTTTTCAGCATTTTCTATCATCCTACTCTTTCGTAAATGTTGTGTCTAGAGTTATTCTTTAATTTATTTAGTAATCTTATACGAATTTAGATTAGGTGCTAGAAAACTAATAATTTACTTCCTCAATGTATTTTGAACAAGAGATCTATTTATTTATTGAATTATCTATAACTGAAGTTGTTTAACATATCTTCTACATTAATTGAATGGTTGGGTGGTAAAGATTCTCCTATCTAGTATAGAGTTGAGTAGGTGTCCACATTATTCATGATTTGATTCATGAGAATTTTCTCACTTTTTTCAACCTTCATTGTTGTAGTATTTCCCATAAAAAGTTCTCTTTTGGTTCTTATAGGAATATAAGTGGAAAATATTTTTTTGACCAAAAAAACATATCGAGTGGCTCCTAAATCAAACCACCAATACTTTGGATTCCAACCAGATTGCTTTCAGTGAGCATAGAACATAGATCTTCTATCTCATTAGTTGATCCCACCATACTTTCCTGATTCTTTTTCTAGTTTTCTTCAGAACCCAATAATTTGAAGCTTTGTAGCCAACGTTTTTACAATTGTAACCGTTGTCCTTTGAATTTCTTTTTGTTCTACTCTTTCTTTTATCCTGAATACTTCTTCCTCTTCTTGATTTTTGTAGAACCACCTTTTACAAGATTAGCACCCAAATTTGTGAATTTTTCATACAATTTCTTTTCAGCAATTTTGTTATCCTCTTCTATCTTAAGACATATCATAAGATCTTTCAGTATCATTTCCTTGTATTTATGCTATAGGTAGTTCTTGAAGTCCTTCCACAAAAAAGGCAACTTCTAAATTGTAGTAGAAACTATGCCTCATTAATAACCGTACCTTCTACAATAAGGTTATGGAAAAGGACTTGGAGTTCTTGAACTTGGGATCCAATCAGATTGTTATCCACCATTTTGAACTTAGTCCAAAAATTTGGCAACCATAAACTTCTTCAACCATGCATCTTAGTTTTATACTTATTTTCAAGAGTCATCCATACAAAACTATAGACATTGTATAAGTCATCCTCTAAAATACTTAGAAGATATCTCTAACAATGCTTCAAGTACCATAAATCACTGATTTCAGAAAATCCTTTTTCAAGAACATGAGGATCTTTATTAGTGAACTTTTAGATTTCAAGTATGATCAGACAAAAGAAGATTCTTTGCCAACCTTTAAAACTCACACCAAAATACTTTCCTCGATTCTCTGTCGTTGCATCGTGTAAAAAATTCAAAAACAAACTTTTTTATATTCTTCAAATCGCTAACCGAATGAACTTTAAATTCTAATAAAAAATTTATGTTCATCAAATCAGAGTAAATTCAAATAGAGTAGAAAATCATAAGATTATAATCTCTAGAATTACACCACAAGTTTAACAAGTATATAAATAATTTTTATATGATTGTTATTTCTAAATTTGTATTCAAACTAAATAAACAACAAACAAAATTCAAACTATTTAGAAAAATAGTCTAAATAAGATGAAAGAATGAAAATCGAGCCCACTAAATTCACAGTGTATCCTTAAGAAAATAATTCTCCTCAAATACCCGAGTTTAATAAAATATATCCTACCAAAATAGAATGATTTACTTCAGCAGAATAGTGGTACCTCAGATTCTGATGAATTACGAACTCACTCAACGGTACCAAATTACACTTGAGTTTTAGAAGATGGAGAATAGAGAACTTAGAAAAATCATATTTAATATTTGACGTAAAATTAGAGTATTTATAGCCAACAAGTACTTCTTTAAAAAAAATATTTCAAAAAATTACATTGTTGTGAAGTAATGGGGCCAAGTGTGGTTGCATATGAGTAGCACTTATGATGGAAGATACACTGATTTGGGTTGTTTGGTTCATGTGTGGTCTGCACATGACCAAGGGTGTTTCGTACTCCTACTACACATCCAAAATTAGTGCACTGAAGAGATGGTCTCTTTAGTGTGTATTACATGTGCAACTGCATATGAGGAAAGATTTTGGTTTAGAATTTTTTTGGATTAAATAATTTCTAAGCAATTAAGTTTAAATAAAAAAAAATTTAAATATAATATTTTGATCATTTTCAAGATTCAAGCAATTATGTATTAATTCTACCATCTCAATTGAAAAAAAATATATCCATTATATCTATTGTGGTTGGCTTTCTAAAACCCGATAAATTTACAATTAATTCGATCAAAAATAAACTTACTAGAATAATAAAGTTTATCTTAAATTACATATTACTCATATGATAATAACAAAAGCCTTATGATAAATGAAAATTCATATAGAACCAGTTGAAAGATTCTTGAGTTGGGGATAACCAAATGGGCAAAAAAATGAAGATAAAATAAAAGAAAGAAAATTATGAAGGCATAATTTACCCAAGCTTGTGGTACAAGCCTATAGCAAGCTTTGATAAAAATATATTTCTGTATGATTTAAGAATATTGAGTTTTAAATACCTAAAAGTCAAACCTATAATAAGTGTGAGTAAATTTGACATGCGCTATAGAACAGTAACACAAATGCTACTATAAATAAGTCAACTTGTATAAAAGGAAAGTCAGGGAGAGAATTTAATTGAGATTTTTATTCATGGGAGCAATAGATATGGAAACTCATGACTAAGAAAATACACTTCAACTTGTATTTGGTAAATCATTTTAGTTATGACTAGTGATTTTGTAATACCCCGTACTTCTACCTAGCTTAAATTCGTCCCAAAAAATTTAAAAACTTGTTTCAAAGAAGAATCCACTTTTAAACATATGGTATTTTCAATATTTTTAATTTTTTCATGTGAGAAATTCAATAAGCTTTACATCGATACTAAATTCACCCAAATCCAACACCCGGGCGAAGAGTTAGAGCTTTTTAATGAGACAGTGTATCACCTGAGCCATTAGCGCATCGCGGAAACAGCTTAAGTGGAAATTGTGAATTTCCAGTGTTGCTCTGCGATAGTGGCGCATCGCTCCAAACTTTTAGGTCACAAAAAAAGTGGCAATGCGATGGCTCCGCATCACGCCACCATGCAATTTCCCATTTGTCACTTTCCAGAGACACGGTGCAATAGCGCCGCGTCCCGCCATGGGTCCAAATCGGAAAATTTTTACCAAATTAAAATACGCGTCCAAGGGTTAAAATGGTCAATTTTCCACCCCTATATAAATCCAATAACACGTGATTCAGTCATATTTCACCCAAATTATATTGTTTCTCTCAAGTTTCTCTCAAGAACAATCTAGGGTTTTCAATTGGGAATTCAAATTCAAGACTCAAATTCAAGAATCTCTCCATCAATCTTCGTAGAATCAAGAACTAAGGTATGCACATTGTTGAGTAATGGACTCCTTTCATCCATAAAGCTCAAGAACACTATTTTAAACTATATGTCATGATGTTCTTATTTTGAATTGATTATGCTCATGTTGTTATTGTTGTACAATTGCCAAGGTTGTATCTTTATCATGTTTTTCATGAAACTATGTTAGTATAGGATTGAAATTCATACAATTGAGTTAAATTGTGGAACCATGTGATATTAAATTGATAATCATACCTATGCTCTATGTGTGCATGCAAGGTGTTTGACAATATGCCCCAATGAATAAATAATGATCAAGTACCTAGTTTTCATGTGTCAAGATTATGTCATGTTTCTTATGTTATGCTATACCTATTTGATTAAGATGATTCCCATGCTAAACCTATGCATTATGATTTCTTTATGGGATGTTCATAAGATTTGAAGTATGAAATTATGCCATGTTTATACGCATTACTATCCATGTACAATGGTATGATAATTATGTACTTCATGAAATTTCCAACTATGAAATTATGAATTGTTGATATTAGTCATGTGATCAAAAGTGTCAAGCCTTGTCCGTTTCATTCTATCGAGTCCTGGGGGTACTTGTACCCGATAATTTAGTTGTGTACCTAGAGCCATGTCATATTTTCATGATACTCTCAGTCAAGTCATGATCAATAGAACTCACTCAGTCATGTGACTCAGGAAAACCCAAAAATCTCAGTAATCTTAGTAGTTCAGTAATCTCAGTGATCTCAGTGCTCAGCAATCTCGGTAACCTCAGTATTCCCAGTAAATCTCAGTAACTTCATTACTCTCAGCCAGTCCTCAGATCTCAGTAGAATCCCATCAATCAATGAAACTCAGTGACCCCAAATTAGCTCCGCTAAACGATACCATTAGTATCAGTTCAGTTCAGTTAATTTAGTCCAGTTCAGTTTAATAATCCCTGATTAGTGTCTATTCAAATGGGAGTAGGAGTTAGCACCGAGTGAACCTAAGGATGGGAACTCACCTGTTATATGAGGGTGTGATTCTTAGAAGCAATCCTTGTGTTCCAGAACTGCGTAGCCAGCGTAGGTTGAGACATCATATCTTGCTATATGAGGGTAGATGAGGTGGCTTAACCTGTTATATGAGGGTTCCCGCTATTCTCACTAGAGTTACCTGTTATATGAGTGTTACTCATAGATTGTCCTTACCAGTGGCACAGTATTGACACCCTTCCAATTGGGGTTACAAATAGGACCCCAACTCAGCCATAATGGCGTATTAGGGGCATGTCAGTTAGATGACTACTTCCCACAGTTTCTGTAATAGAATCAGGACTGTCAGATACAGTCATTCAGTCTCAGTAATAGAACTCAGATAGTTCTACAGAATTCAGGACTGTCAGATACAGTCAACTCAGATACAGTACGAAACTCAGCTAGTTCCATCAGTATCAGGACTGTCAGATACAGTCACTTATGTTATCAGTACTTATACTCAGTAATCATGTTATCACGAACTCAATTAATAGTATATTAATTATACGAACTTCATGTTATCAGTATTTAGTTTCAGGATTGTCCGATACAATCAACCAGACCAGTTCTTCATAATCAAAACTATCAGAAATAGTCTTTCTTCTATCAGTAAAATAACATCAGTCACTCAGTATTCAGTAGACTCAGTTATTCAGTATTCCAGTATTAGTACTCAGATATCAGTAAATCCACGTTATCAGAATTCATGAGTCAGCATTATCACGATCTCAGTTACAGTTACGTATTCATGCATGTATTCTCACGTTCATGTTATAAAGTCAGTTATTATTGTTCATGCATATGAACCCTTGCATTTAGCCTACCTCACTTGCATACCAGTATATTCAACGTACTGACACATTTGCACTATGGTGTTTTATACCATAGGTTTAGAAGTATGAGTTCTCGAGCATCCTTAGTAGATCAGACGTTCAGCAGCCAGACTAACAGTGAGTCCTCATCATTCGAGGATAGCATAATTATTTTATTACTTTATTATTTCAGTGGTTCGGAGTTAGTTGGGGACATGTCCCATCAACTCCACAGTTTTCAGACAGTTTAGAGGCTTTCATACTACAACATATTTCAGACAGTTTATTTCAATTTTGGGTATTGTTATACCCCATTACAGACATTGTTTTATATTCAATATTAGTTCAGTTTTGAACCTTATGGCCTTACAGCTTATATTCCGCATATTTACAGTATATTATTCAACTCTTAGTTACAGATATTAGTCATGGGTTAGATTGTGGTCCCTTGAGGTCATGAGCACCGTGTAACATTCCGGGTACCGGATTTAGGGCGTTACAGATTCATTGATCTCTTAAAGCTTTGTTTGCATGTTTTTAAATTATATGAGTTTAAGTTTCACAATTCTTTATATTTCTCATGAAGTATTTAAAAACTTATTTTACACTTTTTAGCTATCATGGTGATCTATAAGTGACAAGAATTTGCAAAAGTTGAGCCTACGGTATCAAACTAAAGTTTTATGAAAACATTTTGAAAGACATCTAAATATCGGAGAAAAATTGTCACCATGTATCATCTAATAGATTTAATTTTTAGTTTTTAAAATACTAAAATACATATGCATATAATTAAATATAAATATTAATTGTAGAAAAATTTAGTATTACCTCTAGCTATGATGATCAAGTGAAAAAAGTAGAAAGCACACTATTGTTGTAACCCTGAAAACACCAAAGGAGAAAACAAGCATGAGAGTTTTCTAGAATTTATCTGGTAGTCTATAGTAATTATGTGTTACATAAACACAGACTTATATAGTCAGCCAATCCTGAAACCCATAATGTAATAGACTTTTTATCCTTTCCATCAAAAGATAAGTCATTTAACAGTCCAATTGTATCTAGAAATCTTTCCGGATATCACCAAATAATAGTTATAAAATAATTATAGAATTTAATATATAAAATATAAAATTAATTAGCAATCTAGCCACAGTTAATGAAAATATAAAATTCTCCCACTTGGACTATATATTACTAATTCAGGTGATAATGAATAAGAATTTAAATATGAGTAAATATAAAACGACATCACGCAACAGCCCCACTCATTTAAATCAAACATGTTCTTCTATATATCACATTACAATCCTATCTTGCGACTTTAGTAGAGATAAAAATATTTCTCTAACTTTCAATAAGATTCCATCTACAAAACTATAGATGTTGATCCTTAAGAATTCAATCATCTGTATTTCATCGGATACTATGTATAAAAACTGATTGTGCAATAAAGATAATTTCATATTCATTCACAACAGTCGATATAGCTTACCTAAAAACACCTTATAGATCTAACATCATATACACTAATGTGCTAGAAAGTTAAGGATTAATTGGACAATGAGATATATGATGTTTTCAATAGAAATTTCATTAGCTCTCGCTTTTGCTAAAACACAAGGAACCTCATGTCAAATGTTAATTAACTTCAATTCTTATCATTTTTCATGATGAAGATAAAAATAAGTATAACAACAAAGTCAATAATTATTAGTCTAAATCAATTAAATTTATCACTAAGACTCTTTCTCTCTCCAGATCTCAGCACACATTAATGCTTAACTTATGCCTCGCTAGAGATGGGAAAAGGACGGCCTAGGAAAGTGGTGCAATAGATTTCTGTGGGAAGATTTTGTGAGGTATTTAGATGATCTTGGATCATGATATAAAGAGGCCGATAACAACACCAACAAACTATGTCAATCAGGTAATTACCCCATATATCACGTCGGTAACCAAACCTAGCGCAAAGGGGAAATTTGTAGTTGAAAAAAATTGGACCACCTTGTTGAACCAAAGAATAGGGAGTGAAACCCTAATCACCCCTATAATATCGGCAATTGATACCACTATACTACAAACTATGACTATACCGGCACACAGAGAAAATTTAATCTACCAAAGAAGACTCTGGAGAAGCCATGGACTAATATATTTGCTACAAATTGATTGGTTGTTAGAGGATTGAATTTGTCTTTCATTTATCTGCTATTACTGAAAGGGGAAAAGTAGTTGAAATTTTTGCCGAAGATATGAAAGAGGAGAAAGACAAATGAAAGTCTGATATTGTTGTTTATGTTATTGGTACGAACCCATTTATTATAGCCATGGAACAGTTTGTTCTAGCGTAAGGTAAGTTCTCTGTTAAGCATTGGGCCATACAAATGGCTATTACATTGTTAGATTCACAAATGGTGAAGAAAGAGATCAAATTTTATGTTTGGGACCTTATTGTCTACTCAGAAGACCTATGATCATCAAACCCCAGTCACTAGAGTTTAACTTCAAGGAGAAAATACTTACCACAATTCCATTATGGATTAAGTTGCCTAATCTACCTTTAAATTATTAAAATGCATTGGTTTTAAGAAAAATAGGTAGTAGTTTGGGGCAACCATTGTATGCAAGTGAACGCAGAACTCATGCTAACAGGATCTATTTTCTCAAATAATTGTGGAGGTTGATGTTACAAGACCTTTGCCTAAGTATCAAAGTTTTGGATCCTAAAAGGGAAAATTTTTTAGCAACTAATCTGGTATAACTAGAAGCCTATTTACTATGAGAAGTGTTTACAAGTGGGTCATTCTTTCCAAAATAAACTCCTAATCCACTGACACCACTCAAATCAGAGCCTAGTCATGTTGGGCATCTCAAGTCCATCCAGGACCAGAGACCACCCCCAATACCTCAACGTTAACCACCTTACACCCTATGTCAGATGAATTTCAAACATATAACAAGATAAAACAATAATAGTCTAAAGACAGTAATTTAAGTCTATAACCAAAACCAATCCAATTGCCAATACCAATACCAATACCAATGCTAAAACTAATACCGACACCGCCTTGCCCATAATTGTTCGCCAAAGCCTCTAACCAGAATCAAAGAACATCCATTCAAGATATGCCCCCGACCATATCCAAAACCAAATCCAAGGAAATAATAATAATTAAAAAAAGTCCATAGCAAGAAATGGGGTCTTTCAGAGAATGGAAGCTCACCACTTCAATCTGACTCAAAAATTGTCCCTGAATCCAAGTCACTGAGCAAAAGGAATGGTAGTATGGACGGTTCCTGCATCACATGGGGATACAGTTCCCGAAGATGGTTAGCAGAGTGAATGCTAGCATATAACTCAAGGGTAAAGATAAGGTAATACCATCAATCAAAACCAAATCAAATAACCATATGCAATCACATATATACATATATACCGTTTTGGGATGGGAAACAACGTTTAGCATAGATTGAAAATCCAAACCTGGGTTGTGTAGCCCAGTCATCCTAAAACCACCCACGAGCTATATGGGTTCAACTCCCCCTGCTGAAAGGGCTCCAGTGTGTGTTAGCCACACAACCAGAGAATAGAACCTGGAATGACTAGTACATCCCTAAAAATATAAAGTGTGACATCATGCACATGGTCACCAAGCCAACCCTCACATCGGAAAACATGAATTTCCAATGGCAATCCCCTCGGTACCTCCACCTTCCATGGCCTTACTACTCAACCCCCTTTAAACCCAATTAAACCTTTTACACATAACCAAACTATTTAACAAAGAGTCTTTTAATTAGGCATTAACCGTTGGTATCGTCATACAAAATTAGAGCTTGCAAGTCCATTACCTTATTCCATATCAACCATTTAACCAAATTAGACTGCACTATTTCCAATTAAACTAAAACCATTTATAATCAAACCATGGCCACAACGCCTTTCAAAAGTCATATGAGACCAACCAAAACCATTTCATGTTTCTTTAACCATTTATGTAATGCAAAGATTTCAAGAATAGTTAGAGTATGTGACAAAATCATTCTCATTGACAATTTCACAAACAGGTTGAGGGCATGCCATTATCAAAGCCAGAATCATCCTAAATTTGGGCTCAACCATGACCCCTCAATTAAATCACCATTCCCATGTAGCCACATGTGGAAAACCATAAGCAAAACATGAAAAACCATAATTGAAATCATGAGAAACATTAATCAACCATGAACATCCAAAAACCCCAACCTTTATTTTAAAACCATAACAATACCATGAAAACCATTTATTAAAACACATGCCTTTAGTATAATAACAATGAGGGAAGATCCATATGCCTTACACACCAAGAAGTACGGAGAGAAACTACCCTTGAAAGCCTTAATTGATTGTCTTAAAGAAACCCTAGCTTTTGCTTAAACAGAGAGTTTGAGAGAATTTCAAAGTGTTTGATTGGGAATAATATGTTAATGAAATCCTAAAAAGTGGTTTAAGTCGTGGCCTCAAAGGGAGTTAAAAAGGAAAATGTCCAGAATGCCCCCAACATAAAATTGTAAAAATATCGCAGGTGGTTATGAGTCGACCCCGTGACTCGTGACCATAACATACGACGCATACCTTTGAGTCGTCTCCAAGACAATAAGTTAGACCCCCATACACTATCCACCATATGACTCCATGATACTACTCGTTACCAGACCATACAACTCACATGGTCTAGTCGTACCCAGGACAGAACCCAAAGGGATTAGACACTGGAAAAAATACGACTCAACCTTACCATCTGTAACCTATCCTCCTGCTCTTTGTAAGCTGCTCGTGCTCAGAGCCAAGTTAAGCCACTAAGTTACTAATTTGCATAAGTTTTAACCTAACCACCCATCACCATCCCTAATGACTCATTCTACCAAACTGTAAACATAATAAACTCTTAACCACCATCTACTGGACTACGTACGACTAGGGTCACCTAACTCATACCCATACTATATAACTCATATGGTTAAGTCATCAGTGAGACATCAAACTCAAAGCTCAGGAAATCTCCAAGGGCCAAAACCCAGGGTGTTTCAATTCTCCCCCACTTGGATCTTTCTTTCTCGAATGATAGAATAAGGCAATGACTAGAATGATGGACCCCCAAATGTTTCTACTCTTACCTTTAACAAAGACAGAAAACAAAGATGTTAAGAATAACACATACCTTAAGCACAATTTTCTGGAACAGGAAATAGGATTGGATACTTGAACTTTTTGTCCTCTTTCACATACCATGTAGCCTCTTCCATCTTGTGATTCCTCCATAGAACCTTTACCGAGGCCACATCTTTGGTCCGCAACCGATAAACCTTCCGATCTAAAATTTTAACCAGGACCTCCTTATAAGACAAAGAATAAAAAATACCAATATCCTTGATAGGCACAATTTGTGAAGGATCACCCACACACTTCCTCAACATAGATACGTGGAATATCGGATGAATGGAGCTTAAACCGGAAGGCAAGTCTAACTTATACGAAACATTGCTAACCTTTCTCAAAACTAAGTACAGACCAACATGTCAGGACTAAGCTTCCCCTTCTTCCCAAACCGCATCACTTCCTTCATGGAAGATACCTTCAAGAATATCCTATCCCAAACCTCAAACTCTAACTTCCTATGCCTCACATCTGCATAGGACTTTTTGCAACTTTGGGCAGCTTTAAGCCTATCCTGAATCACCTTCACTTTCTCCATGGCTTGGTGAACCAAATCTGGATCAAACATCTCTGCCTCACCAACCTCGAACCACCTAATAGAATATCTATACCTCCTACCTTAAGATGTCATCAAAAACTAACCTCCAAAAGAAGTATTCTGTGGTCGATGCCAAGTATAGTAACCCAACTAGGTTGGGGTCAAACCCAAGGGAAAATGCTGAACAAATGCTTGGTTTGATGTAATTCATGAGCAGTACAGAAAAGTAAAGGGGGGATTTTGTATCAATCGGAAGAAGTAACAAAATCTTGATTTCTTTTGTGTTGTAAACAATAGAATACGAACACTAGGCTTGTGTTTTCCTTGGCTTATCAACTATGTAGATTTATTGTGTTCAACCCACTTATTCTTTTATTCTGCATGTAAAGTCTACAAGATATGTATTATCAACCTTCTTGTGAACATGATGATAACTCTCACCCTTTATCAGTTCAGTCTCAGGGCATCGCCTTGTTGCTCTTTGTTACGACCTCAGTTCACTATCACCTTTTAAGTTCAAGTGATTAGATGTGATGATGGAATAATGATAAGGTGGAGGTAAATCTCAAATCACTGTATTAATCATCTTTTCCTAATCATAAAATCCCTTGTGAGGTCGTTTGCAAATACAGGCTATCTCAAGCTTCAGTAGCTGCTCTGAGATTAATTATTGCGAAGAAGATTAAATTACATGCACAAACCCTAGAATAGATGAATATCACACTTCTTCTACGTAGTTAATCCGTCAGGGTTCCCACAAACCTAGTCAAGGAGATTAGCCGCTCATGTTCATTCAAGAATCCATAATTATCAATGAAGAAGACAAATAATTAATTGCACAAGAATAAGATGACTAAACTCCAAAGTCTTGAATTGAATAAAAACCCAAAAATCTCAAGAATAATTGTAAAGGATGTAAAAGTAAGTAACCTATTGTAAGAATGTGTAAAAAATGTGGAACCAAATAAAAGAGAAACCCTAAGGTATTTATAGTATCTCAAAATTACTTAGAAATCCAAATAAAAATGGGAAAGGTAAAGTTATGTCGACGCTGGGTAGGACTCAGACTTCAACTTATACAGGCATTATACAGGTCGTACTGGTGCCTCTCGTATCAACTCGAGTGTTTGATCTTCCAGGCTTCAACTTTCTTTTCTGCTTACAACTTCAGCTTACGAGTCGTATATTGGCCATGTCTACGACTTGTGTCCTTAACTCGTACCCACCTGGGACTTCTTTCTTTCCAACTTTGGAAACTGGTCTGCTTACGACTTCCCTATAAAAGTCGTACTCAGACTTCTGACTCGTATACTTCTGAGACTTTAACTTTTGATGGTAGCCTTAGATTTTATCATGCTTATGATTTTTGCATACGACTTGTATCCTTGCTTACGACTCAAATGCTTGAGTCATATCTTCTACATACTTAGATTCTCAGTTTGGCTTTGGGTTCTGTTGTTCTTACGAGTCATCCTTCAAGTCATATAATGTGTTTACAACTCGTGAGGTAACTCGTATCTTGCTCAGATTTGGTCTTTTTAGGTCTTTTTGTTCTAGTTTTGTCCCAAAACTATTGTAGACCTATTTTACCTATATATACATAAAAGTGCATTATATCTACTAAAACAACCTAAGTACATGCATAAATTCATGGTTTTAAGCATCGAAAGTATCGTGTTTCCATGACACGTCACCATACAAAGCCTCAAATGGAGCCATTCCAATACTAGAGTGGTAGCTATTATTATACACAAACTCTATAAGAGGTAAATGATCAATCCAACTATCATAAAAGTCAATCCCGCAAGCTTGAAGCATATCTTCCAATGTCTGAATAGTCCTTTTCGCTTACCCATCCAACTGCGGGTGGAAATCCATACTAAGACTCACCTTAGTCCCTAAACCTTTATAAAAAAAATGCTAAAAGTTCTATGAATACTGCCTACCACAATCCGAGATGATGGAAATAGGCATCTATGCAACCTCACAATCTCTTGGAGGTACAATCTCGCATAATCTTTTGCCTAGAAACTTGTCCTCACAGGAAAGAAATGAGCAAACTTTGTCATCCTATCCACAATGACCCAAACTTAATCAAACTGATTCCGAGACCGAGGAAGACCAGTAATGAAATCCATATTGATCACCTCCCATTTCCAAATAGGCAACTCAATTTCTTGATGCAATCTTCTAGGCCTCATGTGCTCAACTTTCACTTGTTGGCACACCATGCACTTAGCTACAAAACTAGCCACATCCCTCTTTATATTATTCCACCAAAACATCTTCTTAAGTTCATGATACATCTTTATCGAATCGGGATGAATAGCATAGCGCGACTCATGCGCCTCAGCCAAGATCCTCTCGCGTAAACCATTAATGTCGAGAACACATAACCTCCCTTGGTACCGCAAGGTACCATCACCACTAATTTCGAAGGCCATCATTTTCTGCCTACCTACATCACCCTTGATCTTTACCAAGACAAGATCCAACACTTGCTTCTCCTTTATTTCAGCACCAAGAGACGACTGTGCCACCTTCTGCATAAATACACCACCATCCTCAAAGTTCAAGAGACAAACTCTAAGTTTAGCTAAACGGTGAATATCATTCACCAACTCCCACTTCCCTACATCCACGTAAGCTAGAATTTCCATGTATAACCTACTAAGAGCATCAGCAACCACATTAGTTTTACCAGGATGGTAGTGAAGACTCATATCATAATCCTTGAGCATCTCAAGCCATCACCTTTCCTGAGGTTCGGTTCTTTATAAGTAAACACGTACTATAGCCTTGTATGATCAAAAAAGATATCCACATGCACTCCATACAGATAGTGACACCAAATTTTTAGCGCAAACACCACAGCCAACTATTCCAAGTCATGAGTTGGATAATTCTTCTAATGCACCTTCAAGTGTCTAGAGGCATAAGCTATCACATTGTCATGTTACATCAAAATGCACCCAAGCCCCATCCAGGACACATCACAAAAGACTAAAATACCATCGGTACCTTCAGATAAAGTCAAAACTGCAACCGAAGTTGGCTTATCCTTCAGCTTCTCAAAATTACCCTCACAAGTATCAAACCATAAGAACTTCACCTTCTTTTGAGTCAACTTAGTCAACGAGGGCAGCTATAGAAGAAAAACTTTCCACAAACCTTCTGCAATAATGGGCTAAACACAAGAAGCTCCAAATATCAATTGGATCGTAGGTCTAGGCCACTTTTTAACTAGAGCAACTTTTTGCTGATCCACCATGATCCCTTCACTAGAAATGACATAACCCAAAAAAGTGTCAGCATTCAACCAGAATTTACATTTCAAAAATTTGGCATACAACTGCTGCTCTTTCAAGGTATGCAACACGATGGAAAGGTGATCGGCAGATCCAACTCACTCTTTGAATATACCAAAATATTGTCTATGAACACAATGACAAACAAATCCAAAAAATAAAGAAATACTTTATTCATCAAGTCTATGAATGTCGCCAGGGCATTTTTCAACCCAAAATACATTACCAAAAACTTAAAATGACCATACCAGGTATGAAAAGTAGTCGTAGGGATATCCACCTCCTTAATCTTTAACTGATGGTATCCAGATCGAAGATCAATCTAAGAGAAAAACTTAGCACCCTGAAGTTGATCAAATAAATCATCTATCCTTGGAAGAGGGTATTTATTCTTTACCATCACTTTATTCAACTGTCAATAATCAATACATATCCGAACGGAACCATCCTTTTTATGCACGAATAATACTAGTGCACCCCATGGAGACACACTAGGGCGGATGGAACCATTTTCTAAAAGATCATGTAGTTGCTCCTTAAGCTTCTTCAACTCAGCTGGAGCTATTTTATACGAGGGAATAGAAATAGGACGAGTGTCTAGAACAAGATCAATCCTAAAATCCATCTCCCTATCGGAAGGAACACTAGAAAGGTCATCAGGGAAGACCTCAGGAAATTCATTCACCACAGGGATGGAATGTAAAGAACGACCCTTCGGGTTAGCATCTTTAATCCAAACCAAATGATAGAGACACCCCTTGGAGATTAATCTCCGAGCTCTAAGATATGATATAAACCTTCTCTTAGGACCTAGGGAACCACCCTCCCATTCAATAACCAGCTCATTAGGGAATATAAAGATAACTTTATGGGTCTGATAGTCTAAAGACTCATAGCATGAGTGTAACTAATCCATCCCCAATATGACATCGAAATCCATCATATCTAATTCGAACATATCCACCAACATCTCCCATCCACCCACAGACACCACATAACCCTTATAGACTATTCTAGAAACCACAGAGTAACCCATTAGGGTAGAAATAAAAAAGGGTTTGGAATACACTCGGGACCTAAACAAAAATGCACAACCAAAAATAAGGTCAAATAATAAAGAGTGGACCCCGGATCAAGTAAATAATACACAACATAGGAAAAGAGTTTAAACATACCAGTAACGACATCAGACGATGCCTTAGACTCCTGACAAGTAGTGAGAGAATAAAATTGGTTCAAACTTGTGCCAGAGCCAGATGGGGCATCCCTTGGTGTCGGGGCTGAAGAAAAATTAATAGGAAATTTATTAGCCCCGGAGACAAACTTACCAATAGGACAACTATTAATTATATGCCCTGGCTAGCCACAGTTGAAGATCTTATCTTTTTCTTCATCACTGTAACCTCAAAGTAATCGACCACAAAATCTACAAAGAGGATTTAATAGAGCTCATTGGACCCTACTGGACTGAGATTGGGCACCCTGTGCCCTATAATTATCATTGCTCTTAAAATGTCGGTCACCAAACAACTTTGGGTAGGGAGCACTAGCTGTCGAGTAAAATATAAAATTGCCCCACTTCTTTTTGCACCACTTTCCACTATCTCTACTACTCTGCTATTGACCACTACCCTGATCAAAAAATCAAAACTTCTTATTCTTCCTCTCCCCAATTTCAGCCTGCGTTTTCTCTGCTTCTTCTTCTCTTCCTCGACCTGCAGTATATACATAACCAATCTGGAGATATCCATGTTCTTATTCAACAAGGTAGTCATACTTCTAAAATCAAGTCTCAGGACAACCCAAAAGAAAACTTCCTCATTCTATCCCTTATGATAGAAACCAACTCCGGAGCGTACCACAATAACTATGAAACTTTAGGGCATACTCCTTAACAAACATCCTACCTTGCTTCAGATTAACAAACTCTTCCACATTTATTTCCCTTAGCTCTTTAGGAAAGAAATGGTCCAGAAAAGCACTAGAGAAATCATCCTACAGGGCTGACTCAACATCATCTCCCCTTGACTACTTTCATTCCTCTACCATTGGTATGCTATATCTTTTAGTTGGTAGGCAGAAAATTCCACACCCTCCACAATAGTAGCATGGATAACACAGAAGATCTTTTCTATCTCATCAATAAAACCTTGGGGATCCTTCTCAACCAAAATACCCGTGAACACATGAGAGCTCAACCTCATAAATTGGCCAACCCTTGTGGCCTCAGAAGATGGAATAACAGAAGCACCATGCTCATACTAAGAAGCTACCAATTATGACAATATATGAATAGAATAACAAAACTCAACATTGGCCATATCAGCCTAGGGAGCTCAAGAAGGGCTGGAGGCGATTGATAGAACTCTAGGAGAACAATCAGGAATTGGACCCCTAGATCGAGTATGGACCCCATAAGCAAACTGCGTCTTATTAGCATTGTCTCCAAGTGGGGCAGAGGATTTTCTGTGAGCTTCAGATCGTCGAAGATGCATGATCTAAAAAGTTAACAAATAAGCATTAGAAAAGACTTTGGGACCCTAGACTCTGTAGCTCGAAAATAGAACACAAGAAAAAGAAACATTCTTAAATGTCTCATAGTCTCTCCCTTATGAGTGTGATGTACTACCCATCCTTAAAAGAGACTCTACTTGACACGGCTTTGTCGGATACCCAATTGCCCATAAACCTAGGGCTCTGATACCAATTTGACACGACCCGAACTAAGGCCTAGTCATGTTGGGCATCTCAAGTCCATCCAGGATCGGAGACCACCCCAATACCTCATCATTAACCACCATACACCCTATGTCAGATGAATTTCAAACATATATTAAGATAAAACAATAATAGTCTAAAGACAGTAAAGTAAGTCTATAACTAAAACCAATCCTAATACCAATACTAATGCTAACACTAATACTGACATCGCCCATGCCCATAGTTGTTCAACAAAGCCTCTAACCAGAATCAAAGAAAATCTGGTAGGGGCATGCCCCCGACTATAGCCAAAACCAAAACCAAGGAAATAATAATAATGAAAAGAAGTTCATAGCATGAAATAGAGTCTTCTAAAGTATAGAGTCTCACCACTTTAATCTAACTCAAAATCTATCCCTGAATCCAAGTCACTGAGCAGGAGGAATAGTAGTATGGCCGGTTCCTGAATCACGTGGGGATACAACGCCCAAAAATAGTTACCAAAGTAAATGATAGCATGTAACTCATGGGTAAAGATAAAGTAATGCCACTAATCAAAACCAAATCAAATAACCGTATGCAATCACATGTATACATATATACCATGCCAGGACAGGGTACAAGGTTTAGCATGCATTAAAAATATTAACCTGGATTGTGTAGCTCAGCCGTCCTAAAACCACCCACGGGAGATATGGGTTCAGCTCCTCCGGGTAAAAGGCCTCAGTTCATGTTAGTCGCATGATCGAAGAGTAGAACCTGGAATGACTAGTATATCCTAAAAATATGAAGTATGAAAGCATACTCACGGTCACTAAGACCACCCTCACATCGGCAAATGTGAGTTTTCAATGACGATCCCCTCGGGACATACACTTTATACGGTTTTGCTACTCAACCCCCTTTAAGCCCAATTAAACCTTTTACATATAACCAAATAATTTACCAAGGAGTCCTTTAATTATGCATTAACTGTTGGTATCGTCATACCAAAATTAGAGCTAGCTAGTCTATTACCTTATGTCATATAAACCATTTAACCAAATTAGACACCATCATTTTCAATTAAACTAAAAGCATTTATAATCAAACCATAGACCCCAAGGCCTTTCCAATGTCATATGAGACCAACCAATATATTTCTTTAACCATTTATGAAATCCAAAACTTCAAGAATAGTTAGAGTATGTGACAAAATCATTCTCATTGACAATTTCACAAAACGTTTAAGGGCATGCCATTATCAAAGCCAAAATCATCCTAAATTAGGGCTCAACCATGACCCCTCAATTAAATCACCAATTCCATGTACCCACATGTGGAAAACCATAAGAAAA
This sequence comes from Capsicum pubescens, assembly GCA_030864215.1. Taxonomy (NCBI): domain Eukaryota; kingdom Viridiplantae; phylum Streptophyta; class Magnoliopsida; order Solanales; family Solanaceae; genus Capsicum; species Capsicum pubescens. The sequence goes on from CM061545.1 coordinate 71,295,941, forward strand.
CCATAAAAACCCATAATTGAAATCATGAGAAACATTAATCAACCATGAAAATCTAAAACCCCAAACCTTTATTTCAAAACTATAATAATACCATGAAAACCATTTATTAAAACACACACCTTTAGTAAAATAACAATGAGGGAAGAGTCTCATGCCTTAGACACCAAGAAGTATGGAGAGAAAGCACCCTTGAAATCCTTAATTGATTGTCTTAAAGAAACCCTAGATTTTTCTTGAATAGAGAGTTTGAGAGAGAATTTGAGGGTGTTTAATTCAGAATAAGATGTTAATGAAGTCTAAAATGGTGTTTTAAGTCATGGCCTCAAAGGGAGTTAAATAGGGAAATGTCTTGAATGCCCCCAACTTAAAATTGTAAAAATATCGCAAGTGGTTATGAGTCGACCCCCGTGACTTGTGACCACAACTTATGACTTATACCCTTGAGTCATCACTAAGATAGTGAGTTGGACACCCATACACTATCCACTATGCGACTCTATGATACTACTCGTTACCAGACCATACACCTCACATGGTCAAGTAGTACCCAGGATAAAACCCAAAGGGATTAGACACTGGACAACATACGACTTAACCTTACCATTCGTAACCTATCTTCACTGCTCTTTGTAAGCCATTCGTACTTAGAGCCAAGTCAAGTCACTAAGTTACTGACTTGATTAAGGTTTAACCTAATGACTCATTGCCACCCCTAACGACTCGTTCCACCAAATAGTAAACAAAATAAAATCCTAACTACTATCCATAAATCTCCCTACGACTAGGGTCTCCTGAACTATACCCATACCATACGACTCGTATGATTAAGTTGTTTGTGGGACAGTGAGCTCAAAGCTTAGGAAATTTCAAAGGACAAAACCTAGGGCATTTCATCCACCCACTTCAAAGCTGCATCTACATAAACGCCTAGGTCAATTATAGAAGAAAGAATGGAATCCTGCAGAGGAGGTAGTGAAAGAGCCAGGTTAAGTAGTTGAACCTACTAAAGAACCAACTCAGAAGGAGAAAAAATCTGTAGGTGAGACAATTTTCACCATGGATGATTGCAAATTATACAAAATAATTCTACAAATAAGAGATCATGTCAAGATGTTGGCATATTTTCCCCTAGTCAACAAAGTTATACCAATTCATATGAGTTAAGTCAAAGTAGTGGTGCTGATGTAAATGATGTGAAAGAATTGTTTCAACCTAACCTCCCCACCAACCTTTCAAGTATGTTAGTTAAATGGAATATGAGGGGCTTTGACCAAGTGGTGAAGCACAAAATGATGAAGATTTTTTTGAGGAAGAATAAAGTGCATATCATGGCAATTAGTAAGCATAGAGTAAAAAAACCATATAGCTAGTAGTATCATTAATAAAGTCTTGCCTAGGTGGGGAAGGTATAATAATACTTCTAGAACTTCTCAAAGTAGGTTATGGGTAATATGGGATATTGATGAAGTTAATTTCTTACCTCTAGAAGACTCAGTTCAATATATAAATGGTACAGTGAGTAGGTTAGGGAGTGGTAGGATGTTCTATTTTACATCTATAAATGGGCTTCATACTATTGAACCAAGGTCGACACTACGAACAACTTTGAGAAATTTAGAACCTCAAGTTACTAGTGCATAGCTCATCATGGTTGATTTAAACTCAATCTTATTTCAAGAAGATATAGATATATGAAGCTAATTCTAAGAACATGAGACCAGGGACTTTAGAAACTTTATGAAGGGCTATCACATTTTAGAATTACCTATAGTGGGCAGATTTTTCACATAGGCAAATGGACATGTTTACAGTAGAATTGATAAAACTTTGGTTAATTCTACATGGCTCTTGACCATGCTATTCAACAAATACTAGTGTTGGACCCTCTGATTTTTTATCATTCACCTTTGTGCCTAGCTATGGAGGAATCTATAGATACAAGGAAAAGACCTTTTAAATTTTACAACTGCTTAGCTCAATATCCTAATTTCAGTAACAAGGTTAAGGATAGCTGGATAATTTAAGGTGAAGAATGATAGGCCCTTGGAGAAACTTAAACTATTAAATATGAACTTCAAAAACTCAATAAAAATAAATTTATAGGTGTTACTACAAGGGTGCAGAAGACTAGAGAACAGTTACTGGACAAACAAAGTTACATGAGACATGCACGTGTGGATACAATTTCTATAGCACAGAAAAAGTAACTGAGATTATAGTTGAATTAATGAAGTCAGATTAAAGAAAGCATCTACAAGCAAAAGTCTAGAGTGCAATGGCTGAAGTTACATATTCCAACATAACTTATTTGTTGTAGACATGAAAGGAAGGAGGGCACAAAATCAAATCAAGGTTTTATAAATATAATATAGGATTCTTATAAAAGGAAATAAGGTAATCACAACTGAAATTATAGGTTTTTATAAAGGACTACCAGGGTCATCCACTGCTTAGTTATCAGTTATTCATCCTAAAATGATCAGTGATGGTACAGTACTCACTAAGAGTTAATAGTTGTAGCTCATTCAACCATTCACTACTGATGATGTTATTCATTCTCTCAAAAGGATTGAGGATAAAAAATCCCCTAGAGTCGATGGTTTTAACTCCCATTTTTTAAGCAAGCCTGGATAATTATAAGAAGAGAGGTAATTGATGCAGTTTTATTTTTGTTAGTACTGATGAGATGGATAAACCTATTAATAATACTTTTGTGGCCCTGATTCTAAAAGTGAAACATCCTTGTTTAATTAAATAATATAGACCTATATCATGTTGCACTACTATTTACAAGATCATATCTAAAATGCTCACTTATAAACCTTAACCAATTATGGATTATCTTGTAGACAATAGCCAAGATGCCTTTGTTCTTGATAGGGTCTTAAATGATATTACTTTCTTATCGATGAACTGGTCAAGGGTTATGAGAGAAAAGGTGTTTCATCTAGGTGCATGATCAAAATAGATATGCAAAGGCTATGACTCTTTGGAGTGGAATTTACTTGAAGAAGTGCTACTAGGCATGAATTTTCCTTGTATATTTGTCATGTGGATAATGTATTGTGTTAGGATTATCTCTTAATTAATCAATATTAATGGATTTCCATTTTCACCATTTGTTGTTAAGAGGGGAGTGAGACAGGATGATCCTTTATCACCATATCTATTTGTTTTGAGAATGTATTATCTGACTAAACTATTGAAGACCTTGAGAAGCAATACAAACTTTAAATTGCATCCAAGATGACATAGGCTAAACAAAATTCAGCTCAGTTTTGTTGATAATTTGCTCGTTTTATGTAGAAGAGATATAGTTTTAACTAACCTACTTTATGAATGCTTTACAAAGTTTTAGGTATCATCAGGCCTCATATCAAACCAATCAAAAAACAACATTTATTTTGGTGGTGTACCTGGCAATGGCCAATAGATTATTTTGCAGTAATTGGGGTTCACAATTGGACAACTACTCTTTAGGTACCTAGGAGTAACTTTGAGCACAAAATCTTGCTTAATACCAGCCTATACTAGACAAGATAGTTGGAATGATCAATGGTTGGATAGTCAAATTTATCTCTTATGTAGGCAGGCTACAACTGATCACTAGTGTGCTAGCTGGTATATAAGCCTTTTGGTCCCAAACTTTCCTATACCCAAGAAATTATTAGAACTTATGGAAACTATATGCAGAAGATTCTTATGAAATAGTGATACATAGGCTAAAGGCAAGGCATTCATAACTTGGGATTAGATGTTTTTGCCCAAATTAGCTAGAGGAATTCATATCATAGACTTGTATATATAGAGTAAAATATCAATTCTTCGGCATTTATGAAACCTGAATATAAAGAAAGATAAGCTCTAGATATTGTGGATACATGCATATTACTTGAAGGGAACAAAGACCTTGGTATATGTAACAATCCTTTAGGTCATTTTCTCAATTTTTGCATGTTTTTGGTGTTTTAAGCATTTGTAACACCCGCATTTTTGGCCTAGAATTTGAACTATTATTCCTACATGGATAAAATTAAATCCAATTATTTCTATATAAATATACATGTCATGATAATTTACCTAGTGTGTAAAGTGCTTTTTAGGGGAATAATATTCATAGTAAACACTTGGAGTGAAGTGGAGTTAAGAATTTTTTATTTGACCAAATTTTGGATTTTGATTCTACAAGGGTAAACTTTGAACATATATAACTTCTGGAATATATGGAATTTTGGAGCTTAAGATCCACCAAATTATATATAATTGTGTCCTCTTTCCAACACATCCAATTTTGCCTTAATCTGATACCCAAGCAAAAAGTTATGAGAATTTTCGTGAAGAACCAGTGAGGGTCCATGATTTCAGCGTGTCACAGAGGATAATCTCCGCGATAAGCTCTATACCACACTGATGCTTTAAATTCTGGTAGTTTTTGGTTATGTTTACTTGGGATGAGGGTTATTGGGGTCTTTTCACCTATGAACGACCTTTAAACCCTCTATGAATCTATTTCCATCAGTTTTCATGACACAAACTCTATTATTTCACTCTCAAACTCAAAACCCCAAGAAAACATAAGGGTTTTATCCTATGTTCATCTTTCAGGTTCCAAGTTCCTAATTGCTCACAAATCCTTGTGTGTCTAAGGTATGTAATTCTTTCCCAATACTTGTATTTTATTAATGGCATGAAAACTAGTTTATTATTAATGGTTTTGATGTTGGATTTTGAACTATGAGTTGAGGGTTTTGGATATAAATTGTTTGAATGTTTTTCCATAGTTTCTATTGATTTATTATGCATGAATTATTGGTTTGTACACTTATTGGGGTGCATGGGAATGGTGAATGAATTTAAGGGTACAATGGTTCCCCAAATAATTGATTTTGGTATGGAAATTGATAATAACCTTAACCCACTTGCATATTATTTTTGGAATATGAATTATCATTTGGTTTGGCTATTCTCTTTGAAACTTATGCAAAGAATAAATGGTAAAATGGTTAAGGATGATTTTGAAAACCTTATAGGGTATAATAGAATTCCCTAAGTGAACTTTTAATAATGGAGTCTGGGAATGGGGTATCCCAATGGGTTGGCTAATGGAATTATTTGTAATCTATAGTCGGTATGATGATACCACTTATTGATGCCTTAAAGGTTGAATAATTAATGAACTGGTTGGGTTATGTGCTAAAGGTTTTAATATGGGCTTAAAGGGAGGTTATGTATCATGGCCATAAAAGTGGATGTCCCGGGGAGACTGATACTAGAAACTCACGTTTGTTGATGTGAGGGTTGGTATTGATGACCAAGATCTATTTTAGGACTACTAGTTGTCTTGATGGATTTATCTTTCTTGGGTTTTCTCCAGTCTGTGCGGCTAACACACGTTGCGGTCCTTTCAGCAGGGGGAGATGAACCCATATAGTCCGTGGGTTCTGTTTAGGATGGTCAAGCTACGCAGTCCAGGTTAAGGTTTTAAGGTTCATGCTAAGCCCTGTTCTATTTCCTGCAATGTGATATATATGTATTGCATATGATGTTGTACACTATTTTTAATGTTTTTTTGTATTATAGTTTATGGAATTATTTATCCTATATCCCTGGGCCACATGCTAGTCCTCCAAATGCTAACCATCTTCAGATGTTGTATCCCCATGTGATGCAAAAACTGGTCATACTTCTACTTTTCCTGCACCGTGACTAGGTGATCATGGGATAGCTCGTGAGTCAAATTGAAGTAGTGAGCTTCCATACTTCAGAAGACCTCATTTTATGTTTTGGGTTTCTTTATGTTATTGTCTTTTCCTTTGGACTTACTTTTGGCTATTATCTAGGGCATGTCCCGACAAATATTGGCATTCGGTGGTCTAGAGGCTTTATGGATATTACTGAGGGCATAGGATTGGTTGTTGAATTCATAGACTTATTTGAGTCATTTTTATCTATCTTATTTAAGTTTGGAATTCTATTGTCATATTATATTGTGTTCTAGTTGACTAGGCAAAGGGGGAAGTCTCATGTCCTCGGTGGACTTGAGATACCCATCATGGCCAGGCCTGGGTTTGAGTTATGATAGCCTTGTCACAACGGCTATATGTTATTTATGACTTGCTGGAACTGTATGTTTAGTCATTGAATTATTCTTTAGATTTTAAGCTTAATTTTCTATTTTAGAGCTTTCGTTGTTGAGGAATTGGTCTCATATCAAAATTCCTAGTAAAAGGTATTGGATTAGAATTTGATAGTTCCATCAGTTTTGAAACGTTGATTTTAGGCAAGGGGGACCCTTAGAGCAAGTCCTGAGGCTTCTGGACTCATTTTAAGCTATTGGGTAGAATTTGGTTAAAATGAAACTACAGGTGTGGGACGCACATTTTATTGCAACAACCTTAGATGAAAATTTTTGATGGTTTTGTTGAGTCAAGAATGTCGAATTTGATGTGGTAGCATAGTTCATTAATGCACACAGGATTCCAAATGAATCTCAAACCCTAGTCAAAGTCCGTGAAGACTTGGAGAAATTACTGATATACAGCATCTGGTGAAACAAAGATTTGGCCTTCTTGTTTGCGAGGTTATGTCCACATTCTCGAAGGTCAAGGATGTTGGCCTTCGTGTTTGTAAGCTAACTATCACATTTGCTAAAGGTAAGTCGTCTTGATTGGCTCAGGTTTACTCTTTGCATTCACGGTCGACTAAATGTGTTCACGAAAGGTCTTTTGGTCTGGCTCCGTGTTCATCATGGGGGTCTTGCGTTCACGAAGGACCCATGGCAGCCCCGTTATATTTCTGTCTTTCTCAATCTTAAGCCTATTTTTAGAGCTTTTACCGCCATTAGTGGTCCCAAAAGTTCAACAACTCTTGGAAAATCATTAATTGGAGTTAAGGGAGAGTAGAGGATGTGGAGGTGATCATTCTCCACTAATTTCTTTGTAAGTTTCCATCCTAAATTATCCATAAACTCTGGATTTTTTTTTTAATTTTCCTTAACCCTTGGGGATTATTTAAGCCCCAATTGAGACTTCATTTGTACTCAACTTTTGAGCATACATGACTTGTCCTTTGAGGAGTCTCATGACGGGTTCAATTCTGGAATTTCGTTAGCAAGCCCCACGGGCTCATTTTTTATTCAATTTTGGGTCCATAGTTTTTTATAGCAATATGGGTAACGTTTTACTCCTATGAAAGCGTAGATGATTATTTTGATAGTGCGACATTATTTTTGGGATCGTGGAGCAAAGGCGAGCAATTTTGGACGGTTTAAGAATGCAGTTCCATATCGAGGTAGGCTCCGCTCTACTTTTCTTTATGTGATTGTGTATAGTATAGATTGCGTGCTAGGTAGGAATGAAGGATATGTTTATGACTAGTATGACATGACTTAACCTATTTAGAGAATTTAGGATATAAAGGTGACCCGAACCTTAGCCTAGAAGGCCTCTTAAGGTGTAGAATCCTATTATATTTGATGATGGGCTTGATTAACCATAGAATTTCTAAGGAACCCTTAAGCATAAGACTTAGCATATTACCTAGTATTTGGGGTGATATTTCTCAATTATACCCTTTAGTAGCTTCATGCCCTTATTTACATTAGTCTCTAGGTAATGGGGTTAATATTATGTTGAAGTGTATATTGTTGGCACGAGGCCGTGATTTCGATACCAGTTGGGCACCAGGTTAGTATTCTATCACATATAAGGATGTGACTGTGGTTTATAGACACTTATGATTGTGTTTCTTGAATATTGGTAATGTCATGCATACTTCAAGCGCATTTGCATTTACTTAATTGTACGATTCCAACCAAACCCTTGAATTTACTATTGTTTTCTAAAAGGAATTTATGCCCACTTTTCACTTTAAAAATAAATTTCTTCTATATCGAGAATCGTACCGCCGTGTTTAATAAACTATGAGCTTTGAAATAAAATGTGATATTTTGGAAACTAGACTAAGATTGATTTCAAACCATTACTATTCCACTCTTTTACTATTACTATTTACTTTGATCGAGAAAGATTCTGAACCTTTCTACACTATTACGCAAGTTTAGTCGAACATTGATCTCGGGTTATAGATTTAAAAATTTATACTCTTTTATTCATGGTTCAAGTCCATCCACTTATTATATTTTTCACTTTAAAAATGGATATACTTTTCGCTTGTTATACTTTTCGCTTACATATATATATATATATATATCTAGTACTGGATGGAGTAGATGATTATGATGGTTATTGGAAGTCCTGATTTGGGATGGGGCAGTATATACAGATATCCCGAGTCCTCTATGAGACCCTTCATCTGGGAGCCACAATGCTGGAGAAGAATGGTCTCCATAGGTCCTACCTTTGCAAGCTATTGATCTAGAGAAGGTGTATACACTTGGTACATTTGGCATTCGAATTTGATGTGGTTCACCATTGGTTAATGTGAATTCATTCATTCATACGCATTGCCTATCACCAGTATAATTATTGGTGCTTATATCTGTTAGCTTTATGAGGGAGGAGGTGTATAAGTATAAGCTATGATTGTTCTTTATTGAGTGCTTGCTTGAACCTTCTAGTCTTATGGGAGTTTGGTTGGGTTATTGTTTGTCCGAGCTAGCCGGTAACTTTATGGTTAGTTATTATTATGATTAGTTAGTGACAGGATGGTTATGGCTAGGTATCGATATTGTCGGTACATTTTTAATTCCTTTTTTTCTCATAATAAGATACGTTATGTTAGATTATCTTATATTTAGTTATCCTTTGGTTAGAGGCCCTAATTATGCTAGTATTAGCTTTGCTACTGGGTTAGTATTTCTGAGATATAATTTGGCTCCCTTAAGCTATTACCTTTGAGTTATACCTTTATATATATGTGTGTGTGTGTGTGTACATACATATGTATGTATGTATGTATATGCATGTATGTATATATATCTGGTATTATCATATATCCCTCTCTTTCCTTATCCATTTATATTGTATATGTATTCTTTGGCCTTGTATTATTACTATATCTTCTTCTTTCACTCTTCGTTTGTATATTGGCTAGGGATATATGGTATTGCACTTTAGTTCATTAATACTAATAGAATAGGATATGTTTTCCTTATGGATCCATTAGCGCTATCCTATTTAGTTGCATGTAGTTTATATTCCTGCTTTACATGTTATTTATGTTCGCATTATCTTTGAAGCTCATTCGGCCGGTGCCTGTTGAGTACCATGTGTTTGGTACTCACACTACACTTCTGCAGCCTGCAGATCATAGTAAAAGTTCTCATTGTTGATGTCTGCATTGTGCAGAGCAGCAATGAATCGGAGATTGGGGTGAGCTCCCGACATTCGTAGAGTTCCTTCTCTCATTCATATTGATTAAACTTATCTCTATTTTTAATTTCGGAGATGATTTGTACATGTATATTTATTCTACATGGCATTTTTTTACTCAAATTGTATTAGAAGCTCTTGTACTAATTTTACCAGGTTTTGGGGGTTGTATTATATATTAACCTTTTATTTAAATTCCTTTCTGTTATTTACTCTTTTTCTCTGAATAGTCTGTTACTAGATATTTCAGACTATGGGTCGTATTACCTATTGGTGGATTATAGTAGGTGTCATCATGGCCTGAGAAATTGGATCGTGACAGTACATACTGACCAAACAAGCCTCATGGATTGTTCAAAAAGTATTACAAGATGATAAATGGCTTATTGATACAGGTTTGAGCTTTGAAGTTATAATGGAACATGAATCTTTCTCCATCAAAGCTACATATCATCAACTTAAAGGGTCGTTCCCTAAAGTTGACTGGAGGAAATTACATTTTAACAATCAAGGTGTCACGACCCGAACCAGGTCTAGGCCATAACAGGTATCTCAAGTCCCAAGTGGACCGTAGATCACCCCATGTGCCTAACCAAACCAAACACACCACAAACCAAGGTCAGATGAATTCCAAACATATAATAAGAGATGCATGTCCATAACCAACCACCGGCGACCGGACAAATGACCGACCGACACCACTAAATAGCCACAATAGTCCAAATAAAGCCTTCTAAAAAATGATCCAAAACTGAATATCAATAAAGTGTTGGGACATGCCCCCAAAAATAGCCAAAAATAAGTCTAAGACATAAGAGAAACAAAGCATAAAATATCGACTTTCGATGTATAGAAAGCTCACCACTTCAATGTCGACTCACGAGCTGATCCCAAATCCTAATCACTGAGTAGGAGGAGTGGAGGTATGACTAATTCCTGCATATGGGGATACAGCGTTCGGAGATGGTTAGCGAGGTGAATGCTAGCATGTAACTCGGGGATAAGGATAACAAACTAACATGATTAACAGTTTAAAATCATTCAAGAACCAATGCACATAATCAAATACATATACGTATATATATGTCACATGTTGGGATAGGGGACAAGGCTTAACATGTTTTTCAAAACATTAGTCTGGATTGTGTAGCTCAACCGTCATATAATAGTACCCACAGGCTATATGGGCCCTATCTTTCATCCCGTAGTCAGGACCCAGAATGTGTAGTTTACAAACCGGAGAATAATCTCATATATATGCACATGGGATACTTGAACCTCCCAACATATACCAAGGTGACTTAAGCACCCGATTATATAATGATTTACGGAGGACTCGAACCTCCCTAATTATGAAATAAAAATAAGGGGGACTCAAACCTACCTAGTCAATTTGACCCTCGCATCGGCAAATATGGTTTCCAATATCAGTCACTCAAACCTCTATTTTCACGACTCAGCTACACAACCCTTATTAAAGCCCAATTAAAATAAGTATCACACGTTCCCATGAAATTATCCACATTCCACATTAAGGCATACATTGTTGGTATAGTCATACCAACTACACTTGCAAGGTAATAACAACATGCCATAACAATTCCCATTAACTTGGAGAAAACAACTTCCTTTGTTTATTAATAGATGGTGGGGGACACCGACTCCCTTTGATCATTGTATCATACCTTTGTATTTCAAATACCTCTTAATATCATGCAATAGTTCAAGACTAGTTCAATTTTACAAATTCCTACAATATTTATAATTAAAACCCAATTTCACATTATGGGTTTGGGGACATAACCACTTCAAAAGTCACAAGTTTGGGAAAAGTTACAATTCCCTGGTTCATTCACCATACCCATGCACACACAAGTTCAAAAGCATAATCAAATCATGGAAATAATATATAAACCAAGAGAAATATCATTCAATTCATAAACATTCAAAAACCCCAACCCTTATTTCAAAACCATCATAAACATCCCATGAACAATACTTTAAAACTCATGCGTTTACCAAATTAACAATGAAGTAAGAGTAACATGCCTTAAAAACCAAGAAATTTGGAGAGGAATTGACCCTTGAACCCTTAGGTGACCAACTTGATGAAACCCTAGATTGACTTTCTTGAGGGAATTTAGTGAGCCTTTTGGGAGTGTTTGAGAGTTACTTCGATTGTTTCTGAGTGATAATAACTCCCTAAAGAGTTAATAAGACGTGGGTTTCTATTTGGTTAAGAGGGGAAATGTCCAGAATGCCCTCAACTTAAAAGCTAATAAAGTGTCGCATTTGCCTACGAGCAAATCCCTTGACTCATAACCACTACTAACGACTCATCACCATGAGTCGTAACCAAGGCAGTTCCACCAAGGGAACCTACACTGTTATCCTTATGACTTAATGGCACCACTCATAATGGGACCCTATGACTCGTAGGGTCCATTCGTAGTCAACACAGAACCTAAATTGAGACTTACACTAGACACCCTATGATTACACCTAACGACTCATAACATATCCTTATGAATCTTAGTGAGCCACTCATACTCAGAGTAGAATTAAGCGACAAACTTATTGATTTGGTTATGACTCATCCCAACGACTCATCAAGACACCTTACGACTCATAGGGTCCGATCGTAACTAGAGCAGTAAGCTCAAATCTCAAGAAATTTTCAAAGGCCAAAATTCGAGTGTTTCAATTCTACCCCACTTGGATCATTCATCCACGAATGATGGGACAAGGAAATTGCTAGCACAATTTGACTCAATTTACCTCTACTCTTACCTTTAATAAATATAGAAAAAAAGATGTTAAGAATAACACATACCTTAAGCACGATTATCCAGAGTGGAAAACAAGAATGGATACTTGGACTTCATGTCATCTTCGTCTTCCCAAGTAGCCTATTCAATCTTGTAGTTCCTCTTCAACCATCGAAGGATCACCCACGCACTTTCTCAACATTAAAACATGAAACACCGGATGAATGGGGCTCAAACTAGGAGGCAACTCCAACTCACATACAACACTACCAACCCTCTTCAAGACCAAGTATGGGCCGACATACTGGGGACTAAGCTTGTTTTTCTTACTAAACTACATTACTCCCTTCATGGGGGATACCTTTATGAACACCCAATCACTAATCTCAAACTCTAACTCCCTACACCTCACATCCACATAGGATTTTTGGAGACTTTGGGCAGCTTTAAATGTATACTAAATCACCTTCACTTTCTTAATTACTAGGTGAACCAAATCAAGGCCAAACATTTCAGCTTCCCCAACTTCAAACCACCCGAGACCAACATCTCCTAAAATACAAGGCCTCACAAGGAGCTATATCAATACTAGAGTGATAGCTATTATTATATGCAAACTCTATGAGAGGCAAATGATCAACCCAACTACCACCATTGTCAATCACGCAAGCTAAAAGCATATCTTCCAATGTCAGAATAGTTATTTCCGCTTGCCCATTCGACTGCGGGTGGAAAGAAGTACTGAGGCTCAGCTTAGTTCCTAAAATTTTTTGAAATAAATGCCAAAAGTATGATAGAACTGAGTACCACAGTCTGACATGATAGAAATAGGTCCCCCATAAAACATCACAATCTCTGAGAGGAACAACTTCGCATAATACTCTGTCGAATAATAAGTACTTATTGGCAAAAAGTGAGCAGACTTAGTCATCCTATCCACATGACCCAAATTGAATCAAATGGATTCAGACATTGAGGAAGACCGATAATGAATTCTTTATTAATTATCTCCCATTTTCACACCTGTAGTTCAATCTCTTGAGTCAATCCATAGGGCCTCAAGTGCTCAACCTTCACTTGTTGACACATCATGCATTTAGCCACAAAACTGGCCACATCTCGCTTCATATTATTCCCAAAATAAATCTCCTTAAGATCATGATACATCTTTGTCGAACCGAGATGAATGGCAGAATGCAACTCAATCCTATCTTGCAACCCATCTATATCAGGTACACACAATCTTCCTTGGTACCTTAAGATAACATCGCCACCAATTTCAAAAGCTACAACCTTTTGTTGTCCCACATCCCCCTTAATCTTTATTAAGACATGATCCAGTACTTATTTTTCCTTTATTTCAGCAACAAGGGATGACTTTGACACCTCTTGCACAAACACACCACCATCCTCAGAGTCTAAGAGATGAACTCCAAGAATATCTTTCACCAACTCCCATTTATCCTCATCCACATGAGCTAGTCTCCCCATGGATATCCTACTAAAAGCATCAGTAACCACATTAGCTTTACTTGGGTGATAATGGAGACTCATGTCATACTCTTTCAGTAACTCAAGCCACCTCCTCTTCCTGAGATTCAACTCCTTCTGGGTGAACACATATTTGTAGGATCTTATGATAGAAAAAGATATCTACATGGGCTCCATACAAATAGTGATGCCAAATCTTCAATACAAACACCACAGCCAACAACTTCAGGTCATGATTGGTTAATTCTTTCCATGAACTTTCAACTGCCTAGAAACATAGTCCACCACCCTACCATGTTGTATGAACACACAACCAAGTCCCATATGGGTTGTATCACAATAGACAATAAAACCATCAGTGCCTTCTATTGCACCCTAGGGGCTACATCACTCAGTAAGTGACCAGGTCCCTCGTGATTAATTTCAAGCATTAGAAAAGAAAAGAAATTATGAGGTGATGGAAAAACAAAGGCAATGCGGGAAATAAAAATACAGGATTAGTACGTGGAAACCCAACATGGGAAAAAACACAGTTTGCCCTCACAATCACCAAAATAGTCTACTATAACCAACCTTTTGATTACAGACTCGATTGTGAACCTAACTCTAGGTCCCTCCTTCTTGAAATACCTCTATTGCAATCACACCTTGGCACCTCCACCAAGTTTTTCTTTAAAACTGGTTAACTCTAACCAGCAACAAGCTTAGGCAACTCTACCCAAGCAATACTCAACATAAAGAAAACACTACTCTTATAACATGAGTAGTTCGATTACAAATCATTACTCACTCAAGAACTATTTCAATTTAAGCACACATAAAGCTAAGAACTTGAGCGATATTGAAATGGAGTTTTGTTATCTCTCTTTTTGCTCTTTAGGATATGTAAAAATGATTGTTTAAGAGGTATCTCCTTACTTTTATAGATGAGTGATGACTAGGGATGGAATATCATTAGACCAGTTGTCCAAGTTGGTATAAAGTAGAACAAAATAGCACCTGCAAGTTTGTTTACACAAGATGACAAAACTGTGCAGAAGGCGCGTGCCAACTGTACTATACCTTGCACATCTAGGGACCTGGTCCCTTGTAGTTTAGTTGCTCATCATCAAAACTATATATATAAATTTTCCCTCTTTTTTATAATGACAAATTAAACCATACAATTTGAGCTTCAGTGCTCATTTATCATATTTAATCAGAATGATTAACACCTGAGGGTGAATGTTCCACCTATCATCATGCTTTCTCTATCATGCCACACAGGGACCTAGTCCCTTGTAGTAATTTTGCAGCAAAAACTTCCCCCTGTCATTATGCACCTTCAATTTATACATTTGCATTTCTTTCCCCTGTCACTGTGCTATCAGGTCCTTATATATGAAGTTTGTATTCCCTTTTTTTGGCATCATTGAAAAGGATTAACAGTAAACCATAAGTAAAAATAAATACAAGATAATTAATTCATGTGTATTAAGGCAATACTATCATGAAGAATAGCTTAAAGTAAAGGAGCCAATTAAAGTGCACAAGCATAAATTCATTCATTATCCAATAAGACCAGTACCGGTACAATGTACCAAACATTTATTAAACAACTATTTACAAAATCCACTATAGTAATAGGAACTAAAAACTGACTCAAGAGACCGACACAATAAGATTTAGGTGGGAGGGGGTTTAGGATAGAATGATCTTAGCAACATGTCCATTCTATCAGTTGCAGCAACATGAGCATCTAGTAATTATTTGGTGAAAACTTTTACTTCAGCATTAAGTCTTTGGACTTCACCAATTAACTTTGCAATTTCTCCTTTGAGCTTAGGATTCGTTGTTGCTAGTTTTTCAGTGGCACCAGATCCTTCTGAGGACATCTTCTGATTTTGCAATTTTAGATGAACTATTTCATTGTCCTTTGTAGCTAATTGAATCCTCAACTCTTCTAATTATTTATCCAAATTTTCTTGAACAGTCAAGAGTTCTGATACTTAGGACACAGTTCCAACCTTTCCTTCAATGCATTCATTATCTACCAAAGTTGTCAGATAAAACTTTTGTTTAACTATTCCAGGGATCCCCTTTGTCCCAACTATTCCATAGTGATCAATCACCTTGTTTAGGAAATACCCTTAAGGCATTCCATACTTCCCTTCTTTCTTAAGGATTACTTTTCTCATGTGCACTATCATAAAGGCAACTAAGCTTATCACCTCAAATTTACTCAAACATTATATTAGGAATAGGTCAATCCCAGAGGCAATGGTTCTTTTCTCTGATCTTGGTAACAGAACCTTGTTGACGAACTCATATACTATCTAAAACTCACTGATTAAAAACTCTTTTTTCATAGAAACTATTGAAGTCCCACCCACTTTTGAGACTTTAATCATAAATTCAGTTGTGGGTTGTTGCCTCACAACTGTCTTCACCTCTATAACAGGTACATCCAGAATTTCTCCTAAGGTTTCTTCATCCGGCCATATTTCTTTTCCTTAGACCAGTATAAATAGGCTCAACTCATCTTCTGAGAAATCTATTAAATAATAGAATTCTCTCACTTCGATTCTAAAGACAATGGGAGTTTGTTCTTCTAGTAAGTAAAACCATCCTTGATGCCTTACATACTCCACTAGTTCTACCGTTACTAGTTTTTCATAGATTTTTGGATCAAAGACTCTCCTAGTCAACACTTTCTATGTTTCTGAGATAATATTCCTTGTTTCTCTAGGGACAATCTTCTTTCCTTCCCCTTTTCTTCTTCTCTTTAATTCACTACTTAATTCTTTCTATTCATCATCTTTTCTCTTCGTAGGACTAGGTTCCTTAGTGACTCTCTTCCTTTTCACAGCTATGTGTTTCTTTCTACTTAAACCATACCTTTTAGACTTTGGATTTGAGGATCTGGTCCTTTCACGAACTTCTAATCTTTTCCTCCTAGATGCAATGAAAATATAGGTATCAGTATCTTCATTTTC
The DNA here is from genome assembly GCA_030864215.1 of Capsicum pubescens. Taxonomy (NCBI): domain Eukaryota; kingdom Viridiplantae; phylum Streptophyta; class Magnoliopsida; order Solanales; family Solanaceae; genus Capsicum; species Capsicum pubescens. The sequence goes on from CM061545.1 coordinate 71,312,507, forward strand.
TCCAACCTCTAGTATTTCAACATGTGCCTCCTCTACTATGACAACTTTCTTGAGTCTTCTTCTTTTCATGGTAGAAGACTTACTTTTCTTCATGGCATTTGCTAGTAATTTTTGTTCAGATCCCCTGGTGGAATAGGATCTAGCACCTTGTACACCAATATCAATTATTTTTCCTTTTCTTTAGTTGTCCCTCTTTATATTTATTTTCCAACTCAGAGAATGATTATCTTCATCTTCTTCATTTTCCTCATTCGGAGGTAATATGAATTTCCCATCATTTTTCAAGTTTTCTTCTTTCCCAGATATTTGCTCCTCTGCACAAGCTGAACTTTTCATTGGATCATGAGTAAGTAAGAGTAAATTCTCGACTACCAAATCTATGTTGCTGAGAGAATCAGACTTTTTTACAGGAATATCTTCATCAATCAGGTTAGAAAATATAGAGTTTGACTCAGAAAGGACAGGAGAACTAGGTTTTTGTAAGTTGTCTGAAATTTTAGTAACTTTCAAATCCTCAGAAGGAACTTGGATTTGAGGGGCACATGAGGATTCTAGTTTTTATGAGGAAAGAGGTCCTTCAAATTGAAAAAATTCTTTTTCAATTAGAGACTCACAACTTTTCTTTAAGTCAACTATTAAGACAGAATACTGACCTTCGACTGGAGCAGTTTCACTTAGGATCTAAGGAGTCTCATGGGAAGGACTAACGGGTAACAAACTTTGGGACTCTTTAGAATGACCAGAAGACAAGTCTTTCATGGGGTTTGAAGAAGAAGGAATTTGACATTTTTTTAAAAATTTAAGAAGAGAAAGAAAAGACTAGTTTAGTTTTGAAAGAAGTTCAGTTGTGGGTTATTGCCTTACAACTATCTTTACATCAATAAACGGTACATCCAGAATTCCACCCAAGGTTTCTTCATCCAACCATATTTCTTTTCCTTGAACCAGTATAAATAGGCTCAACCCATTTTCAGAGAAATCTATTGAATAATAAAATTCTCTTATTTTGCTTCCAAAGACAATAGGAGTTGGTTCTTCCAGTAAGTGCAACCATTCTTGATTCCTTACATACTCCACCAGGTCTACCATGACTATTTTTTCATGGATTTTTGGATCAAATATTCTTCTAGTCAACACTTTTTAAGTTTCTAAGACAGCATTCCTTGCTTCTTTAGGGACAATCTTCTTTCCTTCCCCTTTTCTTCTTTTCTTTGATTCACTACTTAATTCTTTCTCTTCATCAGCTTTTCTCTTCATGGGACCAGGTTCCTTAGAGGCTCTTTTTCTTTTTGTAGATATGTGTTTCTTTCTGCTTACACCATACCCTTAAGACTTTGGATTTGAGGACCTGGTCCTTTCATAAACTTTTAGTCTTTTACTCCTAGATGCAATGAAAATATCAGTATTTGTATTCTCATCTTCTCCAACCTCTACTATTTTAATATTTTCCTCCTCTACTATGATAGTTGTCTTGAGTCTTCTTTTTTGGTGGTAGAAGACTTACTTTCCTTCATAGCATTTGTTAGCAATTTTTGTTTAGATACCCAGGTGAAATTGGATCTAGCACCTTGTACACCAGTGTTAATTATTTTTCCTTTTCTTTTGTTGTCCCTCTTCCTATTCATTTTCCAACTTAGAGGTTAATTATCTCCTTCTTCTTCATTTTCCTCATTCGGAGGTAATATGAATTTCACATACTTTTTCAAGTTTTCTTCTTTTCCTGTTATTTGCGCCTCTGTACAATATGAACTTTCCATGGGATTATGAGCAAGTAAGAGTAAATTCTCAGCTACCAAATCTATGCTACTAAGAGACTCAGATTTTTTTACAGGAATATATTCATCAATTAGATTAGCAAATATAGAGTTTGACTCAGAAAGGACAGGAGAACCAGGTTTTTGTAAATCGTCTGAAATTTTAGTAACTTTCAAATCCTTTGAGAGAAATTGGATTTAAGGGGCACTTGAGGATTCTGGTTTTCTTGTGGAAAGAGGTCCTTCAGATTGAAGAATCTCTTTTTCAATTGGAGACTCACTATATTTGTTTAAGTCAACTATTAAGACAGAACACTGACCTTTGACTGAAGCAGTTTCACGTAGGATCTAAGGAGTCTCATGGGAAGGACCAACGGGTAGCACACTTTGGGACTCTATAGAATGGCCCGAAGACAACTCTTTCATGGTGTTTGAAGAAGAAGGAATTTTAGACATATTTTTTTTAAATTTAAGAAGAGAAAGAAAGGACCAGTTGAGTTTTGAAAGAAGTTCAGTTGTGGGTTATTGCCTCACAACTATCTTTTCATCTACAATAGGTACATTCAGAATTCCTCCCAAGGTTTCTTCATCCAACCATATTTCTTTTCCTTGAATTAGTATAAATAGGCTCAACCCATTTTCTAAGAAATCTATTGAATAATAGAATTCTCTTATTTCGCTTCCAAAGACAATAGGAGTTGGTTCTTCTAGTAAGTGCAACCATCCTTGATTCCTTACATACTCCACCAGGTCTACCATTACTATTTTTTCTTAGATTTTTTTTATCAAAGACTCTCCTAGTCAACACTGCCTAAGTTTCTGAGACAGCATTCCTTGTTTCTCTAGGGACAATCTTCTTTCCTTCCTCTTTTCTTCTTCTCTCTGATTAACTACTTAATTTTTCCTCCTCATCAGCTTTTCTCTTCGTGGGACCGGGTTCCTTAGAGACTCTCTTCCTACTTTATCATGGATACTTGTCTTACTCACATGGATAGTTTTGAAAGAGAAACTGATTCAAATATTAGACCGGGGTGATTTGATCAATCTCAGTGCCATTTTGATCTTTTAGAATAGGTCTGAGGACCAAGACCCGGTCTTTATTTTTCTCAAGTTGTCTCAAGTTTTTGTTCTAAGATGAATTCATTTGGGAATGGGTCCCTTGAAATAATCCTTTTCATAATGAGACACTTTTACCTTGAAGTGTCTAGAGAGATAATCCAGTCAGGTCTTCCAATATTGAGCTTAGAGAACATACTATTAACTGACCATTCTTGACTCCAATCCTTTTTCTCATGTCTGGGATCATGATCATAAGTTGAGCTTAGGAACCCACTTAGGTTTGAGTTCCCAGTGCGACGATAATGGAGTGATCAAATCTCTTTTATCCCATCTAGGTAATGATGTCTTCCCTTTCATCCTTTTTAGTAACTTCAGGCCCTTGGAATGTATATTATCCTGCTGAATGTATTCAGTATTCTTCAATTTAGCCTTAAACCAATATTTACATCTTTCTTTCAAATGATTATTTCTACCACAATGAATACTCATGAGTTTATACTTTTTTCTTCCAACATAATGAGAAGTTCTCGTACACTCTACATACAGAAAACACTACTCTTATAACATGAGTAGTTTAATTACAAATTATTACTCACTTAAGAACGATTTCAATTTAAGCCCACATAAAGCTAAGAACTTGAGTGGTATTGAAATAGGGTTTTATTGCCTTTCTTTTTGCTCTTTAGAGTGTGCAAAAACTGATTGCTGAAGAGGCATCTTTTTCCTTTTATAGATGAGTGATGATTAAGGATGAAATAACATTGGATCAGTTGTCCAAGATGGTACAAAATCGCACCTGCGAGTTTGTTACACAAGATGACAAAACTATGCAGAAGGTGTGTGCCAATTGTACTATACCTTGCTCATCCAGGGACCTAGTCCCTTGCAGTTTAGCTGCTCATCATCAAAACTACATATAGCACCTTCAGACAAAGTCAAAATTGGAGCAAAAGTCAACTTATCTTTCAGCTTCTCAAAACTACCCTTACAAGCATCAGACCACAAGAACTTTACCTTCTACTAGGTCAACTTAGTCAACGGGGTAGCTATGGTCGAGAAATTCTCCATAAATCTCCTATAGTAGCCAGCTAAACCCAAGAAGCTCTGAATATAGATTGGAGTTGTGGGACTGGGACACTGCTTAACCACTACAACTTTCTGCAGATCCACTATGATCCCTTCACTAGAAATGACATGACCCAGAAAAGTAACAGCCTTCAACTAGAACTCGCACTTCAAAAACTTAGCATACAAATGCTGATCTTTCAAGGTTTGCAACACGATACGGTGGTGATCGGTATGATTCACCCTGCTTTTTGAGTACACCAGGATATCATCTATAAACACAATGATGAAAAAATCCAGAAACTAACGGAAAACCCTATTTATCAAGTCCATGAATGTCGTCGGGGCATTAGTCAAATCAAAAGACATGACTAAGAACTCATAATGACCATACCGAGTTTGGAAGGCAGTCCTAGGGATATCCACCTCCCTAATCTTTAGCTGATGATAACAAAACCTAAGATCAATCTTAGAGAAACATCTAGCTCCCTGAACTTGGATAAACAAATCATCAATCCAATGAAGAGGATACTTATTCTTCACTGCAACCCTATTCAACTAATGTAATTGATGCATATTCGAAGGGAACCATCCTTCTTATTCACGAACTAAATAGGAGCACCCCATGGAGACACACTACGATGAATAAAACCTCTGTCAAGAAGATCCTTCAACTCCTCCTTAAGCTCCTTTAACTCAGCCATAGCCACTCTATATGGAGAGATAGAGATAGGATGAATGTATGGAAAAAGGTCAATCCCAAAGTCAATTTTCCTATCGGGAGGTACTCTAGGAAGATCATCGGGAAAATCCTGGGAAAATTCATTAACCACGAGAACAGGTGGCAATGAAGGACTCTCCGAGCTAGAATCTTTAACCCAGACTAAATGATAAAGACATCCCTTGGAAATCAACTTTTGGGCTCTAAGATATGATATGAATCTACTCTTAGGCACTAGAGAGCCCCCTTCACACTCAATGACTGGCTCATTGGGGAATTTAAACATGACCTTACAAGCTCATCAATCTAAGAAGTCATAGCACGAATGCAATTGGTTCATCCCCAATATGACATCAAAATCAACTATGTCTAACTCTATCAGATCTACCAAAATTTCTTTACCACCAACCGATACCACACAACCCCTATAGACTTTTCTAGCAACCACAGAGTTACCCAACATGGTAGAAAAAGAAAAAGGATCAGGGATACACTCTGGACCAAAACCAAAATGTATAGCCATAAATGGGGTCACATAAGAAATAGCATACCCCGAATCAAGCAAGTAATACACATCGCGGGAAAAGAGTCATAACATACCGGTAATGACATGCCCCAAATTTTGGGCCATGTCGTATGGGCACCTTAAGCACACATGTATCGGAGGTCGCCTTGTAACCCAACCAAAATACCTCTTCACATCATTGGAGTTGAAGGAACTCTAATTTACAAGTTAAGATCTCGGAATAATATCATAAGTCAACATTAGATTCATTATAATAACTACTACTGCCCAAGTTCACAGTTGTTCACAATACTTCTATACAAAATAAAGTCAATAAATGTATATATCGGGACAAGCCCCCATCGCACAAACCTCTTGATGGTCTAATTACTATGCAGGAAAAGAAGATACTCCGACGCCTACATCGCATTGGGAGGTAGCATTCAAAGATGGTTAGAGGTTGGAACGCTAGAATGTAATTGAAGGATAAGTGATAAAATACATCATCAATCAATAGCAATTCAAAATACATATATATATCACAGTCCAACACATTCATACTCTTATCCATACCTAAAGATATAACCCATGCTAGTCAAGGTATCAAGGTTTGTCACCATTCTCAAGTATTAATTCATTAGACAAAAAGTGAAGGACTACCACCTTCCACACTTATAGATTCATCATGCTTGATACACCAAGGACTTTAGCCACATTCACATTATCATTAGACCAGGGACTTTACCCATGTACACATATTCATTATGTTAATGGATTTATCCCCACACACCATTATTCAAATGAGGGAATTTAACCAGACACATTCATCTAGGCGAGGAAATCCAACCGCATGCTCGTTTGTTAGACAAGGGAGTCTAGCCACATGCCATATTTGGACTTTACCACAATCCTCTTCATAAGGCGAGGTACTTTGACCTCAAGAGATCTTCTTAAGCAACGAACTTTACCTTGAATTCACATTAATCAAGGGACTTTAACTTCAAGCCATATCATGGGGCAAGGGACTTTGACCTCAAGAAATCACGTAAGTCAAGGGACTTTGACCTCAAGTCATCACAACCATCATTAGTTGACATTTGGTACTTTACCCTCTTGTCTATGCATCAACACACATTTAATATAACATTTAAGGACTTTAGCCATTTGGCCAATTCAACACTATACAAGACTTCATGGTCAATATGGGAGCCTTCATTGCTCAACCATATCAATAGGCCAATGCCTTAATTCAATTCGTCACACCATTCATTTTTACGGTCCTCAAAACCCTCACAAGACATCCATATTTTAGTAGCTTTTTCATACCACACTTTAGTTCAATACATTATTCAAGTTCATCTTCATATTACGGGACTTCAACTCCATATTTGTCATTTAGCACAACAAGGATATCATCACACCTTACATGACTCACCATACTCTTATCATAACCTTTATAAAACATTCATACTCATTAGGCCATTGGCCTAGTTCAACACATCATCAACAATTGACTAGATAATTCACTTAGACATTTTCACAAACACCTTTGTGCATACTTATAACAAGGTCAATTTCATGGTAGATATCATTAAGACTAAGGTTACTCAAGACCCTCGTGTTATAAAACATACAACAAGCATCCACATATGCAATATACCATCAATAACATGTATCAACACAAGTGTAAACAAGAATCATCATTATTCATTGTTAGGTAGTAAAACCCTTTGTGTTTGATTCAAAACCACCGTGTACACTTACTAATTCAAGTGTGAAATACATGGGTTTAGAGTTATTTAAAGAGGGTAAGATATACATTACTTAAACAACTTGAATCACCAACAAATTTGACCTTTTCCTTGACACTAGATGAACACCTCATAACCCTAGCCTCAAATTTTGCTTCAAGAGCCTTTAGAGTGTTTAGGATGTTTGAGTATTGTAAAATGAAGACTTAGGGGGCTACAATGCCTTAATAGTGAGGGTTTTTAGGGTTTTAGGCATGGGAAATAACCAAAAGTTCCTTGGTTAAAAGCTGTAAAGTCTACACGTGCAAGGGTACGACTCCCCCTTACGGTTTATATTGCAATCATGACCTAGGTTACAAGTGGTACCCTAAATCATACCCTATGCTTCTCCTAGGTAAACCACACTGGTTAGGGTACGACTAGACACCCTTGAGTCATATACAAAGGGTACGAATCGTGACCAAACTCATTTAGACCACCCGTAACCAAAACAGTCCACTTGGTTTGAAGGTTCTCTCTTCACAGTTGAGTTGCATATGACTCGTATGCATTGGTTACGATTGAGAGAAAGTCAAGTCGTATAAAAACCAGTATACTGCCTTAGCATTCTTCCTAGGATACGAGAGATGAGAAGGAGAAGGGTACGAGTCGTGACCAAGGGTGCAACTCAAGCCCTTCAAACCGTACCCACCCCAGAGACACCAAAAGTTGTTGTTCTTTCAATGGTCCAAGTCTAGGTGATTCAATCCCCCCTCTCTCGCTGGGACCGTACGTCCTCAAATGAGGGGCGGGGAAAGCATAAACACAAGTTAACACACCAACATGCATCAACAAACCCTTACACCCATTAGAGACAAGCACGCTATAAGGACACAATACAACATATATCAAAATTATCACCAATCACCCAAAACTTTTGCAAGGCCACATTCTTGGGTGTTTCATTCTCCCCCACTTAGGATAATTCATCTTCGAATGATGGGTAAGACAAGCTCATTCTCAATTTAACACATTAGCACTCATCAAAACAATCTCCACACGATTGAGGACAAGGCACATAACAAGGATACAGATCAACACATATTATGGTCATCATCAATCAACTATTTCATTTTATTGGTCTCAGGACTCCAACCCATTACTTATCAAACACTTATGCATTTCACTACTTAGGGACTCCAACCCATAAAATCATCAAAGATATAGAGAAACTTAAGGCATTAGGGGCTTTACCCCGTTATCAATCAAGAACATGGATCAACTCAAGGCATTAGAGATCTAAACTCATCACAATAAAAGCACACATAATTTCAAAGCATTAGGGACTTGAACCCCTTACCTAAAAAGACACAATTCAATTCACACATTGGGAACTTTAATCCATTATCTAATAAAGACATACATCAAAGTAAGGATACCAACACATACCTCCATCACAAGCTTCTAGAATGGGAAATAAATGTGGGTACCTGGATTTCATGTCCTCTTACACCTCCCAAGTAGCTTCCTGGGACTTTTGGTTCCTTCATAGAACCTTCACTAAAAGCACTTCTTTTGTTCACAACCAGTGAACTTCTGATCCAAGATCCTCACCATGACCTCCTCATAGGAAAAGAGTTCAAGATACCAACATCTTCCGTGAGAACAACCAAGGAAGAATCACCCACACACTTCCGCAACATAGACACATGGAAAATCAGGTGAATGGAGTCTATACTAGAAGGCAACTCCAACTCATAGGCTACATTGCCAACCCTCTTCACAATCAAGTAAGGACCAATATACTGGGGACTAAGCTTCCCCTTTTTACCAAATCGCATCACTCCCTTCATGAAAGATACTTTCAAGAATATCCAATCACAGACACTTCACTCTAAGTCCCTACACCTCATATCCATATAGGACTTTTGGCGACTTTGAGAGGTTTTCAACCTATCACGAATCACCTTCACCTTCTCTAAGACTTGGTAAACTAAATTGTTCCAAGAAACTTACCATCGCCAACTTTATACCACCCAATAGAAGATCGACATCTCCTACCATACAATACTTTGAAAGGCATCATGCCAATACTAGAGTGGTAACAATTATTATAGGCGAACTCAATCAAAGGTGAATGGTCATACCAACTACCACCATAATCAATTACATAAGCCCGCAATATATCCTTCAAAGTTTGGATAATTCTCTCAGCTTGACCATCCATTTACGGGTGGAAAGCGGTTCTAAGGCACACTCTAGTACCCAAACCCTTTTGGAACGTCTTCCAAAAGTGGGACGAAAATGGAGGACCATAATCTGAGATAATAGACATTGGAGCACCGTGAAACTTTACGATATCCACAAGAAATAACTTAGCATAGTCTTCCACGGAGAAATTAGTTCTCATGGGCAAGAAATGGGTGGACTTGGTCATTCTATCAACAATGACACAAATAGAATCGCATTGGTTCTGAGATCTAGGAAGGCCGGTGATAAAATCCATTTTAATTGACTCACACTTCCACTCGGGCAATACAATCGCTTGGTATAGGCCACCGGGCCTTAAGTGCTCAACCTTTACTTGTTGTCACACCATACACTTATCCATATGGCTAGAAACATCATGTTTCATATTATTCCACCAATAGAACTCTCTAAAGTCATGGTACATCTTGGTGGAATCGGGATGAATAGCATAACGGGCTCCATGAGCCTCGTCCATGACCCTTTCCCTCAATCCAGACCCTTTCCCTCAATCCAGACCCTTTCCCTCAATCCATCGACGTTGGGAATGCATAGCCTACCTTGGTACCTCAAGATACCATCACCACCAATCAAAAAGAACACAACCTTTTGTTGACCCACATTACTCTTGATTTTCATCAATTCAGGTTCCAAGACTTGTTTTTCCTTTATCTCAACAATAAGAGATGATTGAGATACCGGTTGAACAAACACACCACCATCCTCGAAGTCTATAAGTCAAACTCCAAGATTTGCCAAACGGTGAATATCGCTCACCAATTCCCACTTTTTCTCATCAACATGGGCCAAACTCCCCATAGACAATCAACTAAGAGCATCGGCGACTATATTCGCCTTACCGGGATGGTAATGAGGACTCTTATCATAGTATTTCAATAGATCAAGACACATTCTTTGTTGTAGATTCAACTTATTTTAGGTAAACACATATTGAAGGCTCTTATGATCAAAAAATACATCCACATGAACACCATAGAGATAATGCCACCAAGTTTCCAAAGCAAAGACCACGGCTAATAATTCTAAGTCATGAGTAGGGTGGTTCTTCTCATGAACTTTCAATTACCTAGAAGAATAGGCCACCACCCTACCATGTTGCATCAACACGCAACCAAGATCGACATGAGAAGCATCACAATAAACCATAAAACTATCACTACCATCGGGTAAGGTCAAAATCGGAACTGAAGTTAAATTATCTTTTAACTTCTCGAAACTACCTTTATAAGCATCGGACCATAAGAACTTGACCTTCTTTTGGGTCAATTTGGTCAACAAGGCAGCTATAGTGGAAAAACTCTCCACAAACCTATGTCTTAATCTTTTGGGGATCCATCATGATCCCTTCACTAGAGATGACATGACCAAGAAATGCTATGTCTTTTAACCAAAACTTGCACTTGGAGAACTTGGCATACAAATGATGATCCTTCAAAGTTTGTAACACGGCACGGAGGTGATCTACATGATCTGCCACACTCTTAGAATACACGGATGTCATCAATGCATACAATGACAAACATGTATAAGAACAGATGGAAGATCTTATTCATCGAATCCATGAATGTCGCTAGGGCATTGGTCAACCCAAAGGCCATGACAAAAACTCATAGTAACCATACCGGGTTCTAAAGGCAGTCTTAGGGATATTTGCATCCTTAATTTTAAGTTGATGATAAACCGATCTAAGATCAATCTTAGAAAAACACTTTGCACCTTAAAGTTGATCAAACAAATCATCGATCCTAGGAAGAGGATATTTGTTCTTTATGGTCATCTTGTTCAACTGACGATAATTAATGCACATACAAAGGGAACCATCCTTCTTGCGCACAAACAACACGGGAGCACCCCAAGAAGACACACTAGGTCGGATAAAACACTTATCTAAGAGATCTTTCAATTGCTTCTTAAGTTTTTTCAATTCCATCGGAGCCATTCTATAAGGAGGGATAGAGATTGGACGAGTGTCTAGGACAAGATCAATCCTAAAATCAATTTCCCTATCACGAGAAACACCGAGAAACACCTTGAGAAGATCATTTACCAAGGGAATGGACTCTAGAGAAGGCTCTTCCGAGTTAGAATCTTTAACTCAGACCAAATGATACAAAAAAACCTTTGAAATCAACTACCGGGCCTTGAGATAAGAAATAAACCTTTTCTTAGACACTAAAGGACCATCTTTCCATGTAATGATCGGCTCATTAGGGAATTTAAACATGACCCTACAGGTCTGACAATCTAAGGAAGCATAGCAAGAGAGCAACCAATCTATTCCCAAGATGACATCAAAATCAACCATGTCTAAATCTATTGGGTCAACAAGATTATTTCTATCACCAATAGATATCACACACCCCCTATAGACCCTTCCAATAAACACAGGGTCTCCAACTGGGGTAGAAATAGAAAAAGGAACCGATAGGCTCTCGGGACCATAATCAAGGTACATAGCTGCATACAGGGTCACATAAAAAAGTGTAGACCCTAGATAAGCAAACAATACACATCACGAGAGAAAAGTCTCAACATACCCATGACAACATCAGGAGATGCCTCAGAATCCTAGAAAGTGCATACAAGCGGTTTCGGCCAGTGCCAGTCCCAGAAATAGAAGCAGCTGCAGATATAGCACTCTTTGGTGCGAGAGGAGAGAGAGTAGTAACAGAGGCCCTGTTAGCCCAAGAGGCTGCTAGAATAGGGCACTCACATTGTATATGCCCAAGATGACCACAATGAAAACATCTTCCTCTCATTTTCTCACTCTCACCATGATGACTCTGGCCACAGAATCTGCAAGGCGGGTGGGGTGGAGCCGACTATGCACCACTAGTATGAAATTAGGCACCTTATGCCCAGGACTGTACATTGCACTGAGATCTACGACTACCCGAGAACTTTGAATAAGGAGAGAAAACACTAGCCGAGGAGAACGAACCCAAAATCCCCCACTTCTTTCGTAGCCACTTGCCACTATTTCTACTTCTACCCTCGAAAGGCCTAAACTTCCTTCCTTGCTTCTCACTAAGCTTAACTTGCTTCTTCTTCTCATCTTCCACTTGTTGCATATACAAAACCAATATAGAAATATCCATGTTCTCAATAAACAAGGTCATCTTGCTTTCAAGAACTAACTCACGGGATAATCTCGAGACAAACTTATGCATTTTAGACCTCATGCTAGAAACCATCTCGGGAGCATACCTTGATAATTAGTGGAATTTCAAGGCATACTCTTGAAAAGACATCCTTCATTGCTTCAAGTTTAAAAACTATTCCGCCTTGTCTTCCCTCAACTCTTGAGGAAAGAAGCAGTCAAGGAAAGGCTTGAAGAAATCCACCCTAGAAACGGAACTAGCATCAATACCACCCAAGGGAAGATTTTAGTGTATACTACCATTAGGAGGTGGGGAGTGAAAGGTTCCCCCAAGTGTTGGTGCTGCCAAAATCCAGCACAAGAGACAGTATCTCCTGTGTTGCTGAGATCAGATTATGTTAATAGGACCTGGTCCTATTTCTCTTCTTTTGTAGGTATAAATATTCAAGGACTGATTCTGAGGAATACAATATATGCATAGTGGAATGTAGATATGAAGCCAAGGCAGAGAGTATTTCAGAGCAATGTCAGGGATCATAATGCGGGAGCTTTGGAAAAGAAGAAATATACTGAAGCATGAAGGAAAAGGAGTGTCAGTACATAAGATGATTATGAAAGTCACCAAACATTTTAAGATGCTTCTTAAGGTTAGAAAACCTACAATTGATTTCTCAGTGGAATGGCCAGTCATTATGCATCAACTTAGTCAATTAAAGACTAAAATTAAGGTAATTCCCATTGCTATGGGAGTATCCACAAAATGGTTGGGTCAAGTACAATACTGATGGAGTTTTTAAAGGCAATCTAGGAAGGATATCTTGGGTATTTTGTTTAAGAGACAAGAATGGGGATCTATTATATGTAGTTGATTTAGCAATTGAGGATATAACTAGCATGGAAGCAGAGGCATTGTCTATATTATATGCAGCTAGACATTGTAACTCATCTGAACATGATAAAGTGATCATTCAGACTGATTCTATACTAATGCAGAAGATGTTAGGTAAGGAATGAGAGATACCATGGAAAGTAAAAGACATAATAGTGTAAATATGAAGCCTAATTTCACACAAGCAAGTGCAGATAGTTCATACATATAGAGAAGGCAATCAATTAGCAGATGCTAAAATGGCATTGGAACTAAACACATTCACATATACAACATTTCATCAGTTTTCAAGTACAGGAAGAAGGATCATTAACAATGATAAGTACCAATCTTCCTACCTGAGGCTATCAACATCAAACAAGTAAACAGATTGGATAGGCTATGCTAAGTTTATCCACCTATATTATATGTACATCAACAGTTCGGAGCAACAAAAAGGGTATTTTCTACTTAGGCTAATAAACCAGCCAACAAAAAGGACTCTCAATAGATCAGGGGGCCATTGGTCAGATCTTCATTATAAGCAGCTTGGGATTTTGACACCATCCAGTTACACATGGGTCTGAGCTTCTTATGTTAATCCCCCTCCCTTCCATAACTGGTCAAGATGTGCTATGTTATGTTCAAGTACCATCAATAGAGGTGAAACGGATAAAGGTAGTAGCTTACCAGGATTGTATGTAAAATCTCAGCAGACTAGACCCTATTTCTTAGCACAAAAAAATATTTCACAAACCCTTACTCTGGAGAACTCAGCTGGAAATGAGCAGAAATCGATATTAAACAAGATTACAAGAACAGAGATTAGATTAGAAAAGAGGTTTTTGTTTACTCTTGTAGCTGGAGACAGGTCCACCTCAGCTAGACCATGGCACGGTGTTAATGACCCACAAAAGAAGAAGAACAAATTGAAGATTAAAGAAAGGAGTCATTGGAGAAGATGCAGCAAAGGGAAATGGAGTGAGCTGATCTTAGCTCAAATAAGAAACCCTACATCATATATATGTATGTGTGTAATGTACCGGGTCAATTTTTGGGTCGTTGACCCGGTCTGCTATTTGTTTTAATTTGGTTTGTAATTTGGATGGGTTGGTTCATTCATACATTTTGTTTTGATTAATTAATAAAATGTCAAATTAAACCAAAAAAAAAACCTTTACATGGTGTCATCGACTTAGAAAAAATCTTATGAAAAGACTTTAATTGAGGTTATATGGAGGTGTCTGAAGACTAAAGATATTCTTATGGCGTACATTAGAGTGATTGAATATATGTACGGTGGAGTCAAATCTCGAATAAGGACAATGGGTGGGCCGAGAACACAAACTATTTTTCAGTTGTGATGGAATTGCACCGGCCATAAGGGATCAACTCTTAGCCTATTTTATTTAATGATGAATGAATAGACTTAGATTATCCAAGGTGAGGTTCTTAGTGTATGTTATTTAATATGTTGATATCATAGTCCTGATTCACCAGATTCATAGTAGATGTTATACATTTTATTGGTGTAGGTGGATGAAATTGATGCTTGCATCCAAAATTCTATGTGATAATAAGGTGTAGTCAAAACTTAAAGTCAAATTCTACAAAATGGTGGTTAGACCGGCTATATTCTGTAGACCAAAATATTAGCCTTGTATTCTCATGTTCAAAAGCTGAAAATTATGGGAATGAGGATGTTGAGGTGGATATGTAGGCGTGCTAGAAGAGATAAGATTAAACATGAGGATATTCGGGATAGGGCAGGAGTGGCCTCGATAAAGAATAAGATGCGAGAAGGGAAATTTAGATAGTTTGGACATGTGAAGAGGAGATGGACCAATACAGAGGTTAAGAGATTGGTCGTGGATGGTAACATGAGAGATAGATGTAAGACGAAGAAGTATTGGAGAGAGGTGGATATTACATAACACAATTTCAACTTACCAAGGATATGACCTTAGATAGAAGATTACGGAGCATACAGATTAGGGTAGAGAGTTAATTAGATAGTTAACGTTTATCTCACTTAGTCTTTCATACTAGTAATCGTAGTATTACTCTAGGACTTTCTTGTTATTCCATCTCTTTATATTTACTATTTCTAGCAATTCAATTATCATATTATTTTGTGGTAGTGTCTTATCCAATTTTAGTATGCATTGTCATGCTTTCTTTAGCATTTTGTCTTGACTTCTTCACTCCCGTAATTCTTATTCTTTTTTTTTTTCAAATAGCTTTGTATTTTATTTTACTTGAGCCAAGGATCTATTGAAAACAACTTGTCTACCTCGTAGGGGTAAAGTCTACGTACACTACCTTCCAAAATCTCACTTATTAAATTACACTGGATATGTTATGTTATTGTTGTTGATAATGATCACAACTGGATCAGAAAATGAGTCGTGACCAACTTCTTAATGATTTTTACTTATTTTTGGGTTGTATCGTCAAGGTTTCATGTGTAGGGTTTTATATCAACTTTACAGATTGTGCTAATTTGCAAAAATATCTAGCAGCATGAGTTGTCATTGATTATGCTAGTCTTGAGTTATGGATTAATGATTCAATGGTTGGTTTCTTTCAAGTACATGTTTAGGGGAAGAAAATTGATGGTTATTATTTTACTAAGAGAAAATACATCTTTCCCCTTGAACTTATCCTTCAAACTCACTTTAGCACTTAAACTTAACTTTCGTTTATTTACCACCCTTAACAACTTTCAAGTGAATTAAATTCACCTTTTACGACTGACGTCGCAAAAAAAAACGAGTGAATTTTTTTTTTAAAAAAGACCCACTTTATTGTTATTATTATTATTATTATTTATATATATACATATATATTTATATATTCTTATAATAATAAAAAAATATTATGTTATATCAAATTAAATATTATGTTATATCAAATTAAATTTAAATATTAAAGTAAGTTTAGAGAATAAGTCCAGGCCAAAAAGATATTTTTTCTCATTTACTAATAAACATACAACCATTCAAACAATAAGATATTTCTTCAATGATATGTGGACCAGCTTTTTATGCCCTTTTGGGGTGTGATAGGTCATTTATGGCCAAGAGAAAAATATGATCATACAAGGCTGGCATCTGATTCTTTTTGATTGATATAACATTATTCTATATGTTATATCAGAAAAAAAAGGAAAAGAAAAATATGCAGATGAACTGTATGATTCATTATAGAGAAAAATGGGCTCATACACCCTCTCAAATCTTTAATTAAAAAAATAGATTAGTGAATCTCGTAATATTATTAAGTTAAAAAAATAAAATTATTTAAATAATTAAGATAGTTGTTTGACAACTGCATTAGTTGTCTCAACAACAATCAAAGTTGTCCAACAACTTTGCACAGTTGTCGAATAACTTTGCAAAGTTATCGAACAACTTTGATAGTTGTTGAGATAGCTTTTATAGTTGTTGAGACAACCTCTTTAGTTGTTGAAGCGAAAATATTACAAAAAAAAATGAAAAAAAAAATAATCTCTTTTACCTAATTTTTAAAACTTGAAGGAAGGACCTCAATTAATTGTGAAACTTGTTTGTCCCTTTTAATTCAAATTCCTTCGTTATAAATATTGCTGGTAGTATGACTTTTTAAAGATTGATAAAACTAATAAATGATATCAGTGAATAAAGACTTTTCTGGTGTCATTTTCATTATTTGAAATGTAATTAATCATAGGAAATCACCGAAAAAATATTTTACAATACTAGTTTTATACTGAATTCACTGGTATTGTAAGGTTCTATGCGGTCCTAAGGAACATCAAAAGATTATATAATTGTCTTGACTAATCCGAAATAATTTGTTCAAGAAATTAAAAATAAAATGATAATAATAGTAAAATAATGAAAAGTAACCATATACAATTCGGAGCTTCTACTATTTATGTAAGTGTATGAACATAATTTAGTTGAAATTTGATAATTGTGAAGTTTTACAGAAATTTTTGTCCAAGAACCTTTATTAAAGAAACAAAGAAATTAATCCTCTACTCAATTTTAAAAATAAAAATCAATCAGTCTTCCACCCAATATAAGAGGAAAGAATAAGAAAAAAGAAGGGGGGAGGCATTAGTCTTTACTTCAAATTCTCCATAAAAAGAAGGTAAATTTTCATAGATAAACCAAATAAAAGTTTTACAACACTTTATCTGAAACATTTTTACAAAACAATTAAAATCTAATATTATGAAATCCACTTCAAATGTAACAGTTAACCTTATATTTGGGTATTAATCAAATAAACCCTTATACAGTGAGGGGTTGTTTGTTACTAGGAATAACGAAAATAATTTTGAGATAAAATTTGAGATAATTTTAATTCATATTTGATATAAGGTATTACTTAGTCCCTTGACTATTTTATCCCACTATTTATACTAAAATGTTAGAATTACTCTCCAATGTGGAAGATGGGATATCATAGTGAGGGGTTGTTTGGTATTTTTACTCTTGATACGAGTCGAGTCGTCTCAATTGTTGAGTTCTCGTAACTAGATAAAAAGGGTGCTACTACTTACGTCATTTCTTGTGGGAAGAGGCAAACAAAAGGAAAGGCATCCGAAGCGGCATTTTCTTCTTATCTTGAGATTGGGTGCATCGATTTCTCCCACGGGCTATCTATTCAGATCGATTGGCGTGTCTTTCCTTTTTCTATCTCTTCGGTCCCTGCTTGCGGGTTTGATGAGAGGAAGGGACGTCGGGTACAATCTTTCTTTGCTTTCAGCTCCCAGTTACACTAAAGCACACCGGTCAACACTGTACTATAGTGTCTTACACTTGTGGGTCGGTAAAATAATATCATACGAAGAAATAAGAAAAATAATTTTGAGATAAAGTTTGGGATTAACTTTATCCCATGTTTGATATAAGGTATTATTTTTTTCCAGGACTATTTTTATCCCATTATTTATTTATATTCCGAAAAAAGACAAAAAATACTCTTGAACTATTTAAAATGGAGTAAAAATATCTTTCATTAGTTTCTTGACTCAAAAATACTCCTCTATTAAATATTTGATTAAAAAATGCTCCTCTCTCTGATGAAATGACACTAAACATGCCACATGAATAAAAAAAAACATGTTTCGTTCTTGTCAGCGTCCACGTCGGAAATCACTATTTAATCCATCATCTCAATTTTTATCTATTTAATTATCCAACCCGAACCAATAAGCAATAAATCCGACTCTTCATTTAATTATCTGACTCTTCATTTCACTTCGTCTCTCCCAACAAAATCGATGCACATCTAGGCAGAAGCGGAGCCAGAACACCTACTATAACCATATAAAAAATAATTTTAATCATGTATAAATAATATATTTTTTCATCGAAGAGGTTCGGTCGAACCCCTAAACATGACTGGCTCCGCCTCTGCATCTAGGTTCAGTATGATAAATGTCCTACTAACATAATTATTACTCTTGACATTTGCCACCGACAAGAAACTATATTTCTTTGTAGCTCATATTTTCTTATGCACAGCAGATACTGTGTTAGATACCTGCACTAGCTTTACATTTTGCTCCGATAGTTGATGAGATTTGTGTTCTTATTCTTCTTATTGATGTGATATTCAAATTGTGTGCAACATTTGAACATTACATTTAGAAGGGACCCAACTAATTTTCGTCCAAGAATCAACCAAGGATAGTGACCAGAAATCAGCTGGATCCTATTACTATTTGAATGATTAACCAGAACAGGTTGCATCCATGTTCCTCCTTATCTTTTTTTATTGGCGCTTTGATGTTAAAATACCACATCTAGAAGAACCCTGGATGTGCATGAGTTTTGTTGGGAGAGATGAAGTGAAGTGAAAGGCTTGGTCTATCTTTACCCTTTTCTAATTGTCTCTCGGGTCAGATCGAATAATTGAATGGATAGAAATTGGGCTGATGGATTAAATAGAATTATTCGATGTCGACGCTGAAATGAATGAAATATATGACTTTTTTTTTTGAAAAAAATATATAAAGTAGCATACTTAAGTATTAAATTATAAAAAATAATAATATTTTTATCAAATTATATTTTGTAGCATATGTATTTGTATATATTTGTATTTTTATAACAACAGTTTGCAAAAATACAAAATACATATCGATCATAAGAGCAGTAAAAATCATATGTATTTGTATTTTTGTAGCAATAGTTTGTAAAAATACAAAATACAACTTGCTATATTATGTAATTATAAAATTGTTGCTATGAAACTCATAATTAAGGGAATAAGTATGTTATTTCTGAATTTTGCCTTTTATATAATAACTGTACATTTGCACTTCAAATTAAACTATTTTCTTGAAAATGACCATTGAATTTAAATTTTACTTTGTAGCCATTTTAATTTACTGACTGGTTCTATACCGTTTTTACATAATTTTTATACAGGTTTTATACAAATCTCATACATAAATATTCTATACGAAAATTATACAGTTTTGATACATAATTTATATAATAACTCTATTTTTTTTTTTACACATTTTATACAATAATTATATAATTTGTATACACTTTCTATATATTGTACATATACATATTTGATAGAACTATACAATTTCTATACATATATCTTATATAGATTCATATTCTATTTAATAATTATATCGTTTTTATATAATTTAATTATTATTTCTAAAGAATAAAAAAAAACAAAATATTTGATCAATTTAAAAATTTATAGTAAAAAAAATTAAAATATTTTTAAAAGGGTCGAATTGTCCAAGTTGAATATTGTATCAGTATTGTATATAGACTGTATCAGTATCGTATATGGACTGTATATGGACTACGTGGATCAAAATGATCCAAATTGGGAAAGATTAGGAAATGGCCATAAAATGACATTTGTTTAGCCGACTGAACATTATTTGTCCAAATGCCAAACTTGGGCTATAATTGAGCTATTATTTTTTAAAAAGGTCATAAAGTGTCTTTTTCCCTAATAAAATTACGTATTAAACCAAATATATATATATATAATATTAATATATATAAATAATATAAATATTTATATAAAAAATATAAATAGGGGTAAAATAGTAATTTTAGTGTATTCTTATTGGGTTATCGGTTAAACCGATAACCCAATAGGCCTAAACCGATAACCCAATAAATTTTTTTATAAAACCAATAACCCAATACCAATAATCTAATAATATTTTTATTGGTTGGTTCGATTTTTGCACAGCCCTAGCTTCAAGCACGGCTTAATAATGGAAAAATTATTTATGTGCACGGCATATACTGTATAAAATATTTGAGGAAAATCCCCTCTCGCCCCCCACCCCCCAAAAAAAAATAAAATGAAAATAATATAAATTACTCCTCTATTTTATAATAAATAAATTGTTGAATTTTAACATATATAATAAGAAAAAAATATTAAAGATATAAATTTAACATAATTTTTACCCATAAAAGATAAAGTTGACCTTGTAATACCTTTTTAAAAATTAATTAATTGTTAAATTATAAAGATAAATTTAAAAAGAAAAATTAAGATTTACTTATTTTAAAACGTCAATAAATAACCCAACAACTACTGGTTATGAAAAGGGGTGAGTAACAACATTGGACTCACATTTTTGTGTTGTACATATTGTTGTATTTATCTCTGAGAAAGAGGGAAGATAGAGATAGGAAAATAGCAATGGCATCTATCATCAACAATCCCTTCACTTCTCTCTGCTGCAACACCAACAAGTGCGAACCTTATAGAATTTGCTCTTTAAGGTCTCAACAGTCATTGGTGTTTGACAACGTCAACAGAAAAGTTGGTTTCCCTTCTGTTGTTTGCAAAGCAGTGTCTGTGCAAACGAAATCACCTACAGAAATTGAAGGCCTTAACATTGCTGAAGATGTTACACAGGTGATTTTATTGTTTAATTCTTGTCTGGGTCGCTTTATGTTCTTGAATTGTTAAGGACTTGAAACCCTTTTTGTAACTTCTTTGCTGTTACTTTTTGTTTTGATTATGGTGGTGTCTTCCCCAGATTGTGCGCGCTGCGACTAATTTCACATGATAGTACCAGATAACTTTGTCTATCAAGCCTGAGGATAAATAGGAAATTACCTTATGTTTTTGGGATTTGAACCTGAGGCCTCATGGTTCTTAACCAAGTTCATTGACCACCACTAGGCCACGACCTTTCTGTTGTTACCTCCTCTCCCTCTTGTCTTAATTTATGTAGCATAATTCGGATTTTGAGAGTCTTAACATTTTAATTTTGACGGTGAATTTAGACACAAAATTTTCAATTTTTCTAGAAACAAAATTTGTATTCGGAAACTAGGTAGAAAGTACTATAAGTCAGTAAGTCACAATGATTGACAATTCAGAATATTTAAAAGATAAATGAAAAAGTTTCTGTGATTATTTCAATCTTGAAATCTAAGAAGTCCCACATAAATTAGGACGGAGGGAGTACCTGTTATCTTAGGGTATTTGATGATTTGATTCTGTTGGGGATATATATGAATTGGGTTTTGTATTTGCTTGTCTTGACTTGGTGAATTTGAGTTAATTTCTAATTCAACGTTACCGTTCTTGCTATAAAGGTGTGATTTTGGTTCGAAGGAATTGTCTTCCATGGAGATATTTTATCCTGGAAAATCATTTTCTGCTTTATTGTAGTGTGTTTGGTCGGGTGCTGAAGTTAGTATGGAAACAGTACAGGGAGTAGAGTAAGTGTATAGTGATAATGTTGGAATTTTCGATATTAAAGATTAACAATGATGTGTTTCATGAAGCAAGTGATAAGGAGTAAGACGTGAAATATTTGTAAACGAGAATTACTTCTGTTTATAAGTGATGGAAATTATTTTTCCATTTTAGAGGACATTTCCAAGAGTAGATATTGGTTTACTGGTTAGGGGTTCAAAACTCACCTCGAGGTTTCAAGTTCAAATCGCAAGCATTCTATTGGAAACAACCTCTCTATATCACATCTGAGGTAGTGGTATGGATTGCGTACACTTACCTTCCCCACACCCCATTTTGTGGGAATATACTTGGTATGTTGTTGTTGTTTCTTTTAGAGGGCATTTCTGTTATTCAATTTTTTTTTTTTGGTATTTACACAATTCAAGTGAAACATTGGAAAATGATTTTAGCAAGGAAAACATTTTCCAAGAGTCATATGGAATACGCTCGAGTGTAAACTCTTAATTTGTTTTGGGCCAAGTTCTGTTTAACTATGATATGCCGAAATGGCTTTATAGGTTTCCAGTTTTCAGCCCTTTTCCTCCTTTTAGGAGAGGAGAGGGTCAGTAGCACTTACTTTATTGAATGTCCGGTTTTTAAATTGGCATTAATTTTAGTTTATTTCAGTTATTTGTGTACTGGTGAATAGTTTACTTCCTCTATTTCTCCTGCAGTCACGGGTTTTTTGATGTTGCTGTTGCATTATTTCCTATGTTCCATTGTCCGTTTCTAGCTTTGTCACATGAATATATAAGAAAAAGTTAGGCTTCTTTGATTATTAACGTACATACTGTTTTGAATGAAGTTTTGACATTTCTTTGATGATAATATATGGGTATACTTAGCTTTAGACCGTTATAATATTTCCTACTCTTTACTGTATGAAAGATATTAGTGGAAAAGATTCATAGTCGTGTTGATATCTCCTTCCCCTCTCTATTCTGATGTCTACTCTACTTGTTCTTCATATTATTATGCTGATTTTGTTTTATCATTTGACAGCTTATTGGGAACACACCAATGGTTTACCTTAACACCATCGTTAAGGGTTGTGTTGCAAATATTGCTGCTAAACTTGAGATTATGGAGCCATGTTGCAGTGTTAAGGACAGGTAAGCTAGCTTTTAAAAAGCTGCTTTTTGTTTGTATTGCAATATTTGAATTTCCTTCAACCTAGAATTTTAAACTGAAAATTTCGTTTAATTGGTTTTTGTTTTTTCTTTTAGTAAATAAACCCGGTTCTGTACACTTTTCTATCATCTTATAGACATTATATCTTACATCTGCACTTTGGGGAACATGTTGATATTATACTTGTGCTGGTAGTTCATATATTTCTCTCTGGTTACTTTGAGCTCTAGAAAAAAATATAACACCAATAACCATCATGCTCATACTGTATGTACTGTAGAATTTGATATCAGTCATGCTTTGTTCTGTTCTTGGGGTACATCTCTACAATTGAAAATCCTTATTGTAGATTGAGACATGGTTATTTGATTCATTGATATTTCTGTTGCATTTCAGGATAGGGTTCAGTATGATATCTGATGCCGAGGAAAAGGGACTTATATCTCCGGGGAAGGTAAATTGGCTGATCAGCTTATTGTCTCTCTTGGTACAGAGTTGATATATGCTATTCTGAATAAAAGGAATAAGTTCTCACTCCACCATGTAGCGTTCAAATGTAAGAGATTTCTTGATTTGGCATATTGTGAATGTTCTGTTCGGTTAATGTCTATTGTTCATTTATTATATGCTCAGCCCCCTGTGTTTTTATGACCTGTACCATAAGAATATCACCTATGTCAATATCAGTGTGACTGAATGTCACTTTCTTCTGATTGACCAGAGTTCTTCCCTTCTTTTTGAGGGACCAAAAGGGTTCTAAACAGATAGAACCTAGTTCTTTTTGGTTCTGGTTTTATCATCTTGTTTGCTTTGTCTTTTGTTTGTACTGGCCTTTTAGTATAGTCAAATTACTTTCATCAGTCTTGGTCTTCCAGGTGGCTGTTTATGAGTCTAACAAGTCTGGTAGGCCATTAGGTTTGGTTTTGAAAATGATGACCTTACTGGAGCCACTTAGATACGGGTTTTGAGCATGATGACCTTGATTCCCATCTAAAGGTCCGTGGCCATAGTGGCTCACAAGGCTTGCTCTTGACTTGAGTAGGCAATCATCATAATGAACTTCAAAATCCTTCTCACATTCTATAGACTCTGTGTATATGCTTGTCTGCTGAATTGAGGTTTTCCCTTCAACCTGGTATATTTTACTTTTTAGTACATAGTCCATGCCTGTCTTGTAAAAAGAAGTACATAGCTCATAACTCCATCCTAAGATAGTGCATGCAATTTACTGTAGGCTCTCATAGCTCATATGCACCTTGTGCAAATTAATAATTTGTTTGAATTACTTTTTTGTTGTTATGCTTAAACCTGAAGGCTGAAAGGTAGAAGCTACTACACTTAACATCATAGTGGTTTCACTGTTTTGTCCCACTTCTTAGCATTATTTCTTATTGTTGTTCCACTTGTCTTAGACTGTTCTAGTTGAGCCTACGAGTGGAAACACAGGCATTGGGCTTGCCTTCATTGCTGCTTCCAGAGGATATAAGCTCATCTTAACGATGCCTGCCTCAATGAGTCTTGAAAGAAGGGTTATTCTAAAAGCTTTTGGAGCTGAACTTGTTTTAACTGACCCAGCCAAAGGGATGAAAGGAGCTGTTTCAAAGGCTGAAGAAATATTGAATAACACACCAGATGCCTATATCCTTCAACAATTTGACAATCCCGCCAACCCCAAGGTTCTTCGGCGAACAGCTCACACTTTATTTTTATTGTGGTTATTTTTTGATACTCCATAAGTGAATGCTTATTATCTATGGCTAAATGGCTTCTACAATTTCCCCCAACCAATTTTTATGTTCTAATGATCATTGTGGTGATTAATTATCCATGGTGCCAATCCCAATCATTAATCTAATTGTTAAGAGTGCGTAGCCTGTAAAAAAACTGTATATTAGTGTTAGGATGGCTTTGTAACTATGCTCTAAACTTAAATGTTTTAATTATATTTATTTATTTATATATATATGAGTTTTTCTAGCCTACTACTTGAAGGTAGTAGGTTAGCACCCTCCCCACTTTTTTCGTTTACTTAGTGCCCTTCATTATCAACACATCATTTAAACGGGTATTTGTGTTTCCTCACTCACTTACTTCCCTGCCTAACCTCTCCTTGATCCCCTTCCTTTTGTAAAGTACCATATCCATTTTTGATCTACCCAAAGTACTCATGCCACTTCTTTAAGTCCCTTGATGTGTCAGAGGTAATTGTGTTATTTTAATACAAACAGGAAAAACGAAGTTGTGATTTCATCATTATTCAAAATCCCTTTATCCCATCACAGTAGTAACACAGCTTCTGCAGGGAAGTGCTTTTCTTTTCCATGTTGACTTGCAAATATTCCTGTTTGGGTAATTTCACGAAAAAGAGAATGTGAACAATTCTTTTTTAAACAAAAGGTTAACTGAACCAATAGAAATCAGTTAGCTTTTCTAATCCAATTAAAGATTTTGTCCTTTTGCTTCCCATCACTCCTAAAACTTTTTCTTACAACATTCAACCGTAGTCTCTGCTATGTTCGACGGGAAATTCACCTTCCCAAATTCCATTCCGTTGACGTACCCTCAACTTCACCTTCATCTGCACAAGAACAATGTTGCACATTTATCTCATCAACTTTAACAATGGCTCCAACATTTTTACAATAATCTGTACTCCATATCATTCTAGTTCTTCATTCTTCTTTCTTATCTTGTACTATTTTTCATGGTTTTTGGGTTTTGTTTTTGTTGAAAATTGAATCTATACTCCATTTGTTTTTGTTCAAATAATCTATACTCCATATTTGAACACGGTCTTGGTCCTTTTCTTGAGCCGGGGGTCTATCGGAAACAGCGTCTCTACTTCTTCGGATGTAGTGGCATGGACTGTGTACATTCTACCCTCCCCAGACCCCACTATGTGGGAATATACAATATACTGGGTTTGTTGTTGTTGTTGTAGAGCGAGTGAGCGAGAGAGGCTCCTGATGGTGGGTTTAAATTTTAAGTGAAGAAAAACAGATCCCTACTATATATAAGGTGGTAGGTGAGCATTATAAACCTTTTTTTAAGTTTCCAAAATACCCTTATTATTCCTGGAGCCGAGGGTCTAAAGGAAACAGCCTTTCTACCACCTATGGTAGGGGTAAGGTTTGCGTACATACTACCCTCCCAGACCCCACTTGTGCGATTACACTGGGTATGTCCTTCTTGTTGTCCTTGTTTTTTCTTGCCATCACATTAAATGTAGGGGCCTTTTTGTCTTTCACCAAAATCCTTCCACTCTCTCCTTTCCATCCTCAGCCGACACAAGATCCGACAAAGAACAATCTGAGCTTCATCTTCCAATGGGTCTGCAGAGCTTCGTCCCAAATTTTTCTTTCTTTAGTATTTGCATTAGTTAATAATTACTCTAGTTTATCGACATTAACTTTTCAACAAGGAAAAGAAAAAACTGGAGTACTAAGCTGTCACCAATAATCAAGTAACTGACGTACACTGGACTATAAATGCAACAGTAACTAGTTATCCAAAAAAAAAAATGCAACAGTAACTTGATTAAAAGTCAAATATATCTGTCTTTACTCTGAATTGTAAGCTGAACTTTCATTTGCTCAGCATGTAAGTTGAATTTAAAAGCATCCATTTTACCCATTTTGATGGTTTCGATTAGTGCAACCAAAAAAGATTCAAAATCAAACCAAAACTTCCTTATTTTATATTACCCTTTAGACATGAAAGAGGAGGAAAAAAGATAAAGAGGAAGGAGCGAAGTTATCTGGAGGAGTTTGATGGGGAAAGGAACCGTAGCAGTAGCTGGAGAAAGAAACAGAGAGGGGCTATTTGTCGGCGAATAGGAAAGGATAATTAGAACGGCTGATTTGGAAGAGGAGGAAGGTTTGGGTGTTTAGACCTTTTATGGTGGAAACACCAGAAGTCTCTACTATTAAAAAATGGATGTGTTTAAAGAATTAAGGAAAACAGAAAATGGGTACAGTGCTAACCTACTGCCTTTTATGTAGTAGGTTAGTAGGACCCGTATGCACACATGCACACTTCCGGTATTTCTTCAGTCAAGTGGACTGTATTCTTGAGTTTTCACATGTAGGACTTTTATTTGCTTGTATGTTGCAGATACACTATGAAACAACGGGTCCAGAAATCTGGGAAGACACAAAAGGCAAAATCGACATACTTGTTGCTGGCATTGGAACTGGCGGAACCATTTCTGGAACGGGCCGATACCTTAAAGAGAAAAATCCAAACATTAAGGTATTAATGTTGCTTGAGAAAAAAAGTACCATTTGTAAGTAAATCTCTGAAGTTCATGCATGTGTCAGTTCATTGACTTCTAAGATGTGAAAGAAACATGGGATGGAGCAAAATGCTGAGAAAGTATGTCCACACAGTTGATATTAAGTACTCTTATTCTTTTTCTATTGCTTTTTGTTGCTTTTATCAGATTATTGGTGTGGAGCCCACAGAAAGTAACGTTCTATCAGGGGGCAAGCCTGGTAAGAAGACATTCAGATGTTGATCTGACTTTTCACTTTTGAAGTTAAATCCTGTTTTGTTCTACTTGCTGCATTGTGAAAGTGCAGGCCCTCACAAAATTCAAGGGATTGGAGCAGGTTTTATTCCTGGAAACTTGGATCAAGATGTCATGGATGAAGTGATAGAGGTGACATTCTTATCTATCCCATTAAAATTTTTTTATTTCATCTTCTTTAAACTTGTGAAAATTGAAAATTATGGAAGATTTTATCTATCATGCATACTCATTTCAATGATAATCATGACTGAGAATCTTCCATCTCAAACTTGGTTTACCTGTAATTCATCGTGAATCCATCTTTCTGTTATTGCACACCAATTTACCATTTCAAAGCAGTTTTACTTTTACTATATGTAAAACTGGCTTCTAGGGGACAAAATATTTTTTAGTTGTCGCTCAATTTGTTAAGCCTGTCTTCCCTTCCAACATTATTTTAATTTCCCTTGGGTTATCCTGGAGCTTCACTTAGAACCAAAATTGAATGGAGTATATCGTCAATTTCCTATTTCGCTCGTTAACATTTTATAAGTAGGAAGAAACATTCCGCATCTGCACCAGTAAGGAAACATTGGAAGGTGTAGACTAAGCTTGCAGGGCAAGCTATGCAATTTTCTTGGTATTATCAGTCAATGTGGACATCCTCTGCAGGTTATTCTGCTTTGCTGAAATGATATTTCTTATTTGTATTTCTTCTGGTAAAACAAGGACGCAAAATCTATGTCATACTTTGCCAAGATACCACCAACTAATTGAAACACATTTAGCTTGTCAAACAGTTCATCAGCTTTATTAGCCTGGCAACACAGTTTATGTAGCTATAGTTCATTCGTTTGGTACACTTCCTCTCTGTGCTACTCTGCTAGAACATTTTCTATCCCTTGTTAAATTCCTTTGGGAACAAGTTATCCCGATTGCCAGCTATATCAGTCTTGCTCCCTTAGTTATAGATGAATTACTTATGTATCCAGTTAGGCGTACCCAGACCCCGCAAAAGAAAAAAAAAGAATGAAAAAGGACGGGCTTTATCTGAATATTTGATCCAGATGCACTTTTTATCCCTTGGACTTCCACAAGGTTGAGATATGTGTTATATTCCAGTACTCATTAGGAAAAAATAAAAATTTGTCATCTTTCATTGTATTTTACTCATTTTGTTGAATTTTCAGATATCAAGTGACGAAGCTGTTGAAACTGCAAAGCAATTAGCCCTACAAGAAGGGTTGCTGGTTAGTGCTTTTTACCAATCTTTGTAGCAGATAATTTTTGAGAGACAGTTTTAAGCGAACATGAACTTCAAATGTCCATTAACTCATCCTTGTTACAAATTGTGGATGCATTATAGAAACCTTCTAAGTGGTCGAATTTCAAGTTATGCTCCAATTTTAATGTATATATACATCTTTCTATGAACCATGATGTGAATCAGAATATTTTAGGTTTCAGTTCATATGTAGGACAGTCATTTTAAATTGTGTTTGCTATCTAGTTTACCGTATATTGCCATCTTGATATACTTGAATGATCTTTTTCTACTTTTCATATAATCAGGTTGGGATTTCTTCGGGGGCAGCTGCTCTTGCTGCCATTCAGGTTGCGAAGAGGCCTGAGAATGCAGGGAAACTTATTGCGGTAGGTTCAAGCCTAACTTCTGCATTTTTCAGACACGTGTGTATTTCCATTTTCTTTCATTTTGTTTTTCTTTTACCTCCTCAGACTTTAGTATTCGTTTTTCCTTACTTGTTTCAAAGTAAATTTTGTTTTTAATAGCTCTGCATTGTTAAAAAAAATTCATTCGAGTTAGTTGCATGACACATTGTCGAATGATTATCATAGCAGCATCGTTTGTTTAAATGCATTGATCTTCTTCAACAATTTTTGTAGGTTGTATTTCCAAGTTTTGGGGAACGATACCTCTCCTCTATACTTTTCCAGTCAATACGAGAGGAATGCGAGAAAATGAAGCCAGAATTGTGAAGATCTTCCTTTGTCGAGCTATCTTCTGATTCCTAATAATGTTATTTGCCTTTTCTAGCTGCCACACTTTTGTTTGTTATTAGTTGGCTGCTGGTGTATACAATAGATCAGGTATTAAGACGATTCTCATAACAAAGCTTAAATAACCTCATTGATTTGGTTTGACGGTTTTTTGTTTGAATTGATCATGAAATTTGAGTGAAGTTTCACTGCATTTTAATCTTTCTGTATCATTTTTTTTGTTTGTTCCTCTGTTTGCCTCCTTCGAGATGAAGATGTACTTTGGTGTCCTCTCAAACACGTTTCTGAGATTCTGCAAAGAAAAGTGCAACACAAGGTTTTTGACAAAAAGCTGCTAATTGTTTAGGCATTCTAATGTAAATCATAGTAGTGTTTACCCAGCTTTAGTAGGCGTTTGGCCATATTTCATTGTGAAAATGGGAAAATGTAGTTTTTGTATTCAAAGTGAAAAATGAGACGGTTGAAGTTGTGTTTGACCATGAATTAAATTGAAGTTATTTTTCGATTTGTGTGGGTAATTGGAGTGAAAAATAAATAAAAACAAGTTTTGTTATTTTGGAAATTTTGAGAATCCTTGAAAGAAAAAAAAAAAGTAAAACAGAAAGAATTTTATGACATAACATGTTTTTTTGGAGTTCAACTCTAGAAAAAAGTAAAATTTCCATGGCCAACAGGCTCCTAGAATATCTAATTTTTATTTTTAAAGAAGTTAAGAATGACATACAATTGTACACTCGATTTGATAGTTGAAACTTTTTCATCTCGCATCCATAGTTATGATTCCAAGCTCCTTGCCTTCACTATTGCATTGGCCTTGATTTCTCATTATTCAGGTTGGAAGTAAAATATTAGTTGGAGGTTTTCTCCCTCGTTCATCTTGAATAGTTCATAATACCTGTTTAGCAAGGCAATCCTGGACTTCTTTACTTGACTAGTACCTTTATGTAGTCTACGGTGTATCCAGTATGTTATGAATGCAAATGCTGAGTTGGAGACCAACGTGGCTGAACCAATTGTGCCAGCTAGGCAAAGCACTCGTGTGAAGAGAAGGCAAAAAAATAAATAGCTGATTTCAGTTAAAGGGTGGGTAAAACGTGTGAAGGAATCTGAGAGAATGTGAACTGCAGAAGTTTGTTCTAAAGGAAGTGGTAGCAATAGCAAAAAGTAAGTTGTTTGTTATATTGAAAATTCTCTGAGTCTGTCATCCCCAATTATGAGAAATCTGAGTCTGTCATCCCCAATTATGAGAAATCTGAGCTTCTCATCCCCACTTATTCTCCATCCTTTGAATTTTAGTCTTGTAGTGTGGTTTCCGTTATTGCATTTTCTAATACAGAGTCAGTTGTAATTCAGTCCCATTTTCAAGTAATAGCAACATATTTGAGGTACAAATTGTTACATTGGTGCTTTCATCCTAGAGTGTCTAATGGCGGACCAACACTTGAAGGGTACAGACGACATATCAGTTGCTCGAGAAATTGCGGATCTGCGATCCTCTATACAACAGTTGGTGGCGTCCATGGCTTCCTTGGTTCCACCTACTCGTGTCCCGTCCATGGCTTCTTTGGTTCCACCTACTCGTGTCCCTACAGTTGACCCAGATCATTATCGTGAGCCGGTACCGTGGTTGAACTGCCCTGAACCACCGCCAGCCCCCCAACTCTTCACCACAAACTAGCTCCGGTGGAATTGGGGCATTTTTATGGCATGAATCCAGCGGCTTGGATCTTTCAAGTGGAAAGGTATTTTGAATTCTATTATATTGCCGATGACCATAAATTGTCACTTGCTTCTTTCTAGCTCGACGACGATGCTCTTGAGTGGTATCGTTGGTTGTATCGCAATAAGCAATTGATTGATTAGGATCACTTTGCTGAGAAATTGGTTCAACGATTTTGAAAACGGGCGTTGGAAGCCCAGAGGGTCGTCTTGCTAAGATAAAGCAGATTATGACGGTGATGGAATACCAGAGCAGATTTGAAGCTCTCCTCAATGAACCTACTCCTATTGCTGAGCACTGGTTAGTTCTTTTTTGGATTTCTCAGCTTTTTTTCGAAATTAAGTCTGCAGTAGTAGCCCATGAGCCTACTAAATTGGACCGGGCAATGTCTCTGGCCCATGTACATGAACAACGATTATTGTCTGGTAAAGGGCCACCCCGACCTGCTTTTGCGAAATCAAATCCTATTCTACCTAGCTCTACCTTGATGAACCATACCTCGAAACCTTCCTCATTGGCATTAGTCCCTACTGTTCCGCCACCTGTGCCTTCCAACTCCATACCCTTCAAATGTCTTTCCCCTGCTAAGTTATTATGACTTTTTTTGCTTGCTTCTTGTTTATATTTTTTAGGCTCGGGCATTTGAAGTCATTCCTCCCCTACGAAAGAAGTTAATGGATTACTCGGATAAGGTTTCTCATCCAAGGATATTTAGGTGGTTGGCTGCAAAGAACAACACAAGAATTAAGGAGGCTGATCTCTTTAACCCTTCGGATGATGCAGTACGTCTTCTTCAAGTTAGATAATTTAACTCAATAAAAGATATTGAACAGATGTTATATCTGGTGCAACAGATGTTATATCTGATGCAGCAGATAGGATATTTTTTGCGACAGATTACCCATCCTGTGCCAACTGGTGCAACAGATAGGTAATCTATTGCGATAGATGATTGATATCTTGCATAAGATTACCCATCTGTTGCTTTGGTTCTCTAAACCCAACTCTTACCAAATTACCATCTACTGCAAATTATGCAATAGATGGGTAATATGATGTAACATTTGTTAATCTATTGTGACATACAGATCATCTGTTCTATAACATATAACTTAACATATTACCCATCTTGTGACAACTGGTGCAACAAATTGGTAATCTGTTGCGACAGATGATTGATATTTGCATTAGATTATCCATCTGTTACTCTGGTTCTCTGAACCCGACTTAAATAGATTTTAACCATCTACTGCAAACTATGCAACAGATGTGTAATCTGATGCAACACATTGTTAATTTATTGCGATATGCAGATCATATGTTGCATAAGTTGTATGTGTTAATATGTAACCTAACAGTGAAAATTATTAGATTATATGATTTAAATGTATCTGTCATTTTTTTTATAGGTTGTGCATCCATGGATCTTGCCTACTGAGCAGGAGTTGGGGATGACTTCTTTTATTACTCTAGGTCATGTTGATACTATAGCAGACCCAACGGTGGAGTTAATAAAGAAGGAATTGGCTGGAGTAATAGCCATAAGAAGAGTTGTTAGGCAAGGTCAGCCTAATGTTGAGGATCTTCATGACCAACCTACTAAGGTAGATCGGGTGATTTTTCTGGTAGAGTTGTAGGTGTTGGTGGCAGACATGCTGATGCTGCTACCACTCGTGATGATGAGCATGTTGATGCTCGTGAAAAATAAATATGTTTGAAAACACCCCTTTCATAGGTCCCCCTCACCCTTACACAGGTCCCTCTTACCCTTACACCGGTCCATCTCACCCCTCTTCACCCTCGTGTTCTCATTGCAAATGCGACGAGTGCAAGGACAACTAGGGTAAAATCTTTAAAAAGCTAGACGCTATCACTAAAGCTGTTGAGGAATTCAAATCCAAGAGGGGTGTCATACCATCTAAGAAGGTGGGGGAGCCATACACTCTTACAGTGGTGGTTAGGAGGAAGAAAAAAGCAATTAACGATGTACTCTCTAGTTGGAAATCAAAAAATATTAAAGTTCATGGGCCATTGAATAAGGTCGACATATACATGAAACTTGGTGCCAAAGAGAAGAGGGATCTACGACGGGCTAAGAATGCTAAGAGAGGCGCACGAGATTACCCCAGGCCTTCCCTTTTCCCCTATAACTTCTAGATTATGACAGATATGCGTATGCGGTACAAGGACAAGGTAAGTTTACTTTTCCTAACCTAGCCTTCTAATCTACTCCATGAAGAAGAATCTACGTAACAGATGTGAAATCTGTTGCAACAACTGAGTATTTTGGTGCAACTAGTAGTGGTTCTATTGCAACTTATTATCCATATGTTGCCTAAGTTGTGTTGGATTATTGATTCAGAGAACCCTATACAACAGATGAACCATCTGTTGAATCTTTACAATTACTAACCTATTTAAAAATTGACTTTTAATATCACAGTATATTGACGAAGTTCTCTGCCTCATGAGGAAACGAAAATTAGCATACCCGAAAGCTTATGACGCTGCTGATAGGATAATAGATCTAGACTTCTACAAGAATCTCAAGGATAAGTACGATAAAATCAATGATCTATAGTCATCCTGTGGTGCGGGATTTGATTTGTCAGTTTTTACGTTGGACTGGGATGGAAAATAAATGATAAAATATGTTAGAGGGGAGAGGCCAAATCCACACGGCAAGAGCTGGACCGAGGCAAAGAGGATTCTTACAGTTATGAGCGTGGATGACATACATTATCGGGCTGTTGATATACTACTCTAGGAGGGAAAGATCAATGTTTATGACTGCAACGAACCTGCCATCGACGAGGTTGTTTTTTATCCACGTGCAGCCACTGATGGACCTATTTCCCATCTTGTTGAGGCAGAGTAAACTGATGTTTCATTTGCCAGAGAAAGTGTTGATAACGAAATCATGAGATTTTGAAGGTCGAAACAAGGGCATGAACCTTCCAAAAAATGATACTAGTTTTGCGTGCGGCTCGCACGCGCTTGCACACATAGAATGTTTGATGACCAACACAAAAATGACCGAGCCAATGACCTTTCTGTGCGATAACGCTGTGGCAAATCTACAAGAGGTCTGGGCTTATGGGGTACTAACTGGATGCTTAGAGCCTGTGTATAAAGAAGAGCCTGTGAAATAACAATTTTTTATTTCAAGTCACACTTCACTTTATATTACATGTACATATAGTGACAATAATTTTTTTCTGATGAAATTTGAGTTCTTTATAATTAAATAGATTGTCAATCTGTTGTAAAATATATTCTATCTGTTCAGGCTGATAGTTTATCTATTGCAATAGGTTGGTCATCTGTTACATTATGTCGATGTTATTTCTATCTATCTAAGTCTAATCTGTTGCAATAGTGGGAAGACCTGTTTGATAATTTCCAATAGATGACCTAAATTTTGCAATATATGCCTAAATCTGTTTGATATTTTCCAACAATTATGCTTACATATCCATGTGCTCGACAACATCACACCAGTAGAAAATACACCACCATAAAAAATTTAGCAATTAGGCTTGAATATCCATGTGTCCAATACCACCAAACTAGTAGCAATAACGGTAACAATGTAGTATCTTCTTGCTCAATTTTGTTTCTCTTCAGAAGCCTTGATTTTCTTCAACAAATCCCAGATTACACGATTTGCTTGTGAAAGGTGTCATTCTTTATACCGATCAAAGTAATCGCAACCACCCAATTTCTATAAAAACAAGAACACAATTACAAAATAATTACAAGTCAATAATTAATCAACTAATTAAATAAAAAATTATTACCTTTGAAATCTTACAAGTAAAAAACCTGCGACCTGGATTTTGTTGAGTCCAGGAAGTCTTCAATAGAGCTTCATGTTCGCACTTACAATATTGAAAATCTTTGTCACAAAAAACAGTGGAAGATGAGCTCGACATTGTCAAGATCAGTTGGAAAAAAAAAAATACGCAGAAAAAATACAAATAATCGAGATGAATTTAGATAGAGAAAAAAAGATGAAGAAGAAAAAGAAGCTTTGGTAATTTAGGGTTAAATTTTAGGAAAAAATGAATATATAAGACAATGGGAGAAAAATAACCGTTGGGGTCCAAATTAGCAAAAACGGCGGTTCAACGAGGCTTGACTGCATGAATTACACGTGAGCAGCCAACAGGGAAAAAAGTAACAAACTGACACATTTGATGCCTATTTTATTTTACGTGTTTAAAATGAACACTGTCTACTTGATGCCTATTTTATTTTAGGTGTTTAAACTGAACACTGTCGATGGGGTTCGCCTTTTTTATTTCAAGTCACTTTCACTTTTTTACATGTAGTGGCAATTTTTTATGTCTAACGAAAGTTGTATTTTTATAATGCAACAGATTGTCCATCTGTTGTAATAGATATTCTACCTGTTCTGACATATAGTTTATCTGTTGCAGTAGGTTGGTCATCTGTTGCATTATGTCGGTGTTTCTATCTAAGTTTATCTGTTGCCACTGTGGGAAGACCTGTTTGATAACTTCCAACAGATTACCTACCTATTGCAACATATGTCTAAATCTGTTTGATATTTTCCAAAAAATGTGTTGTCTGTTACAACAGATACATTATCTTTTGCAATATTTGAATCTAGTATTCCATTTTAATTAATAAGTTCAAATCTAAGAAAAATAAAATTCATAGACAAAATAAAATAAATCGAAGCCTTTAGAAATTAGTTAAAATAAATCAACGAATAAATAAAATATAAAAAAATTATTGTGGGTACAGATCTCAACAAATACATCAACAATTTAAGTATTGATGCCAAGAATTCCTAAGGAGGGGTGAGGTTATTATTTTGATAGACTCAAGCTATAAAGATCTACTCAATATGGATAAGTTGTTCTTCATTCGGTGCTATAAAATTTGACTTTGGTCGTCGTGGATCTTTATTGCCACTTACTACGATTTCTGCGCTTTCTTTTCTCCGTATTTCCATAAAAGGAGTAACATATTGTCAATGTTGTTCAGCAGTAGCTTCTACATCTACCTGGAAAGCCAGAATTGGTTAATGCTAGTCACGGGGATACAACAAAACGGAAAAGGATAACTCATCTGTTCTAGCAAATCAAACAGGTCTTCCTCCTATTTTAAATTATCCCAAATAGATTATATTTCTATTGCAGCAGATGTATCAATTATTGGGAAAAATTTCTACTTGAGAAAGACCTGTATGATAATTTCCAATGGATGAACCATCTATTGCAATATATGACTCATTGGTTGCAGCAGATATGTCATCCATTGGTACAAATAAAAGTGGTACGAAGAGCTGTTTGATTTGCTAAAATAGATGAGACATATGCTACAACAGATACTTTATCTGATGCAACAAGTTAGTCAACTGTTGCAACATATGTATATATCTGTTTGATAATTTTCAGCAGATGTGTCATCTGTTGAAACAAATATGTGTCTGTTTGTTAGTTGGAACAGACATATATATTCACCTTCTTCATCTCGTGCTGCTCTCCTTTGGCCATTGTACATTGCTCAATGCAAAACACGGACAGAGGAATTGCAATTTCGCTTTTTTGGATGCTTGATAATGCCTTGAAAATTACTTTCCTTCTCCACTTAGCCTTAATCTCTAATGGAGTGGATAGATATAAAATCCTCTTTGATGGAATGACACCCCTCTTAGATGTCAATTCCTTTACCGAAGCAGTTAATGCATTAATAGCATTAATCACTATATCATGTTTTGCCTTGCAGTTTTGACATTGTCTTCCAGAATATTCGCTGGGAGAGGAAAAACCTGTATAACCAGTATGATCATACTCATAATTATTTATTTTAAATACTGTAACAGGAGCATCATTAGCACAAACAGCAGCACCACTACCACCACCAACAGCTCCATCACCACTAAGACCATCAACAACAACAAGCCCACCCTCCAAAATTACTTTTCTTGTAATGGGTGTTGCTCCAAACAATTCTATTTTTATTCTGTCAATGACATTAGGGTCCGATAAAGATTGCACATACCATAAAGTAAGAAAAAATGGCATCTTCAACTCTTGATTGGTCGGAACTAGTGACGTATGCACAATCTAACATAAATTATTACATATATTAGAATGATGATTAAACATTAAAAAAATTATTAATTTTAAAAAAAAACTGAATTATAATTATACTTACTGCATCCTTTGGGGGGTTGAAGAGATCAAAATTTTTTACATTTTTATCAGTTTTGGCCGACAACCATCTCAAGATTCTTGGACAGAAAACTTCTTCCTGGTAGTTCACTTGTTGTCTCAAATAAGGAATGACTTCAAACGCTCAATCCTATAAAATAATGCCAATAAATCAAAACCATTATTAAGTATAAAAATGAATGATATCATAATAAAAAAAACATTTACCATGAAATCCCACGAAAATCCATATAAGTTGACTGTCTTTGGTGCTAACGGAGTCAACAAATATTTGACAGTCATTTTAAAGTTTTCATAACCCCAAGGATAGATGTTAAACACCTCAAGATCATCGTAGAGCTTTATAAATCAATAATTATGTTGTTGTTAATGTCTCTCGCCCACAGAATATTATGTACAAACCAAACCAAGCATAATGACTGCTTGCGCTTCTTTAAAATTCTTTTACCTTTAAATGCTTCTATCAAATTTTTATTTTTGAAGCTTGGACTAATAATGGGCACTAGGTCATCACGATCACACAAATTGCCTTTGCCTTTTTGGGATGTACAGGGTGCTTTTTTGGGTTAGAATAGGTATAACATGAGAAAGAGAAAGAGGATAATATTTTAGTCTAGTAACTATGTGTAACGCCCCGAAATTGGGTCCCGAGATGTCACACGGTGCTTAGGGTCACAAGTGACCCCAAGCTAGCCCTTCTACTGGCATAACTCATAAGCAACTGAATAAAAATACAAATCCATACAAATCAGAAGAAATTAACTCTTTTCTGAATCTGATCAATACAAAAATGGAATTTTACAGGATTACAATTCTGTCTTTACAACCAAAATTGAAACAAAATACATCAACTTCTACTGACTGTCTATGAATCCTCTATTAGTACTGACTGTAGGTAGCCGGGTCATGACTCCCGACTACCCCAACTCAATACGACTGAATAAAGAAAATACAACACTATAACTCTGCATAACTAACCCAAGCCCTTGAATCAAAATGACTCATCACCTACTGACTGGATACCACAAACTGACTGGATCCGAAGGTGCAACTATACCTTGTACCTACATTTCGAAAAAATGTAGCCCACATACGAATATGTGGGTCAGCACCGTGGAAAAATACCGAGCATATGGGGGTGCAATGGATATATAAAATAATATATTAATATCATCACAGTTTATAAAATTATGCATGCTGATATAGATGACTCACTTAGCTCGACTTAAATCATCAAAATCATGGATGAATAATACATGTAAAGTAAAACAAGTGAGTCATTACAATACGTTTTCAATTCACTTTCATCTCAATTTCAAATCATCAAAACAATCAAATCTCATGTCAATTCTCATTAGAATATATTTCTTAAATCTTTTAAGAATAATGACTTTCTCAAACTCAGCCTTTTAAGCAAATATGTTTTCATCTCAGATAGAAGAGTACACACACACACATTGGGAGATCCTATAACCGACATAAACCATGTGAGCAACATGGATTCCAACGTACAACCCACGTTGGGGAGAGTCGTCCTATCCTTGCCATCGGATTAGGACTTCTAGTATCAATTCAAAAACACTAGTGATCACTATATAAATCAGCCTCAGGCTCATATCCTACGGGGGCACGTAGTTCTAGGGAAGTAAGGTCACTTTATACCTCCCACTCGGTGCTAAAGATTACTCTCGAACTTAGCTCAAAAATTTAAATCAGCCTCAGGCTCACATTAAAGAAAATTCACAATAAACACTTCAACAATTTTCATCGAGAGCCAATTTGCTACCCCTTTATCATAATCAATAAAAACGTGGATTTCTTTCACAGTCGAGTTTAAAATAACTCATTCACGACCAAAAGGTCAAATCATTCAAAACATCTCAAATATTCAACATCAACGTGCTTATAACACACATTTTCTCAAAAACACAATTTCAAATGGGGTTTGCGACCCAAATATCAAAATCATGATAAATATCGTTCAAGATTCATGCTTTATATTACCACACATGTAAATTCATCTTTTAAAATCATAAACATCAAGATTTCATAATAATCATCATAAGATATGGGTTCATACTTCAAATTCATAAAAAAAATCAAATAAAAATCATGCCTTTGTAAGGAAAATTGCTTTTGGGCACAAGAACGAAAGAGAGTTCTTGTTGAAAAACCCCACATACCTTGAATGATGAACTTTAGATCGATACTCATTTTTGATATGTTAATCGTGCCTTTGAATGATGGTTCTTGGAGTTCTTGAACTAGGAACTTGGAATCTTGAATAAATTTGCAGAATTAATGGTGAACTTTGGAGGTTCTTGAAGTTGGATGTAGGAGCTTAGGGTTTTCTTTTTGAGGGAATTTGATGAAATATAAAATATAATGCTTATAATAGGCTTTAATATAGGGTTTGGACGGATTTTGGATGAGGGGGAATGACCAAAACGCCCCTAAAAATCAAATAATTCTCGCATCTGGCCTTTGGTGGACTGTTTTGATAGTCTGAAGTAGATCAACCATAACATTTTACTCCGATATACAAATCAGATGAAACCAATTTCATTAGAAAGAGCACTCTCATTTATTTCCATTGATATATAGTATCTCACCCAGATCATTGTGTACGAGGAGTTATGGTCATTTGAAGTCGACCCAAAAATATAACTTTTGATAGGCTGAAGTAGATCGACTATAACTTTTTGCTCCAATAGAAAAATTGTATGAAACTAATTTCATCGGAAAGAGGACTCGCAGATATTTCCGTTGATATATAGTAGATTACTCAGATAATTATGTACAAGGAGTTATGATCATTTAATGTTTGAGAGAAAATACACCAGGCCTCAGTACTTTTTTTTTCCTGCACGTTTTACTGTTCACTACTATTCACGGTTCGATCGGAATGTTCATAACTCGTCGCTCGGGTGTCTGTTTTGGATGATCCACATATCGTTGGAAAGATTATTCGATACTCTACGTTATGGTGGGTCATAATCTAATACATTCTAGACGGAAAATTTATAATTCATTCTAGAAGATAGAACCCAACACGTTTAAGCACAAAATTTCAACGAAAAATTTCCCGGGGTATTACATCATCTCCCCCTTGGAAACATTCGTCCTCGAATGTCGATGAATAAGTACAGAATATCATGGAAATAAGGACAAAATATTGGGATAACGAAGTCAATCCACTTACTTCACTCCAATCTTTCGAATACTTCATAGAATATGTGATTCATAATGAGAATGGTCACATAGTTGGATCTTAAACAAAAGAGACTGATTTTAAGGAATCGATATATTTGGTTTATTCAGGGACTAAGAATCAAAGTTCTCGAAGGGGATCTCATCAAAAGAAGGACCACTTGCGCCCAAATGAAACGTTCCTCAACACTCTCTCCAAAAGATTCAAATGACATTGTTCGGGGAGAAAATGAACCATAATTTGATACAATCCTATCGTATGGGAACAAGGACCCATATGGCATAAATTAAGATAGGAATTTATAGGTCTTGGGAAACATAGCTCCTTGCTTCCAAACTTAGCAACACTTTCCAACTACTCCCCCGACTATGTTTAAGCCTAACTCCAAGTACTCATGAGATACGCCACATAACACTATAATATTAATCTATATCATGAACCTCAATACACACTGAGCCTCACAACTCATCACTTCAAACATAACTCTTATTGCTACTCCAACAACCACATACAATCTTATACTAGGGATCCGCTAACTTGCGGTGCATTCTTTTAGATATACAACCATAACATTCAAGCCTATACTCATAACCATATACGCACTTCGCACATGCACCTCTAAACGAACACTCATAAAGCATCTTCCTCGCTTTCTCTAAGATTCCATCAACTACATCATTCACACATACTGGTCAATTCTTTAAACGACACACATAATATTTTCTCAACCAATTAAACTATACATAAAAACTCTGTATTACTATTCCTACAACCTCATAGAAGTGCATAAAACCAACGCACAACAATCTTTCCAAATAAACATTTAAAACTTCAACTAACCACGGCATGTATCAAGGACTTAGCCTCAATCTAACTTCACTTCACCGCCGTGAGCACACCACCTTCTATCATAGATAAGGAAGTATCTTCTCTCCCTTATAGACAACTGCTCAACACCATTAGCTTGACATAATGAAAAGGTCACAAAATTTTAAAACATGAAGACCTGAAACATGAAAGGATAATGTAAATAACTTGACTCTCTCTATAAAGGCCTCAGGAATAAAATATCAAATACAATGGGTTCATTAAGGTATCAAAACTGAAGACACCCATAATAGAAACTGAATCTCACTGATCAATAAGAGTATTGCCTGAGTACTGGAACTGAACATACTGTAAAACTTGAGTATATGAGTCATGGGCGGCATGCCCTGAATTTAGAGCTCATAACTTATGGAATGTGATTCCAACTGCTAGAAGAATTGGAATTTCTCATTTTTGGAAACTAGAAGAGTATGTAATTCTCCATCACGTGTATGAACATGAATTAAGATCATAGAACTGAAATGTAAAGCATGAGTAGGTTTTGGGACAACTGAAAATACTGAAATAACATTGGGTCAAGCACCGATCTTTCTCACAACAAATTTACAACTTACTGGTACTTCTACTAAAATGTAAAATCTTGACTTGACTACTTGTTCTATCATCTCCCCCTTAGCTTTAAGCCACCACTCAAATTCTCAAATGCTTACTAATTTCGAATCTCTATGAACATCTCTATCGCCTAAATGTACACCATCTAGTGCTTCAACTCTTATTTCTATTAGCTCAACTTGAATATTTTCTAACCCTTTGATAGACCATGCTACTTCTGTCTTCTCTCTCTAATACCATGCTTATGAACTTATGTTTCTAACCCATAAGAATCAAAATCATACTTAAGAGGCTCAACATTTCCAATCATACGCCTCGCCTTAACTTAGCCATCAAAATATCATCCATCGTCTAACTAGTATTTATCCATCTAACAATCCCATGGCATGACTCACTACACCACATACACTAGTCCTC
This sequence comes from Capsicum pubescens, assembly GCA_030864215.1. Lineage (NCBI taxonomy): Eukaryota > Viridiplantae > Streptophyta > Magnoliopsida > Solanales > Solanaceae > Capsicum > Capsicum pubescens. The sequence continues at coordinate 71,354,979 of CM061545.1, forward strand.
GAAATTAAAGCAGTCTCATAATATCTTGGGTGAACTTTCTCATCATAATATAATATTAAACTTAATTACAAGTCAACTACACTTAAACTCTTGTGTACACTGTTCAAGCCTATTAGGTCATTTCCGACAACTAATACCATTAATCCGGAAACCTTCATATTCGGCTTCATGATCACCAATCGTTCAAACTTAAGGTCTCACACTTCGCATAATTTACAACTCCATCTCACGCATAACTCCCACGTGAGGATTATAAAATAATACATCCATGAACACTAGCCCACTTAAACTTCATAACAATAATAATTGGTCCTAATCATATAGCCTATTTTATTCACAATCCATTAACACATCCTTATTTCACCCGTCACTACTATCTATCCTTCATACACAACTTAACATAGTTCATAGCTCTCTACGTCTTAACTTAACTTCCTCTTGCAATCTAGAGAGCGCCTAGATTAACAACACTTACCCACCAAGTACTTTCATCAATAACCTATACTTTTCTAACACCACAAATACCATCAATAACTCTTTCCTTACCCTAAGCAACAACAATCCACCTTAACTAATAACTCCTTCTCTAACTTTCACTAAACTAACAAACAAGGGTATATCACTTCATTACTAATTCAGTCATAAATAAAAATTCAGATATACATATTCAATAAATCGCCCTTACCACCTTTCTTGTCACTACACTTCTAAACCCACACTTTCAACTAACACAGGAATGACAAGATAAATAACAAGTTGCTAGTGAATCAAAATAGGCCTCACACGACTTCACTAGACTTTGGTTTTATATTTTGATCAAGAAAGTTATATGAATAACAAAGTAACTATGCTAATGAATCGAAATAGGCCCTACACGGCTTCACTAGACTTTGGTTTGTATTTTGAACAAGAAAATGAGATGAATAACAAAGAAGCTATGCTAGTGAATCGAAAGAGCCCCACACGGCTTCACTAGACTTTGATTTTTAACAAATATAATGATAACAAGATTAAATAATACAGGAGATAGAGACTTGACACACAACATTCAACGATCTAAGAATACACCTTACTCTGTCTTAATTAAATAACTCATAAGAATGAGGGCATAACTTTCAACTTAAGGAACTTAACACACTAGAGAGCTCCTCTCAAGCCCTTTGTGTAACTTTTGAAATTTCTTCTAGAAAATATAGAAGTATTACCTGGGGAAGAACTGGAGCTTGCGAATCATGTTATCTAAAAAATAATACATAGAGGGAGAAGTATAGATTAACATTGTAGATTCTGAGGAAGAATCTGAAAGCACATCTAACCTATGCTTAGTTCACGACTTTTAAGAACATGAATAAAGTAGTTCAATCTTTGGAACTCAAAAAGCACTGACAGGATACTTTCTAGCTCTCTTACAATCCCATAACTATCTACGGAGAATTAAGCTTAACTGTTTCTGATACTTTGAAAATGAGGCAGAGTTGGCCAGAATAGAGTAAGATGAGAATCTATATAAGCTTCTTGGAGAACCTTTTTATAGCACGATTTTAGACTTGAAAGAAGGAAAATATTTCCTAAATGCCCTGTAGCCTCTCGAAGAAAAGTACAGAAGTCTCTGTACCGTTCCACAAGAATCTACTAGACACGACTTCATAGACTCCCTAGGACACTTGAACACTGTGCTCTGATACCAAGTTTGTAACGCCCCAAAATCGGGTCCCGAGATGTCACATGGTGCTTAGGGTCACAGTGACCCCAAGCTAATCCTTATACTGGCATAACTCATAAGCAACTGAATAAAAATACAAATCCATACAAATCAGCAGAAATTAACTCTTTTCTGAATCTGATCGATACAAAAATGGAATTTTACAGGATTACAATTCTGCCTTTACAACCAAAATTGAAACAAAATACATCAACTTCTACTGACTGTCTATGAAGCCTCTATTAGTACTGACTGTAGGTAGCCGGGTCATGACTCCCGACAACCCCAACTCAATACGATTGAATAAAGAAAATACAATACTGTAACTCTGCATAACTAACCCAAGACCTTGAATCAAAAGAACTCATCACCTGCTGACTGGATACCACAAACTGACTGGATCCGAAGGTGCAACTATACCTTGTACCTACATTCCAAGAAAATGTAACCCACATACGAATATGTGGGTCAGCACCGTGGAAAAATACCGAGCATATGGGGGTGCAATGCATATATAAAATAATATCTTAATATCATCATAGTTTATAAAATTATGCATGCTGATATAGATGACTCACTTAGCTCAACTTAAATCATCAAAATCATGGATGAATAATACATGTAAAGTAAAACAAGTGAGTCATTACAATACGTTCTCAATTCACTTTCATCTCAATTTCAAATCATCAAAACAATCAAATCTCATGTCAATTCTCATTAGAATATATTCCTTAAATCTTTTAAGAATAATGACTTTCTCAACCTTAGCCTTTTAAGAAAATATGTTTTCATCTCAGATAGAAGAGTACACACACACACATTGGGAGATCCTATAACCGACATAAACTATGTGAGCAACATGGATTCCAACGTACAACCCACGTTGGGGAGAGCCGTCCTATCCTTGCCATCGGAGTAGGACTTCCAGTATCAATTCAAAAACACTAGTGATCACTATATAAATCAGCCTCAGGCTCACATCCTACGGGGGCACATAGTTCTAGGGAAGTAAGTTCACTTTATACCTCCCACTCGGTGCTAAAGATTACTCCCGAACTTAGCTCAAAAATTTAAATCAGCCTCAGGCTCGCATTAAAGAAAATTCACAATAAACACTTCAATATTTTTCATCGAGAGCCAATTTGCTACCCCTTTATCATAATCAATAAAAACGTGGATTTCTTTCACAGTAGAGTTTAAAATAACTCATTCATGACCAAAAGGTCAAATCACTCAAAACATCTCAAATATTCAACATCAACGTGCTTATAATGCACATTTTCTCAAAAACACAATTTCAAATGGGGTTTGCGATCCAAATATCAAAATTATGATAAATATCGTTCAAGATTCATGCTTTATATCACCACACATGTAAATTCATCTTTCAAAATCATAAACATCAAGATTTCATAATAATCATCATAAGATATGGGTTCATACTTCAAATTCATAAAAAAAATCAAATAAAAATCATGCCTTTGTAAGGAAAATTGCTTTTGGGCACAAGAACGAAAGAGAGTTCTTGTTGAAAAACCCCACATACCTTGAATGATGAACTTTAGATCGATACTCATTTTTGAGATGTTAATCGTGCCTTTGAATGATGGTTCTTGGAGTTCTTGAACTAGGAACTTGGAATCTTGAATAAATTTGTAGAATTAATGGTTAACTTTGGAGGTTCTTGAAGTTGGATGTAGGAGCTTAGGGTTTTCTTTTTGAGGGAATTTGATGAAATATAACATATAATACTTATAATAGGCTTTAATATAGGGTTTGGACGGATTTTGGATGATGGGGAATGACCAAAACTCCCCTAAAAATCAAATAATTCTCGCATCTGGCCTTTGGTGGACTGTTTTGATAGTCTGAAGTAGATCAACCATAACGTTTTACTCCGATATACAAATCGGATGAAACCAATTTCATTAGAAAGAGGACTCTCATTTATTTCCGTTGATATATAGTATCTCACCCAGATCATTGTGTACGAGGAGTTATGGTCGTTTGAAGTTGATCCAAAAATTCACTTTTGATATGCTGAAGTAGATCGACCATAACTTTTTGCTCCGATAGAAAAATTGTATGAAACCAATTTCATCAGAAAGAGGACTCGCAGATATTTCCGTTGATATATAGTAGATCACCCAGATCATTATGTACAAGGAGTTATGATCGTTTAAAGTTGGAGCAAAAATACACCAGGCCTTAGTACTTTTTTTTCCTGCACATTTTACTGTTCACTACTATTCACGGTTCGATCGGAATGTTCATAACTCGTTGCTCGGGTGTCTGTTTTGGATGATCCACATATCATTGGAAAGATTATTCGATACTCTACACAATTGTGGGTCATAATCTAAGACATTATGCACGAAAAATTTATAATTTATTCTAGAAGATAGAACCCAACATGTTTACGCACAAAATTTCAAAGAAAAATTTCCCGGGGTATTACACTATGGCAAACTCCTTCCAACCAAAATAAACAGGCATGCTGCAATAATTTATCCACACCTCATCCATCTTATCTTTATTTTCATACATAAACCTACGCTTGAGAAGTTCATATACCATTTTCATTTGAAAACGAGCATTGTTGTCCTCCAACAAATTAAGATATTTTCCAAAGCAGCTGTCCCTAAAATAAGCATCCAATTTTTGTTCTCAAAGTATTTTTTTGAAGGCGTCGAAAGATTTTCCCATGGATGACTTAACCATGAAATCACCCGTTAAATCTGTTACACCATCGCACTGCATTCTCACAAGATAACAATCAATGCTGAAGGTTTTGACCAAATCTTCGGTGGAAGGGCTATTAGCATTTGGATCATCTCTTTTGAAACATTCCTCTTCCCCGTGTTCATCATATTCTGCTCTCCATTGAGATAATGCTTTTAAAGCAAGCTCATAGAGTGGTGGATGTAGCCTAGTTGCTTCACTTGTTCCTTTACTTGGACTTGATTTAGTTTCTGTTCTTTTGGGAGCCATATTATCTAAAATTAATAGGAACATAAAAAATATATTATAGTTGATTAATGCATCGTTAAAAAAGAATAACAGTAAATCTAACATGCAAAACAGTAAAATAACAGTTGCAACAAATCACACATCTATTACACCAGGTAGGTTATTTATTACACCAAATAACTTACCTGTTGCAACAGATGAGTAATCTATTGCAATAATACCAAATATATCACTCATCTTTTAAGACAGATGAATGGTCTGTGCAACAGATCACATATTTGTTGCAATATATGAGTGATTTGTATAAAGAATTGAATAAACTATTGCAATGGATGAGTAATCTGTTGTGATAATACAAAATATATCACTCATCTATTGATAAAGATGAATGGTCTGTGCAACAGATCACTCATATGTTATGAGTGATTTGTTGGAACAATTATCTAACCTGTAGCAACGGATGAGTAATTTGTTACCACAATACAAAACATATCACTCATCTGTAGAGAAAGATGAATGGTATGTGCAATAGGTCACATATCTGTTGCAACATATGAGTGATCTATTAGAATAGTTATCAACGATCAATATTGTTTAGATTTCTTTCAACAGAAGGGTCGTCTGTCGCAACAGATGAATGCTCATTTGAAAAAATCAAGTCTTGGGCATGTCCTGTTGGAAAAGTTGATAGGATTTTATCCAACAGGAGGTTCATCTATTGCTTCAGATCTTTAATCTGATGGTTCCTCCATTGCATCAGATGGTTAATCTATTGCATCAGATTTTTAATTTGATGGTTCCTCTGTTGCATTCGATAATAAATCTATTGCAACATATGCTTAATCTGTAGCATCAGACGGTTAAATTGTTGCATCAGATGGTTAAACTATTGCATCATATGATAAATTTATTGCATCATATTTTATTCGATGGTTCCTCTGTTGCATCAGATGATTAATCTATTGCATCAGATGGTTAACTTGTTACATCAGATGGTTAATCTGTTGTATCAGAATTTTAATCTGATGGTTTCTCTATTGTATCAGATGGTTGATCTATTGCATCATATGCTAAATCTGTTGTATCAAATGGTTATGTGTTGCACCAGATGGATAATCTGTTGGAGAAAAAAATAGTAGCATGATTTTATTCAACAGAACAACAATAATATCACCATTTTTATCAAGAACAAGAATAAGAACAAATCAACCCCACAATGAGCGCAACAAATTAAACTTGAAAATCAAACAACAAAAGAAAAGAGAAGAGAAGAGAAGAGAAGACAAGAGAAGAGAAGAGAAGAGAAGAGAAGAGAAGAGAAGAGAAGAGAAGAGAAGAAATACCAAAAATTAGGGTTTTATTCAGACCGCATTTCAAATTAAAGCAACAACTATTAAAATTGTTAACCAACACTATAAGAGAAGTTGGGTCAAGTTTCTCGTTTTCTGCAAAACTAAAAAGGCCATAATTTTTTACCTGTGAAAGAACAAAAGGAACGATAAAGAATTAGAAGTTGTTGTGGCAGGAGAGCAAGGTTGTCACGTCGATTGATGATTGAAGTCGAGAAGGAACTCGAAGCCCAACTGTTTCTCATCGGAGGTTGAAGTCGTCGGGGATTAAAAGGAGAAATTTTCAGAACTGTTGGTTGAGAAAAGCTGTCAAGAGAGAGGAGAGAGACGGTCGATGATTTGGACTGAAGAGAGGTGTGGGTTGGGTTGATTTGTATTTTTGAAAAGATTAGAAAGTTTTAAAAATATTAATCAAGTACACAATTAACTTTATCAAGTTTTCTAATTATGTTTGACCCTTTAAGCTGGTCAATGTCACCAATCATTCATTCAAGACTTAAAAGACATCTTTCCTTCAATTTTATCAACTTTCCTATACAGTAAATAATTTTTTTCTTCAAAATATGTTAATCTTTTTACAATTAGTCTATATTCTATGTAAAACTACATATGCTTTATATATGTTTTTACTCTAGTGATAGAATAAATTTCAACACGAATAAAAGTAACTAAATAATAATAAACATTTTTTAATATAAAATTCCATCTAAATTCAACTTCAATATTCCAATAACTTTATTGTTTTTTTTTGAAATTAAGTTGACTGGAGGAAGAAGAGTTTTAGTTTCCATTGATGACACGGATGTAACTAGAGAGACTATAACAATTAAAATTCATTTGATATACTCTTTATTTCCATTGTGTGATCATTATTATAAATGGAGTATATATGATACCTGTGAAATAAATAGAATACTCAATAGTATAAAATAGAGGATATTGATATACAAAATAATGACGTATTTTGGTGTTTTTGCTACGCCATTGATTCTTCTAAGCATCCCTAGAACAAAAAATTTATGATAGCGGCCCTTATTCCTTTTACAAACTTGAGCCAACGTTGATTATTGTACACAAATTAGTTTATCTAAAGATTTTGAAAAAATTAAATATTATGGGAGTGGGGAGTATTGGGGAATGTAAACAACAATAGCAATGAGAAAATAAAATATTACTTTAATAATATTTTAAATAATATACGAATTAACTTGTCGTATTAGATACTGACTTAAGAAATTATTTCATCAGGAAAGAGTACTTATGAAGCATGCCTTTAAAAAAGTCATCATCCTCATTTAAAAAAAAACTTACTTTTATAGATAAAATATTTTCAAAATATTTTGGAGCATCGTTATTATTAATATTACAACAAATATTATTTCGTTTGTGTTGGAGTTATTGGAGACTCATCGGACAAGTTGTCATCGAAGAAGAAAGTTGATTTTGTATTGAAGGAGAATGACAAAGATTGAGAAGTATTATGTTTTTTTTTTCAGACAGAACAAAGTAAACAAATAGAGTTGGAAACATGGGACTTGTGGAAACTTTTCAACTGTAACTAATAGTTTTTCCTTTTTCAATTTTTGCTCCTTTTTTAAATTATAGTGATAGCTAATAATTAGGACACTACCAGGTTTAGTTTTTTTACTACTTTGTAAATATTTGTCGAGTTTTTCACTACTTACACTTTTTAGATAAGTGGTAGCTAATAGTTAGGTCACTACTAGGCAGTTTCTTTTTACTGGTTTCTTCTATATATACATGTATTGTACCAGATAAACAACACACGAAAATTCAGCAACAATCTCTCTTTTTATTTTTTTAATCCTTCATGGTATCAGAAGTTAAAGTTTTAATCTTTGTTCTTCTCTACATATGTTTTCATTTTTTCTTTCTGTATTTGGTTAGAATGGGTGATGTTGATGTTAACACATCTTTTGGGACTCAAGTTCCCCTTATTGCTAGACCTAATGCAGCTACTGAGCTCATATAACCTTGTCATCCTTTCTTTATTTTGCCTTCTGATTCTCCTGGTATGTTGTTGGTTAATATAACTTTTGATGGCAAGATCTTTAGGGGATGGAAGAGAGCCATGCTCATAGCCTTGACTGCAAAAAATAAGTCGTGTTTTATTGATGGATCAATGCAAGAGCCTCCTGCTGGTACAAATCCCCACTGTGCCTGGTCTAGAGCAACCAATAGGGTAATTTCCTGGCTCTTGAACTCCCTTTCTAGAGAAATTTCTGAAAGTGTTATATATTCTTCAACAGCTAAAGATCTGTGGACAGAATTAGACGTAAGGTTTGGATAGAGCTCAGTTGCCAAGATTTTCCAACTTCAAAAGGAACTCAGTGACCTTGTGCAAGGTTCATCAGACATTATTACTTATCACACTAAGAAGAAATGTCTTTGGGATAAACTAGATACTTTGGATTTCTTTATTCCATGAAATTGTGCTTGTTCCTGCAGAGCAAAGGAAAAGAACATTAAGTCCAAGCAAGATGAACGATTGGTTCAATTTTTAATGGGACTCAATGACTCTTATTGTTCCCCTAGAGGTAATATACCTATGATTTCACCACTCCCTTCTATTCCTAATGCTTATGCATTGTTGATGCAAGAAGAGAAGCAAATGGAGGTCAAGAATACACCAAAATTTTCTAGTGAATCTTCTTCATTCATAGCTTCCAGTCAGGGAAATAATGGACAAAGACCATTTTCTACTGATTTCAAGGGAGAAAAGAAAACTATGATAACAAGAAGTCTAATCTTGTTTGCAGATATTGCAAGAAAACAGAACACACCATTGACAAATATTACAAAATACATGGTTTTTCACCTGATTTAAAATCCACTAAACAAAGAAATTTTTAGAATTCTCTTAAGAGTAATGTTGTGACTTCTAATGAACTTTCTGGAGATTCTATCATGACTAGCATAGAACCAGAGGAGCATGAGAAACTCCTCACAGAAGTGCAAATGGCATAAGTCATGCAGATGCTTCAAAAGGTTAAAAAATAAGGATCAGGGAAATAAGTCTGATGTCATAGCTTCTGTTAGTTGTGCAGGTATGTAACGCCTCGATTCTGTACCCCGGACGCCACACAGTGCTTATGATCCCAAAGGATAACAAGCTAACCCATGCCTGGTACCTGCTGCGAGCACTGAATAATAATACTAAAATAATGCGAAAGTTAGGCTGAAATGACATGAGGTTCATAATATGAATACTGATAAATATAGCAACTGAAAATAATATCTAAAAACTGAATACTGTCTAAACTAGTCTAGTCTGAAAAGCTTCTAACTGAACTGTCTGAATATGGAGTTGATGGGACAAGCCCCCAACTAACTCTGACTAATAAAATGCTAAATCTACTTTAATTCTAAAATAAATAATATCCTTGATGGATGAGGACTCACTACTAAATCTATTACTGCTAACTAAATCTGGCTAAGCGCGGCCAAGAACCTGAGAATCCGAACCTATCATATGAGACATCATAGAACAAGAGAGAGTATGCATCAGTACGTGAAATGTACTAGTATGCTAGATGAGGTAATACTGAAATGCATGGGTTCATATATATGAACAATAACTAATTGAGTGATATAAATACAACTGAATGAGAGAACATGGGTAACTGAAGCTACTGTAACCACTGATTATGTAATACTGTGCATATACATATATACTGTGTCTGAGATTTATACTAAAATTGAGTACTGAGTTCTGATAAATGACTAACTGATATCTGAGATTACTGATAACTGAATTACTAATAATTGGGTGACTCTTTTTGATAGTCCTAATTCTGTTGAACTGAACCGAGTTCTATGCTGAGACTGAAACTGAAATTGTAGGAGGTAATCATCTAACCGACATGCCCCTCTTTGAGTTGTTTGGGGTCCAACCTGTAACCCCAGTTGAAAGGGTGCTAATTCCATGGGTACTAACAAGCTAAAGAGTCACCCTCATCTGGCAGGTGCCTTAATGAGAGCAGCATTACCCTTAACTGGCAGGTAAAACACCTTATCATCCCTCAACTAACAGGTTGATATCTCAACCTATGCTAGCTACATAGTTCTGGAATGAAAGGACTGCTACTAAGGATCACACCCTCTACTGACAGGTGAACCCCCATCCATGAGTTCGTTCGGTGATGAATCATGCTCCCAACTGAATGACACTGATTAATAAACTGAACCGAACTGGACTGAGTTTCACTGAGTTCTGTAACTGACTAAGTACTATTATTTGTGACATTACTGAAACTATCTCGTGACTACGGTAGCTCTAGGTAAACATCTAGGATTTCAGGTATTGAATACCCCTAAGACTCGATAGCATTGAAAGTAAAACATGGCATGATCTTAAAAGCATAACAATAGTTGCTTGTTAACAATGCATTCATTTAGACATTTTTTCAAACACTTGAAAGGCATAAACTTATACATAAATGGGACCACATGATAACATGTCATGATTTCACTATTTAATTCACATAGGCATTCTAACAAACACTTGGTGAGCATGATTGTTTCACATAATGATAAAATATATAAATATCATGGATGCAACATTCAACTTGTAAATTCAAGGATTTAATATGAAAATCTCATAATTCATCACACATTCTACTTTAGTTTCATGAAACTTGCAATTAAATCATGGATTGAAACCCAAACAACATCATAATCATGAGTACACTCTAATTCAAGCATGTAAATCACAAATCTATAAACTTGTATTTTGAAATAGGGTTCTTGGACTCCATGGGTGAAAGGAAACCCAAGGATGAACACTTAACATACCTGAATAGTTGAATTCTTGAAGTTTCTTGGTAATTTTCTTGAGAATTGAACTTGGATCTTAAAGGATAGGGTTTTCTATTTGAGAGAGAATGATTTGATTTTAAGAGAAATTGAGTAAAAGAATGACTAATTAGGTTATTAGGGTATTAATCTCGTGTTTAGGGCTGACTAGGGTCGTGGAAAAAGATCAATTTACCCCTGAAAAAAATTAAATTTTTGTCACTGAAAATCCAAATTTTGGCCTTCACCGCGATGCGGTGACATCACAGTGAGCCACTGAAATTTGGCTGAAACTGTTAAAAAATAGACCATCGTGAAATTCCTTTTTTAGCGCAATGCGGTGGAATCACGTTGCATTACTGGAAAGTGACAATTCTGAAAATGGACATTGGCGCGATGAGCCGTTATCGTAGAGCCTCACTGGAAAAGGACAACTGGGAACTATAACTTTGGCGTGATATGGGATTATCGTGATAGCACACTGGAAATTGACAATTGTCATTTGGTCTGTCTCCGCGTCGCGGTGATGTAGAATTTGGTACACTATTTTACAAAAAATGCTATAACTTTTCCCTCGATTATCAGATTTGGGCAAAATTTATATCATTGGAAAGCTGATTAAATTTCCTATGAAAGAGTAGGTCTTAAACTGGAAAATTCCAAGTATTTTTATAATTTTATATAGAAATTCTCATGTACTGAGAGCTAAACTGAGCTAGGGAAATACGGGGTATTACAATATCTCCCCCTTAAGAACATTCGTCCTTGAATGAGACCGATTAAGCTGAGAAATACTGATAGACATGAGTTTACGTGCTAAACATGCATAACTGAAGTGTGAAATACATGACTAAAACTAATTCATGAATGCATGATTATCATGAAGGTGATATGCAACAGTAACTGATACCAAGGTTCATAACTGTAACTGAACATGGAACTGAGTAAATATAAGGAACACTATTACCTCAAGCTGATTCTGAGTTTGCGGAGAAGTGGCAAGGATACTTAGTCCACATATCTGCTTCTGCTTCCCAAGTATCTCCCTCAACAAACTGGTTCCGCCAAAGAACTTTGACCAAGGAAACATCTTTGTTCCTTATTCTACTAATATGATGATCAAGGATTTGGACTGGAACCTCTTTGAAAGAGATTATTCTAAATATCTACACCCTCTAAAGGGACTACAAATGTTGGGTCACCAATACATTTCTTTAGCAAGGAGACGTGGAATACTGGGAGCACTGAAGTTAAGTCTTAAGGTAACTCAAGCTCGTAAGATACCTTTTTAAAATGGCTGAGAATTTTGTAAGGACCAATATATAGGGGACTGAGCTTCCCCTACTTGCCGAACCTCTTCACTCCCTTCATGGGATAATTTTTCAAGTACACAAAATCACCAATCTCACACTTGAGATCCTTTATCCTTACATTTGCATATGATTTCTGTCGGCTCTGGGCTTCCCTAAGCCTTTCTCTGATCAACTGAACTTTCTCTAGGGCATTAAACACCAAGTCAGGACCTACTAATATGGCCTCACCTACCTCGAACCAATCAATTGGTGATCTACATCTTCTACCATAAAGAGCCTCAAATGGAACCATCTGAATACTAGAATAATAGCTGTTATTTTATACGGATTTGATCAAACGTAAGTGGTTATCCCAACTACCTTTAAAATCAACAACGCATACTCTTAATATATCTTCTAGAGTCTGAATGGTCCTTTCTTACTGATCATCTGTCTGAGGGTGGAAGGCTGTACTGAGGTGAATTTTGGTACCAAGACCCTTTTGGAATGCTTTCCAAAAATGAGAGGTAAACTGGGCACCTCTATCTGAAATGATGGATACTGGGACTCCGTGCAGCCTAACCAACTGTCTGAGATAGCATTTGGCATAGTCCTCGGTTGAATAAGAAGTATGGAATGGCAAGAAATGAGTGGATTTGGTCATCCTATCTACGATAACCCAAATCGAATCATACTGATGACGAGTATGAGGCAAACCCATCACAAAGTTCATGTTCACTTCTTCCTATTTCTATGTGGGAATACTGAACTCCTGCACGGACCCACTAGGCTTCTCTTGCTTAATCTTAACCTGCTGACACATAGAGAATTAGCTACAAACTATGCAATGTTTCTCTTCATCCCACTCCACCAATAGATCTCTTACAAATTGCGGTACATCTTCTGGCCCCTGGATGAATAGAGTAACGTGCACCGTGTGCTTCAGCAAAAACTCATTGCCTCAAGTCATCTACACCTGGCACACATAATCGACCCTGGAAACGCAACACACCATCTCTCTCTTAGGATAAAACCTCTACTTTTTGGTCTCTAACTTACTCTTTCAACTTCAATAGACTGGGATCTCTGTCCTGCTTTTCCTTCACTTCGAAAACCAAAGATAACTTTGAACTATTCTGCCCCCGCATACTACCCTCTACTGAATCGACTAAGCGGATACCTAGTCGGGCAAGCTTATGAACTTCTTGAACTAACTTCTTATTACCATCCTCAACATGAGCAACACTACCCATAGGCAACCTACTGTGAGTATCTTTCACTACATTAGCCTTGTCGGATGATACAGAATACTCATATCATAATCTTTCAACAACTCTAACCACCTTCTCTAATGAAAATTCAAATCTTTCAATGAGAATACATACTTCAAGATTTTATGATCTATGAACACATCTACATGCACCCTATATAAGTAATGCTTCCATATCTTTAAGGCAAACACCAGAACTGTTAATTCAAGATCATGGGTAAGGTAGTTCTTCTCATGGGGCTTAAGCTATCTAAAGGCATAGACTATGACCTTATCTCTCTGTATTAGGAAATAATCCAAACCAACTATGGATGCATCACAGTATACAACAAACCCATCTAAACCATTTGGTAACATCAAAACTGGGGCAGTAGTGAGTCGAGTGTTCAACTCTTGAAAACTCTTCTCACAAGAATCCGACCACTGAAACTTGACTTTTTTTTGAGTCAATCTGTACATGGGGGATGCAATAGAAGAAAAATTTTCAACAAACCGATGGTAATAGCCAGCTAAACCTAAGAAACTCCTGATATCTTATGGAGAAATAGGTCTAGGCCAGTTTCTCACCTCCTCGGTCTTTTGAGGATCAATTCTAATGCCATCACCGGAAATAATATGACCAAGGAATACTACTGACCTTAGCCAAAATTTAAACTTACTAAATTTGGCGAACAACTGATGGGCTCTAAGAGTCTGAAGTATGATTTTGAGGTGATTTGCGTAATCATTCTCTCTACGGGAATAGACAAGAATGTCATCATTGAAGACTATAGAGAACATGTCCAAGTAATTCTTGAACATATGATTCATTAAGTCCATAAAGGCTACTGGGGAATTTGTGAGACCAAAGAACATGACTAGAAACTCGAAGTGACCATACCGGGTTCAAAAAGCTATTTTTGGAATGTCATATTCTCTGACTCTGAGATTATGATAGCCGAATCTAAGGTCTATCATAGAAAAATAACTGGCACCCTGAAGTTGATCGTATAAGTCATCGATTATAGGAAGTGAGTATTTGTTCTTGACTGTGACTTTGTTCAACTAATGGTAGTCTATACACATCTTGAGTGAACCATTTTTCTTATGCACAAATAAGACTGGTGTGCCCCACGGGGAAATGCTGGGTTTGATGAACCCCTTATCTAAAAGGTCCTTTAACTTCTTTTTTAACTCACTGAGTTCAGCTGGTACCATTTTATTTGGCGGAATAGATATAGACTGAGTATTTGGAAGAAGGTCTATTCTGAAGTCGATTTCCTTTCTGGGAGAAACTCCAGGAAGATCCTCAGGAAATACATTTGAGAATTCATTTACTATTGGCACTGACTCAAGACTAGGAATTTTTGAATTAGAGACTTTGCTCGCACCAGATCCTTGGATATTATTTTTCTCGCTCTAAGGTATGAAATCAACTAACTCTTAAGCGCTGTAGTACTACCCCTCTATTCATGGACTGGTTCATTTGGAAACTAAAAATGAACAACTCTGCTTCTACAGTGAACCGAGGCATAGCATGAATGGAGCTAGACCAGGCATAGAATAACGTCAAAATCCATCATCTCTAACTCTACTAAGTCTACTAAAGTGACTTTTTGAGATATCATAATCGGACAATTCCTGTATACCCGCCGGGCTATGATAGACTAACCCACTGGGGTAGAGACTGAGAAAGGTTCTATTAAGATTTTTGGTCTGACCTTAAAGTTGATTGCTATGTAAGGAGTTACAAAAACAGAGAAACTCCTGGATCTAATAAGGCATAAACATGTAAATAAAAGATCTGCAACGTACCAACGACCACATCAAGAGAACTTTCCTGATCTTGTCTAGACTAAAGTGCATAAAGTTTGTTTGGACGTTGCCTACTAGTGGCACTGGAGGTGGCACCCTGCTGATTCGGGCGATCGAACTGAGACGGGGGACGATTGTACTGACCCTGCAAACCTGACTGAGGACAATCTCTGATTCTATGGACTGGGTTTCCACACCCAAAACATACATCACTGCCAGCTCTGCAGACACCCTAATGGTTTCTTCCATATTTCTAGCGAAGAGGATTTGTTTGAGCTCTACTGACACTACCCTGAGATTTAGAGCCTGTCACCCTATCTATGTTACCATTTTTGAACTTAGGTACTGGAGAATTGGATGAGGACGGAGCTGGAACTGAAGCTTTTGGGTAAAACTGGGAACGTTTACTGCTCTCTGACTTAGGCTAAGTGAAATTGAAGCTACCTATTTTAGCTCTCTTGTTCTCTCTAACTTTCCTTATACTTAACCTCTTCTATCTGCTGAGCATGGAAAATTAGCCTGGATATATCCATCTCCTTAATTAACATCGTAGTTCTGCACTCCTTAACTACACTCTCTAATACCCCAGATATGAACTTGCTCATTCTGGGCCTATTTTCTGCTACTACATGAGGAGCATACCTAGCTAATTGAGTAAACTTGAGGGAATACTCTTTCACCCTCATGTTGCCTTGCTTGAGATTGATGAACTCTAAAAACTTGGCTTCCCTCAACTCTAATGAAAAGAATCTGTCTAGAAAAGCAGCAGCAAACTCTTCCCATTCTATGGGCCCTCCATCTGTGCCTCTGTTTACCTTTCACTGTTTAAACCACTTATGAGCTAGAACTTGTAGCTGATAGGAAACTAACTCAGCACTCTCACTAGAAGTTACTCCCATAATATGTATGACTTTCTTCACCTGATCGAGGAACTCTTATGGATCCTCTTTAGACTTAGATCCTGAAAATAGGGGAGGATTCATTCGGATGAAGTCCCGAATCCTGGATGCACCAGTATTGGCCACTGGGTTGGCCTAAATAGCAGTTGGCCATTTATTATGGGCTGTTACAGAATAGGCTAGAGTGGTGAACGGAACTCTGAATTCTGCATGGGAGACATGCTCGTCCAGGGGATCTGCCTGAACGGGCGGAGGTGCTAGCTGGTTTCCGGCTCTTCTTCCATTGGTGTTTTTGGAAGGCATGTTCTATAAATGTAAGGAATAAATGAATTAGACTGAGAGTTTAACTTGATCTCATGCTCACTCGCATGACATGAATACTAAAAGAAGGAAAACTTTTCCTAAAAATGTCTCATAGCCTCTTGACCATAAGTGTGGCGCGCTACACACCCATGCATATGACTCTACTTTAAGTGGATTTTAGACTCCCTAGGACTCTATTGAACCTTAGGCTCTGATACCAAGTTTGTAACACCATAAGTCTGCACCCCGGATGCCACACGATGCTTACGGCCCTGAAGGACCACAAGCTAACCCATGAATGGTACCTGTTGTGAGCACTGAATAATAATACTGAAATAATGCAGAAGTTAGGATGAAATTCCATAATGTTCATAATCTGAATACTGATAAATATAGCAATTGATAATAATATCTGACTACTGTCTAAACTAGTGTAGTCTGAATAGCCATTAACTGAACTGTCTGAATGTGGAGTTGATGGGACAAGCCCCCAACTAACTCCGACTAATAAAATATTGAATGTACTATAATTATAAAATAAATAATATCCTTGATGGATGAGGACTCGCTATTGAATTGTTGCTGCTAATTGAATCTGGCTAAGCATGGTAAGGAACTTGAGCATCCAACCCTATGATATGAGACATCATAGCACAAGAGAGAGTATACATCAGTATGTTGAATGTACTGGTATGATAGATGAGGTAAGTCTAAAATGAATGGGTTTATATGCATGAACAATAACTGACTGAGTGATATAAATACAACTGAATAAGAGTACATGGGTAACTGAAGCTACTGTAACCACTGATTATGCAATACTGTGCATATACATATATATTGTGTCTGAGATTTATACTAAAACTGAGTACTGAGTTCTGATAACTGAGTAACTGATATATGAGATTACTGATAACTGGGTAACTATTTCTGACAGCCCTAATTTTGTAGAACCGAACTGAGTTCTATGATGAGACTGAAACTGAAACTGTGGGAGGTAATCATCTAACCGATATGCTCCTCTCTGAATTGATTGGGGTCCAACCTATAACCCTAGTTGGAAGGGTGCTAATATCGTGCCACGGATAATAACTAGCTAAAGAGTCACCCGCATCTGGCAGGTGCCCTAATGAGAACGATATTACCCTCAACTGGCAGGTTGATATCTCATCCTAGGCTGGCTACGTAGTTCTGGAATGCAAGGATTACTACTAAGAATCACACCCTATACTGACAGGTGAGCCCTCATCTATGGGTTCGCTCGGTGCTGAATCCTACTCCCAACTGAATGACACTGATTAATAAACTGAACCGAACTGGACTGAGTTTCACTGAGTTCTGTAACTGACTGAGTACTATTATTTGTGACATTACTGAAACTATCTCGTGACTACGGTAGCTCTAGGTAAACAGCTAGGATTTCAGGTATTGAATACCCCTAAGACTCGATAGCATTGAAAGAAAAACATGGCATGATCTTAAAAGCATAACAATAGTTGCTTGTTAACAATGCATTCATTTAGACATTTTTCAAACACTTGAAAGGCATGCACTTATACATAAATGGGACCACATGATAACATGTCATGATTTCACCATTTAATTCACATAGGCATTCTAACAAACACTTGGGGAGCATGATTGTTTCACATAATGATAAAATATATAAATATCATGGATGCAACATTCAACTTGTAAATTCAAGGATTTAATATGAAAATCTCATAATTCATCACACATTCTACTTTAGTTTCATGAAACTTGCAATTAAATCATGGATTGAAACCCAAACAACAACATAATCATGAGTACACTCTAATTCAAGCATGGAAATCACAAATCTATAAACTTGTATTTTGAAATAGAGTTCTTGGACTCCATGGGTGAAAGGAAACCCAAGGATGAACACTTAACATACCTGAATAGTTGAATTCTTGAAGTTTGTTGGTAATTTTCTTGAGAATTGAACTTGGATCTTAAAGGATAGGGTTTTCTATTTGAGAGAGAATGATTTGATTTTGAGAGAAATTGAGTAAAAGAATGACTAATTAGGTTATTAGGGCATTAATCTCATGTTTAGGATTGACTAGGGTCGTGAAAAAATACCAATTTACCCTTGGAAAGAATTAAATTTTTGTCACTGAAAATCTCGATTTTTGCCTTCATTGTAATGCAGAGGCATCGTGGTGAGACACTAGAATTTAGTTGAAACTATTAAAAAATGGACCATTGCAAAATTCCCTTTTTAGCGCGATGCAATGGAATCACATTGTGTTACTGGAAAGTGACAATTCTGAAAATAGACATTAGCGCAACGCGCCGTTATCACTTAGCCTCACTGGAAAAGGATAATTAGGAACTGAAACTTTGGCGTGATGCAGGATTATCGCGATGAAACACTGGAAATTGACAATTGTCATTTGGACTGTCTCCGCAATGCGGTGATGCACAATTTAGCACATTGTTTTATAAAAAATGCTATAACTTCTCACCGGGTATCAAATTTGGGCAGAATTTATATCGTTGAAAAGTTGACTGAATTTCCTATGAAATGGTAGGTCTTAAACTGGAAAATTCTAAGTATTTTGATAATTTTATATAGAAATTCTCATGTACTAAGAGATAAACTGAGTTAGGAAAATACGGGGTATTACAAAGTATAACATCAACCCCTATCCCTTTCTTTCTAAACTCAAATATTGATTCTAATGTCTTTACTAAAAAGACTCAGATAATAGACTCGGATGCGACTGAGAATATGAGTTACAACAAAGAGTTTTTTTGTCAATTTTAAACCATTGCATAGAATTACTTCTATTAGTCTTCCTAATTCCCAAAGGGTTAAGGTTTCTCATTTCTTATTTGTCTGACTATTCTCAAATTTAACCATTCATAATGTTTTATATGTGCCAAGTTTCTATGTCAATCTATTATCTGTAAATAAGTTGTGCAAATAACTTTCTAGTCTGTTATTCTTCACAACTTCTCATTATTTCATGTAGGGCCCTTCAATGAAGAGTTTGATGCTCCTTGGTGAAAGTCAAAATGGTCTCTACATCTTGAAGAATAGGCATTCAGTTACTTCTTGTTCTGTCAATTCCTTCTTTAAGTCTAGTTCTAGTTTACATCCTTAAAGGATGATGAATCCAATTTATCATGTAGTTCTGCTTCTGTTATTCAAAGAAAATTATGGCATGTAAGGTTGGGGTATATTTCTTTGTCAAATATGCAGAATATTAATGGAATCTCTATTTTAGTTTGTTCAAAATTTTTTGTTCCTTGTTCTATTTGTCCATTAGCAAAGCAATCCTAGTTTCTTTTTTTCATTAGTATCATCCCATCTCAAAAGATTTTTTATTTAATCCACATTGATACATGAGTGCCTTATAAAACTCCTACCTATGATGGTTACAAATATTTTTTAACGATAGTGGATGATTTTAGTAGAGGGACTTGGACTTTTTTACTAGCCACAAAAAGTAATGCTTTTTCTATCCATAAGTCTTTTATTGCAATAGAAAGACAATTTAATAAGAAAGTTAAGGTTATTAGATATGATAATACTTGGGAATTAGGTTCAAGTTTAGAAACCTCTAATTTTTTGTCTTCACAAGGCATCATTCATCAAACTTCTTATGTTGCCACACCACAACAAAAGGTGTGATTGAGAGGAAACAAAGACATCTTTTAGAAGTGTCACGCTTTGCTCTTTCAATCTCATATTTCACCAAAATTTTTGGGGATTGTCTTATGACAACCACTTATGTAATCAATAGGTGTCCTACTAAACTATTATCTTTTACACCACCATATGAGAGACTTTTTGGTCATCCTCTAAATTACTCTAACCTAAAATTATTTTCCATGGCAGATCTTAATTGAATCCTAGAGCTGAGCCCAGCGTGTTTCTTGGGTATTCTTTTAGAAATAAAGGATATAAGTTACTTAGTTTACATTCTCAAAAACTTTTTGTTTCCAGAAATGTTATTTTCTATAAAGATGTATAACCTTTTTTTCTGTTCAACATACTATTCCTCTTTTTCCTCTCACAGATTCACTAGTTATATCAGACCTTGATTTTATTATACCTTCTCCAATATCTTCATCATCCACTCCCCTCCCATAATCTTCCGCTTCTACTCGTCCTATCAGTTTTGTCACTTTGAGAAAATCTACTAGATCAACTAAGACACCTGCATACTTAGTTTTCTAATGTGTCTGATAATTATTTTTCTTCTCCTATTTCTGCCACACCTTTTTCTTTTACTGCTTTGTCCACTTTTAATCAATATTACATCAATTCTCTTTCACAAATTCAAGAACCAACCAATTTTCCTAAGCTATTTTATATCCAGGCTAGAAGGAGGCTAGGATAAGAGAATTAGAGGCTCTTATAACAAATGACACCTAGGAAGTAGTATCACTACCTCTTGACAAGAAGGCCTTACCCAATAAATGAGTTTACAAGGTCAAACTCAACTCCAATGGTTCTATGGAGAGACTTAAAGCTAGGTTGATTGTTAGGGGAGATGTTCAAAAGGAAGTATTTGATTTTACTGAGACTTTCAGCCTGATTGTGAAGATTACTACTATAAGGTGTGGCTTGGAAATTACTATTAAAAAAGGGTGGGGTCCTTATCAGTTAGATGTAAACAATGATTTTTACATGATGAATTGGATGGAGAAGTGTATAAGAAATTTTCGACAGGTTTAAAGGTTACCGATCCTACTCAAGTTTGTTGGCTAAAGAAATCTTTGTATGACATTAAGCAAGTTTCGCGACAATGAAAAGCAAGGTTAACTGCGGCATTGAGTTTCAAAGGTTTTTAACACTCATTACATGATTATTCACCATTTTAAAAATGCATTGGTACCTCTATTTATATTTTAGTAGAGTACGTGAATGATATTTTACTAACAGGTAATGATGAGGCAGAACTAGAAGCATTAAAATCTTTCTTGGATTCAGAATTCAAGATCAAGGATTTAGGCAACTTACACTCTTTTTTGGGCATTGAAGTTATTCGAGAGCCTCAGGGATTGATCCTTAACCAAAGGAAATTTATTCTGGAGCTCTTATATAAGTATAATCGCCTTGAACTTAAACCTTCTTCTTCACCTCTTGATCCCACTCTAAAATTGCAAGAAAACATGGGTTCTCCTCTACTAGATCCCACTGTTTACAGACAACTAATCGGGCAATTAAACTTTCTAACTCATATGAGTCCATACATTACTTTTTTGGTCTAACACCTTAGCCAATTTATGAAATCTCCACATCAAGCACATTTAGAAGTTGCACACCATGTTCTTCGATATCTTCTTTCCGATCCTAGATTAGGGTTTTTTCTTAATTCTTCTCCTTCTTTCACTCTCTTAGCTTTTTGTGATTCTGATTGGGCTTCTTGTCTGGATTCTAGAAGATCTGTTAGTGGTTTTTTAATTAGTCTCGATGGTAGTCCTATTTAATGAAAGTCAAAGAAACAACCTTTCTTTCCCTTTCATCCGCTGAAGCCGAGTACCGATCTAAGAGGAGGGTTGTTGCAGAGTTGACTTGGTTAGTTTGACTTATCTCTGATTTTTTGTTGTCTCCTTTATTACCAATTTCTCTTCATTTCGAAAGTTAAGCAGCAATTCATATTGCTAAAAAACCTGTTTTTCATGAGCAGATGAAACATGTTATTGAAGATAACAATTATCTCTTCAATGGCTTGATTTTTGTTTCTTTTCTTCCATCTTCATCCCAAATAACAGATTTTTTTACTAAACCTCTACATGGTAATTCTCATCGTCTCTTATTGAAAAAATTGGGTATATGTTCCTCCTCCTTCAACTTGGGGGGGGGGGGGTATTGTAGTTATTGGAGACACATCGGATAAGTTATCGTCGGAGAAGAAAGTTGATTTTGTATTAAAGAATAGTGACAAAGATTGAGAGGTATTACATTTTTTTTATAAAGAACAAAGTACACAAATAGATCTAGAGACATGAGACTTGCTGGAACTTTTCAACTGTAACTAATAGTTTTTCCTTTTCCAATTTTTGCTCCTTTTTTAAATTATAGTGATAGCTAATAATTAGGACACTACCAAGTTCAGTTTTTTTACTGCTTTGTAAATATTTGTTAAGTTTTTCACTATTTACTCTCTTTAGATAAGTGGTACCTAATAGTTAGGGCACTACTAGGCAGTTTCTTTTTACTAGTTTCTTCTATATATACATGTATTGTACGAGATGAATAATACAAGAAAATTTCAGCAACAACCTCTCCTTTTTATTTTTGTAATCTTTTAGTTTTATTAATAGTACAACAGATAACCTTAATATTTTTTTTCCTTTTTAAATTTCCCAAACAAGATATATTAAAGTTATGAGTTTACACGGGAAAACATAACGAGAGGAGGAGAAAAAAAAGAGAAAGAGGGGTATCGCGCCCTATTTCGAACCGTTCGAAATAGCACACGACATATGGTGACATGTCATGACTCATGGGATTTGAAAATTTATTTTTTAGAGTCGCCATGAAACTTTTTAGGAAAATTAGGAAAATCAGGAAAATCATTTTTTTGTGTAAAACTCTGTTTTGGTCTATTGAAAACATTTGAGATTCGGAGTAAGGCTTTTGGTTACTCGAGGGGAAGGTGTTAGGCATCCCTCAGAGTCTATCCGAAGATAGTCCTTACACTTAGTTTAGAAAAATATTAGGGAAAAATTATTTATTCGTTATTTGCTCAAAACGGTGATAAGAAAACTTTTATTATTATTTTTATTTATTCTCTTAACAAGAAAGGAAATTTAAGGTATAATAGACATGACACTACTATATACAAGAAAGTAATATAATTATCACAAAATATATGTATGATTACTTTCAGAATACAAAAGGGTGGTAATGCAATTTACACATATTAGAAAGTGCAAAATCTTGTAATCTTATAAAGAAATTTTAAGACATGTGAAGTCTAAGTATATGACCAAAATATAAACAAATATATTTTTTCATGATGTGAAAATTCATTTGCGGAATGTATATTAAGAGTATGCGAAGAAATATATGGAAGATTATGAATGGGTTAAAAATAATAATAATAGTAATAATATAATGCAAAATCTGTGAAATTATTTAAATCGTTATCATGATAATAATAATAATGATAAATTAAAATAGTGATGATAATTGCAGTATAAATAATAACGACAACAATAGTAATATTGGAAATAATAATGATCGATAAAAAATTATCATAGTAGTATGTAAAATGATATACCTTGTACGTGGCAGCGGATGAATATATATACCTCGCATTTCTATCCTGAAAACTTGAATAATGGAAAAGAATAAAATATAGTGCAAAACACTAAAATTATTTATTAGAAAAAAATAAGTTAAAATGGGTAGGAGGACCCCCTTTTTAAAAAAAAATCGTAAATTAGTATTGGGTTTTCCTATCGGATTAATTTTGAAATTTTTATCTTTTGTTGTTATACTTCAAACGAAATGTGGAGGTTACTATTCATTTTATTTAAACATATTGGCGACGAGTTTTTCAAAAGAGTTACCCAAGTATGCTAAGATATATATTTCAACAATAATCATGTGATTTGCGAAAATTCATACGCTAAAGCTACTTCTAAAAGGACCAATGAATAACAACGTAACACAAATTCGATAATTAAATAAAATTAACAAACAAGAGTTAGTAATTAAAAATAAAATTCAACATAGAAATATAAATTAAATCGAGAGGCAATAAAGGATAATAAATTCGGGTTAGGAGCTTAGGCTCCTAATTTGTGGGACTCCGAGGCTCTCGTAATCCTAGTAGCAATTGACCCGATGCTTGGGTTAAAAAGTGAGTTCCGTTGTGAAACTCCAACTCCCGAGTTTACATGAAAAAGAAAGAGAGATAAATATTAGAAACAAAACTCGAGTAACGTAATATGGACAACAAAATACAACTTGCGACCGAATGAGTTGGACAACACATAAGGAAACTAAGTACTACTAGATGAAGTTCTAATAGAACGAAATAATGCAATATGGGTCACGAATATTACTGAGGATAACCCCACATCAAAAGTGCAGAAGATTCAAGTACTCAATACAGCCTCAAACTAGAACAATTCAAAGTCAAACAAATTCTGCTAGTGAGTAATTGAAACATCAATACAAATAAAAATGATTAAGTTGATGATCCACCACATTATCATGCAATATGATTTAATTAGGTTACCCTTAAGTAGAAAAAAGCCCTGTACATCTCCATAAATATTTCACGAGACATAATACCTGCAACTTAACAACTATTCTATATGCATAATAGATAAGTAAACTACCAGACTTTCTGGTGACTTTGATATAATTCGAGAGAAAATAAAATACTTCACTAGACCCTTAGTAATAAAATACATAGATAGAGTGAAACTTTTTTTAAAAAAGGACTCCACACCAAGGTTACTCGTAAAGTATTCAAGATGGCCCAAATGTTGAAAAGCACTGTCAATTCAAGACATGGGCACCCACATTCCTACAAATCAAATCTAGTCACTCAAGACAAATGCACATTCTTTACATTTTAAATGAACTTATCGATGCTAAAAGGAAATTCAAAACAGCCCCTTGTGTTCTATGTCACCTGAATAATGAATTAAAGCCATAACTACGTATGTAGCGTACTTACACACAAAGAAGAACCACTCACAATAATCGTATGAGATTAAGCGGGATGATTTCACGTATCCCTCTTAAAATTAAATTCGTGACTGTAACAAAAAGCACAAAAGTTTACTAAAGTGGAATAGAGTGAGAAGACACACTTTTCCTTTATTTCACAAATTTATATTTTATAATGAATAACGAATCAGCCATACGTATTGAATCAATATAGGCCTTAAACGAAATCGTATCCATGAAACTTGATAAAAATCCATGACAACTGATTTGAAACCAAAATGGATCAGACATTCACTTGCTAATATACATGATCAACCATGAGACAAGTTCATAAAATTTTAAAAAATATTTTTTTTCATCCACGAAGGCAACAGGAAACAACAACCACAAATAAAATGAGATCATATACTCCAAAATCAACAGGATAACAGTAAAACAAAGAGATGAAAAAATCAAAGTTTAAAAGGGACATGCTCGCACCTTTTTGGGGGCAGCAAACGTGAGGCTTCCGTCAAATATTTTGTGAAGAACTTGGACTCCGGGAACATAAATTTTGGTTGAAAACCGAATACAAACTTACAATTCCTACTACTTGCTTTGATGATTTTTCTTTTGATGATTCACAAGTCTTTCAACTTGTAATTTTCTAAATTTTTCAAATTCAAAAGAACAAATTCTCAACTCTCACCACTTTTTTTTCTCACAGATCTTCCACTCTTCCAATTTTCTTGTATTTTTTGCTTCTTTTTGAAAAATTTTTTCAACCTCCCTGAGAATGGAGATCTAGAGGAAACACATTTTTATGGAGATGAGATTGGAATTCAAAAATTATGACGTTTATCTGCAAACTTTAGCCTTTATCAAGCTTAGCTGTGAATCCTCAGGAAGTTTTAATTTTTGCACGGATTAGGGACTGATTTTTTTTTTTCTGATTTTGGTGATTTGCTGGCTTAGGTGTGATAAAAATGAAAGATTCGTGTCGATAGATGGCAGATAGTGGTGATGCGACCTAAATCTAGGTCTTCAATTTGAGGGGTGGTGGAAGGGTGGTGAGGGAGTAGGAGAGAAATAGAGGTGGCCATTGTTGTTATTTTGGAGAAGATGAAAGAGACTCATCACTGTTTTTTTGGGAAAATGGGATCACGCATGGTCAAAAAATTTTGGGAAAATAAAAGAAGTAGATGTACTTGTTAATTCTGTTGACTGAAATACGGGTCATCCGATTGTTTGATCAGACGGTCCACGTTTTAATATAAGGAAAAAACAAAATTATAAATTTATATATATATATATGGGTAAATATAAAGAGAGCGATTATTTTTTAATCCGTCCGGTCATTTAATTGGACGATTTTAAAATCAATAATAATACAAATAAATAAATAATAAAAAATAGTTAAATATATAGAGTATATATATAAATATAAATTATAAGGTTAAGAATTTTGGATCTTTTGGTTAAAAACATACTGATGGGCTAGATTGATTAGTGTCGGTTGAATAAAAAGATGAAGCGGACATGGATATTGGACTGAGTTTCGGGCTAATTTGGGTCTCTTGATTGAAATTGTTAAAATAAGAGTTGATTTTGGATGAAATAAAATAAAAAAAATAAAATTGAATTATTGTTGACCTGAATACTCTTTTTCTACTGAAACTAATTTTATCGATGTTTTCCTAATATCCTAAAATTATTTTTAGTTTAACGTATATAAATTACTGACATAATTTGTATAAGCGTCCAATTTAGTATTTGTTTCTGCGATCTAACATTAATAAAAATATACATGTATATATATATAGGTAAAAAATAAGAGTTAATAACAATATTTCCCAAAAAATAAAATTAGAAAGGATGCGTATGCGATTACCAAAGATTCTTTTTTTTTATTATGTTAAAATATTTAATTATGTTTTCTTAAAATATTTTATAATATGATAAAAATAGATTCCCTTTTATTATTTAAAGATTTGTAGAAATAGATATAAAAATTCGAATCTTATTTCTTATTTAATTTTCACAAATTATTTAGGGCCAAGAAGCATCGAAAAAGTAATTAAAGAAAAAAGGGCAAGCCAAAATTGGGTGTCAACAGCTGCCCCTGAGTTACCGAATATTTGTGTTAAAATATTTGGGCAGTCATGTTGACGTAACCAATTTTATCTCGGGCTAAAAAAGATGTTTGGAAGATTATGACCGGGCTTCGATTTTTGAGCTGCCTACATATCTCGGGTTTCACGAGAAATCAGGTCATTTGTAGTTCGAATTGTAGCAAAGTTTGATGAACCTTAAAATTTGCCCTAGTATAGAATTATGGTGATACTGTGTTCCTTCGAGGAGGATAATAAAGATTTAAGCATGAATGTAAAATGACACAGGTGCAAGTCCCGTAATTGGTTTTTCAGAATAGTCAGGGATGAGGAGACATTGGATGAAATATCTGTTGAGGAATTTGGGAGAATAGAGAATTGTGGATTTTCAATAATATTGCCCCAATGTCGGATTTAGACGACAGTGGGCGATGACACAAAGGAAAAAATGAGATGATCGAGCTATGTCGAGTTGAGTTTCTTCGTCGGAATCCTTGACGTAGCTAGGAATACTTGACATTTCGCTAGATTACCACAATTTGCTGCTAAGAGGGTAATACCACGTTGTATTGCATAGTCCTGTAAAACAGATAAAAAGGGTAAAAAATACCTATTGTTCAAAAATTGTAAATTGAAATTATAATGTAAAGAGTTGAGTTTAGATATTCAAACTAGTATTGTCCCCGTTTGTTGAGGCCTCCGACTGACAGGGCAATAACTAAAATATAAATAGCCTTCATCGGCTGAGTAGCTGCTTGAAAGTAAAAGCCTCTATCGGCTGAAATGTAAATAGCATTCGTCGACTGAGATGTAAATGGCCTCCATCGACTGAAATGTAAATAGCCTCTGTTGGCTGAAATATAAATAGCCTTCGTCGGTTGAGCAGTTGCTGAAATGTAAATAGCCTCCATCGACTGAAATATAAATAGCTTTCGTCGGCTGAAATGTAAATAGCCTCCGTCGGTGGGATATTTGCCTAAAGGTAAACTGCCTTGTATTAGCAAGGCGACCTTCAGTCTGAACTAGATGATGGCATTGCTGCTGGAACTTGATGTTGTTGTGATAGTGGCTTTCTTGCGTGCTTGCTATGGTGTGGGCCTCTGATTGGCAGGCTGTGCTCTGTTTGCTGAAATGCGATTCTCCGATATGGTGGAGTGTTACTTTGCTTATGTACATGCTTTGATTTGTGGCGGGGCGTCCCCCTTGCTGGTGAACAATTCCTGATATGGCGATGAGTCGTATTTCTCATTTGCATCCTTTGATATGGCAGAGGACCACTTTACTTACTTATTTACAGTCTTCGAAATGTGGAACTCAATTTTATTTGCTTATGTACAGTCCTCGAAATGTGGAAGCTTGACTTTGTTGGAGCCAGACGGCGTTCTCCAATTGGCGAAGTTATTCGACACAGTTAGACGATGATTCTTCGATTGATGGAGTTATTTGATGCAATCAGGTGGTTGGCTCTGATTTCCAGCATTTATTGGGAGAAGTAAATAGCCTAATCTTCCTATGAGGATCCTCTTTTCTTTGTTTCCGACCCAGGTCCTCAAAATATACCTGTGAAAGAATTCGAATAAAACTCTTAGAGCTTGTAAGGATTAGTATAAATCTATGTAAAAAGAATAAATTAAGGGAAGAATATTTGGCTTATGTCGTGGTGATAAGCCCCATGATGTCTCTGATCCTGCCCCAAAACTTGACTTGATGTTGTCCTCCAATTCCTGTTTTCCTGTGCTCAAAGAAAAATTCTTAGTTGGGAGGGGGTGTTGATTTGTGTCAACTTGGGGATCCTAGCTTTGTTTGCGGAATTCTCCAACACTCCCTCTGTTGCTCGATCACTCCCGAATATAGGGTCTCAGTAAGTGGGAAAGTTGGAAAGTATAGTGAAAAATACATATATGTTTATATGTTTTTGCAAATATATTACGTATATATTAAGTATATATAGTAATCCTCTATCATTTTTCAGATTATGACATGTTTTGAAATTCGTTAAGCCTCTATTTGTTGATTGTGACCCATGTAGCTTTATCCTTCGAGTGAAGCTTCTCTGACTGTTGATGCTGCGATGATTTTGGTGGCGAGATATCTTACATTCTGAGGCTATATTATGAGCAAAGGGGATTTTCCTTAAGGTAAGACCGAACCTTTCAAGTTTCCTACGTATTCTTAAAATAGGAATCAGGTCTGTACGCAGTTCGAATGCGGAGAAGGAAAAATGGAATGCAGCGACCGAGTCTGACTCAGACTGCCTACGTATCCTAAGAATAGGAATTAGATCATAACGTAGTTCGATACAGAAGATAAAAGTAAAATAATGCAATGACCAGGCCTGACTCAGGCTGCCTATGTATCCAAGTGGAATCAGGTCAGGCCATAGTTCAGTACAATGAAAAGGTAAAAATATAAAAAGGACCAAATCCGATGTGAATTGCCTACGTATCCCGCCGTGGAAATTCAAGTTGAGCGTAATTCTGAATACATAAAAGATAATGTTTTTGGTTTTTTCTAACGGAAATCGGACCCTATGTGGTCTACGTACGTATCCTTCCGTGGAAAGACAAGCTAATACATAGTTCTGTTACATCAGATAAAGATCCAAAAATACAAAGAAACAACAACTAATCCTACTATTTTCAAATGTAGTACTTCTTGATGGCATCTGAATTGATTGGATTCGTGCTTACTGTGCCATCTATTTCTGCAAGAATTACTGCTTCCCCTAAGAGTACTCGGTGAACTATGTACGGACTTTGCCAATTTGGTGCAAATTTCCTTTTGGATTCATCTTGGTGAGGGAATATCTTCTTCAATACCAATTGTCCTGGTGTGAATCGACGAGTCTTGACTTTATTGCTGAACTCCTTGATCATCCTATTTTGATAGAGTCGACCATGATAGACTGCATCCAATTTCTTCTTGTCAATGAGCATCAACTGCTCGATCCTACTACGAATCCATTCAGTATCATCTAGACCAACCTCCTGGATGATTCTTAATAAAGGTATCTCTACCTCTGCAGGTATCACTGCTTCTGACCCGTAAACCAACATATAAGGAGTTTCCCCAGTGGATGTTCTGATCGTGGTACGATATCCACGTAAAGCATATAGAAACTTCTCATGCCATTCCCTATTACCGTCCACTATCTTCCTCAAGATCCTCTTGATATTCTTGTTTGCAGCTTCAACCGCTCTATTCATTTGTAGTCTATATGCCATAGAATTTCGATAAGAGATCTTAAAACTTTTGCAAATCTCTCTCATCAGGTCGCTGTTAAGATTGGCCCCATTATCTGTTATGATTGATTCTGGAATTCTAAATTGACAGACTAAGTTATTGCGAATGAAATCTGCTACCACTTTCTTAGTCACGACCTTATGTGTTGAAGCTTTAACCCACTTTGTGAAGTATTCGATAACGACCAAAATAAAAT
Organism: Capsicum pubescens; assembly: GCA_030864215.1. NCBI lineage: Eukaryota > Viridiplantae > Streptophyta > Magnoliopsida > Solanales > Solanaceae > Capsicum > Capsicum pubescens. The sequence goes on from CM061545.1 coordinate 71,385,576, forward strand.
GGTGTCCATTGGACGTCGGAGGCTCTATGGGCCCAATAACATCCATACCCCAAGCAGCAAACAACCAAGGGGAACCCATCACATTGAGCTCATTTGGTGAAACTCGTATAAAGTCCCAATGAACTTGACACTGGTGACACTTCTGTACGTATCAGATGCTATCCCACTCCATGGTCATCCAAAAGTATCTAGCTCTCAAAATTTTCTTTGCAAGCATGAAACCATTCATGTGAGGTCTACAAGTTCCTGTATGTATCTCATCCAACAATCTTGTGGCCTTCGTGGAATCGACGCATCGCAGCAATCCTAGGTCTGGAGTCCTCCTAAATAGGATTTTCCCGTTGAGAAAAAAGTGATTGGCCATCATCCTTTAAGTCCTCTTCTGCTTTCAAGTAGCGTCTTCAGGATATTCTTTTGCTTCGAGTAACCTCTTGATGTCGTAGTACCGCGACTTTCCATCTGGCTCTTCATCTACATGGAAACAGTATGCTTGTTGATCGTGTATTTTCACCTTGATGGGATCGATGTAATTCTTATCTGGATGCTGAATCATTAAAGATAATGTTGCCAAGGTATCGGAAAACTCATTTTGAATTCGAGGGACGTGTTTGAAGTCAATCTTCATGAAACTTTTACTCATCTCCTTAACACATTACACATAGGGAAGAATTTTGACATTTTTGGTGGTCCATTCTCCCTGCACCTGATGGATCAACAAATCTGAATCTCCTATCACCAAAAGCTTTTTGATGTTCATTTCTATTTCCATCCTAAGCCTGAGAATGCAAGCCTCATATTCTTCCATGTTATTCATGCAAGGAAACCTAATCTTCATCGAGATCGAATAATGTTGACGTATTTTTGAAACTAGAACTGCACCAATACTGACTCCCTTAAAGTTTGATACTCCATCAAAGAACATTCACCATCCATCATACTATTTTGAGATGTCTTCTCCTGCAAATAACACATCTTCATCTGGAAAGTAGGTATTGAGTGGCATGTAATCTTAATCCACTGGATTTTCTGTGAGGTGATCATCCAAAGCTTGTCCTTTGATGGATTTTTGTATCACGTACACATTATAAAAATCACCCAACAAAATCTGCCATTTTTCCAATTTTCCAGTAGGCATTGACATCTAAAAAATGTGCTTGAGTGGATCCATACTTGAAATCAAGTATGTGGTATACGCGAACAGGTAGTGCCTCAACTTTTGTGCAATATGTCTGTTCCAATAATGTATATCTAGCTTTATATAGTGTGAACTTCTTACTCAGGTAGTAAATGGCTTGCTCTTTCCTCCCTGTATCATCATGCTTCCCTAACACATATCCAAATGTATTAACCATAACAGATAGATATAACAGCAATGGCTTTCCCAATTCTAGTGGAACCAATATTGGTGGGTTAGACAAATACTCCTTGATTTTGTCAAAAGCCTTCTGACATTCTTCAGTCCATCTGGGGGTGGCATTCTTCATTAATAACTTAAATATTTGTTAACAAATTATCGTGGACTAGGCTATGAACCGACGGATGTAATTGAGTCTTCCCAAGAAGCTCATTACGTCCTTTTTTATCTTAAGAGGTGGTAAGTCTTGAATTGCCTTTATCTTGGACGGATCCAAATCTATACCTCTCCTACTAACAATGAATCCTAATAACTTTCCTGTGGGAACTCCAAAGGTGTAACGACCCGAGACTACCCCCTACTCGTTATATGGTGCATACGGTCCCAAGAATTTATAAGCTAACCCATGAGTTGGTACCTGCTGTAAGCATAGAATAATATAATCATGAACGCAGAAGAATAACTGAAATTTCATAAGGTTTTAATACTGTGATACTACTGAATTATGAATCTAATAAAAATACTGAAATCTGAATAGTCTGAATAGCTAACTGTAGTGTCTGAAAAGCCTCTAAACTAGATACTGTGAGTTGATGGGATAGGACCCAACTAACTCTACTAACTACTGAGATAAATACATGAAGTAATATAATTTATCGTTAGATGATGAGGACTCATCACTGCTACTGTATTGCTGATGATCTGAGCGACTAAGTACGATCCGATAACTAAGCGTCAACACCTATGATATGAGACAACATAGTACAAAAGAAAGGTATACGATCAGTACTTTGAATGTACTAGTATGCTAAACAAGGTAGGTTGGTATGCATGGTTTCATGAACAGAACTAATAATTAACTGGATATTCATGTAAAGCATGGAGTACTGAGTAGAGAGCATGAAATCTGTAGATATTGATAATGCATAGAAATCTGTAAATACTGAGGATACATGACCAAGCATATCACATAACTGAGTAAAATCTCTAAACTAAAATACTGAAATAACGAAAATTTGTATGCTTTGGTTAAACAACACTAAGACTGAATAACTAAGCTGGAACTATAACTGAGACTATATTTGAGATAGTGGGAGGTATCATCTAACCGACATTCCCCGATTTGAGCTAATCGGGGTCCAACCTGTAACCCCAGTTGGAAGGGTGTTAATACCATGCCACGGGTGGTAACAATGGATGTGTGCATCCATTAAATTGATATAATGTCCAAAGGACTAAGAGTGTCAAGCCTGAACTAACGGGTGACACCTGGGAGATAGTCAAGCCTAATCTGACGGGTGACTACTCATATCCTACACTGGCTACATAGTTCTGGAGTATAGGGACTTCTATTAACGACTCTGCTTATCTGACGGGGAATCTGCCATCCCTACAATCGCTCGGTAATAAATCCTACTCCCAACTGAAAGACACTAAGATACTAGACTGTTCTGAGTTGAATTACTAATATCTGGCTATTCTGGTAATGCTCATAATATAGTCTGAAGACTATTTGTAATGTACTGAGACTAGACTAAATAAACAACTATGGTTTTTGGGTATTCAATACACCCAGGACTCAAAAAAATAATACTGAAAGGACACTAAATCTTGAAGACCAAAACATGACGGCTCTTACTAAATAAATCACTCTTGTAGGCATTTTATCAAACACTTATAGTTCATGGTTTAAAAAAATCATAGGAATGTCATGAAATTTGTAGGAATAGTATGACTTCATAATAATAGCATTAAATCATGGTTTAATTCAGTAAATAATAATATTAAAACATGAAGGATTAAATAATAACAATAATTTTATGGTAACATGGTATAGAATCATAGTTCATGGAGATTCATGGGTGAAATCAAAATTTAAAATATAATAACTTGAAAAGATCACAATTTTATAATTTAAAAGGGTTTCATGGACTCCATGGATGAAAGGGATCCATGGATGAACATCTAACATACCTGGGATGATGAATTTGGAAGGATTGATGGAGAGTTCTTGAGGTTCGACCTTGATTCTTGAAGGTTAGGGTTTTTCTACTTGAGAGAATGTTCTTGATTTTGGGGGAATATTATTTAGAATAATGCCTAATTAGGTTATTACAGACTTAATTTCGTGTTTGGGGCTGACTGGGATAAGGGAAAAGTTCTTAAAAACCCTTGAAATTAAAACCCCAAACTAACTAAAATTCTCAATTTTCTGGGTTGGCGCGACGCGGCGCTATTGCGTCGTGTCACTGGAATCGGACAATTGGGAAACTGGTCTATGGCGTGACGTGGGGAAATCGCGGTCCTTCACTGATTGGGACCTGGAAGTTCATCGCTACGCGGTGGTATCGCGCTTCGACACTAGAAATGGACAAATGTCAAATTGACCTATGGCGTGATGTGCTAGGATCGCGGACCCTCACTGGAATTTTCCAAATGGGAGATTGGCCTTCTCCACGATGTGCTAAAGGTTAAAATGACGGTGTTTAACGACTAAAACTTAAAATTGCCATAACTTCTTACCCGATTATCGGATTTAGGCAAATTTTATATCGTTGAAAAGCTAATTAAATGTCCTACTCAATGGAAGGATCTAAATTGAAAAATAATGAGTTTTTCAAAAAAAATTCATATACGAATACTCATGCATTGGGACTTAGATTATGCTAGGGAAATATGGGGTGTTACAATATCTCCCCCTTGGGATCATTCGTCCCCGAATGAAACTAGTTAAGCTGAAGGAACTAATGGACTGAGCTTACACACTGAATATTCATGTCTAATGTATGGAATGCATGACTGAACTGATTAATGAATGCACGACTGACATGAACATGATGTGCGGCTGAAACTGAGCATGATGGAGAAAAGAAAATCTTAAGAAGATTGGTACCTTATACTAAATCTGGATTCGCGGAGAAGAGATGGGGGTACTTGGTCGGCATATCTTTCTCTGCTTCCCAAGTGGCTCCCTCAACGGACTGATTCCGCCAAAGAACTTTGACTAGTGGAACTTCTTTGTTCCTTATTCTACGAACTAGATGATCAAGAGTTTCGAATGGGACTTCCTCAAAGGAAAGACTGTTCTGAATATCTCCACTTTCTAAGGGAACAACTACAGCTAGACCACCAACACACTTTTTCAACAATAAGACATAGAAACTGGGTGTACTGAGGCTAGATCTAAAGGCAACTCAAGCTCGTAAGCTACCTTTCCGAAATGACTGAGAATTCTGAAGGGACCGATATATCGGGGACTGAGTTTCCCTTTCTTGACAAATCTCTTCACTCCTTTCATGGGAGAGATTTTCAAGTACACAAAGTCACCGACCTCAAACTCGAGATCCTTTCTTTTTACATCTGCATATGATTTTTGTCATCTCTGGACATTCCTAAGCCTTTATCTGATCAACTGAACCTTTTCTAACGCATCAAACACCAAGTCAGGCCCTACTACTACAGTCGCTCCAACTTTAAACCTACCAATTGGAGATCTGCATATCCTACCATATAGAGACTCAAATGGAGCCATACGAATACTGGAATGATAACTGTTATTGTATGCAAATTCAATCAAAGGCAAATGGTTATCCCATCTACCTTTGAAATAAAAAATGCATGCTCTCACCATATCCTCAAGAGTCTGAATGGTCCTTTCTGCTTGACCATTTGTCTGAGGGTGAAAAGTTGTATTGAGATGAACTTGGGTACCAAGACCCTTTTGGAATGCTTCCATAAATGAGAGGTAAACTGAGTACCTATATATAAGATGATAGATAAGGGAACACCGTACAACCTAACTAACTTTCTGAGATAGAGATTGTCATGGTCCTCGGCTGAATAAGAGGTATGAACTGGAAAGAAATGAGCTGATTTGGTCATCCTGTCTACGATAACCCAAATAGAGTCATGCTGATGGTGGGTATGAGGGAAACCTGTCACAAAGTCCATGTTCACTCCCTCTCATTTCCATATAGGATTACTGAACTTCTTCTTGGACCCACTAAGTTTCTGGTGCACAACCTTAACTTGCTGACATACAGAGCACTTAGCTACAAACTTTGCGATATCCCTCTTCATCCCACTCCATCAATAGATCTCCCACAAATTGCGGTACATCTTAGTAGCCTCTGGATGAATAGAGTAACATACCATGCGCTTCTATAAGAATTAGTTGCCTCAAATAATCTACACCAGGCACGCACAATCTATCCTGACAACGGAAAACACCATCTCCCTCTTGGGATAAAACCTACACTTTCTGATCTCTGACTGATTCTTTCAACTTAACTAGACTGGGATCTCTATCCTGCTTTCCTTTCACCTCAGAGACTAGGAATGACTCTTACCTACTCTGCACCCATACACTACCTTCTGCTGAATCGAGTAAATAGACACCTAGTCGGGCAAGCTGATGAACTTCCTAAGCTAACTTCTTCTTACCATTCTCAACATGAGCTATACTACCCTTATACATTCTATTAAGAGCATCATCCACTACATTGGCCTTTCCCGAATGATATAGAACACTCATATCATAATCTTTCAATAATTCTAACCATCTTCTCTGATGCAAATTCAAATATTTCTGAGAGAACACATACTGAAGGCTTTTGTGATATGTGAACACATCTACATGCACCCCATACAAGTAATGCCTCCAAATCTTTAAGGCAAACACTATAGATTCTAGCTCAAGATCATGAGTCGGATAATTCTTCTCATTGGGTTTAAGTTGTCTGGTGGCATAGGCTATGACCTTACCTCTCTACATGAGGACATAACCTAAACCTACTCTAGATGCATCACAGTACACAACAAAACCACCTAAATTATCTAGTAGAGTCAAGACTGGGGCTGAGGTGAGTCGAGTCTTCAACTCCTGAAAACTCTTCTCACATGAATCTGACCACTGAAACTTAACTTTCTTCTGAGTCAAACTTGACATGGGGGATGCAATAGAAGAAAACCCTTCAACAAACCGATGGTAATAGCCATCCAAACCTAAGAAACTCCTGATATCTGATAGAGAGATGGGTCTAGGCTAGTTTCTCACCGCTTCAGTCTTTTGAGGATCAACTCTAATGCCATCACCAAAAATAATATAACCTAGGAATGCTACTGATCTTAGCCAGAATTCACACTTACGGAATTTAGAGAACAACTGGTGAGCTTTAAGAGTCTGAAGCACTACTCTGAGGTGGTCTGCATTCTCATTTTCGCTACGGGAGTAAACAAGGATGTCATCAATGAAAACTATGAAGAACATGTCCAAGTACTGCTTGAACACTCGGTTCATCAAGTCCATGAAGGCTGCTAGGGCATTTGTAAGACCAAAGGACATAACTAGAAATTCAAAGTGACCATACCAAGTTCGGAAAGCTATTTTTAGAATGTCACATTGTCTGACTCTAAGTTGATGATAGCCTGATCTAAGGTCTATCTTGGAAAAGTAACTGGCACCCTGAAGTTGGTCGAACAAGTCATTGATTCTAGGAAATGGATATTTATTCTTGACTGTGACCTTGTTTAACTGACGGTAGTCTATGCACATTCTGAGAGAACCATCTTTCTTACGCACGAATAGAACAGGTGCGCCCCATGGGGAGACGCTGGGTCTGATGAATCCCTTATCTAAGAGATCTTTCAACTGTTCTTTCAGTTCTTTGAGTTTAGCTGGAGCCATTCTGTATGGCGAAATAGATATAGGATGAGTATCTGGGAGAAGGTCTATTACGAAGTTGATTTCCCTTTCGGGAGGAACTCCAGGAAGATCTTCAGGAAATATATCTGAGAATTCATTTACTACTTGTACTAACTCAAGAGTAGGAGTTTCTGAGTTAGAGTCTTTGACTCGTACAAGATGATAGACACACCCCTTGGATATCATCTTTCTGGCTCTAAGGTAAGAAATCAACTGACCCCTAAGATTTGTAGTACTACCCCTCCATTCAAGGAATGGTTTATTTGGAAACTAAAAATGAACTATTTTATTTCTATAATCAACTGAGGCATAGCATGAGTAGAGCCAATCCATGCCGAGAATGACGTCAAAATCCATCATATTTAACTTCACAAGATCAACTAAAGTAACTTTTTGAGATATTATGATCGGACAGTTCCTGTATACCTGCCTGGCTACAATGGAAATGCCCACTGGGGTAGACACTGAAAAGGGCTCCGCTAGATTTTTAGGACTGACTTCAAAATTGACGGCTATATATGGAGTTACAAAAGAAAGAGAAGCTCAAGGGTCTAGTAGAGCATAAACATATAAGTGAAACACCTGCAACGTACTAGTAACTATGTTAGGAGAATTTTCCCAATCTCAGCGGGACTGAAGAGCATATAATCTGTTCAGACGTTGACCACTGGTAGCACTGGAAGCGATACCCTGCTGAGTTGGGCAGCCGAATGGAACTAATGACTGATGGGACTGGCCCTGTTGGCGCACATCCCTACTTTTCTAAGAAACTACCCGACACTTTTGAATCCGATGGCCTGGATTGCCACACTTGAAGCACACATCACTACCCGCTCTACACTCACCCTAATGGTGTCTGCCACACTCCTGACATAAAGTATTGGTACGAGCACTACTAACATTGACCTGGGACTTAGATCCTGGTTCCCTATCCCTATTATCATTTTTGAATTTGGGTACTGGGGCACTGGATAAAAACCTATGATGAAACTGAGGATGGTTACCACTTTATGACTTTGGCTGATTAAAATTAAAACTACCCATCCTAGATCTCTTGTTTCTTCTCTCCCTCTCCTTAATCTTTTGCTTCTCTATCGGTTAAGCATGGATCATCATCCTAGAAAAATCTATCTTACTAATAAGCATTACGGTCCTACACTCCTTGACCACACTATCAAACACGGTAGACACAAACATACTCATCTTGGACCTACTGTCATCTACCACATGAGGAGCATATCTAGATAACTGAGTGAACTTGAGAGAATACTCCCTCACACTCATGTTGCCTTGCCTCAAATTAATAAATTCTAACATCTTGGCCCCCCAACTCTAATGGAAAGAATCTATCCAAGAAAGCCGAGGTAAACTCTTCCCATTATATAGGCCCTGCATCAACACCTCTATCGACTTTCCACTGCTTAAACCAAGTATGGGCCACATCCTGTAATTGATATGCAGCCAACTCGACACTTTGACTAGACATTGCCCCCATAGCATCTGTTGCCTTATGAACCATATCTAAGAATTCCTGTGGATCCTCTTTAGACTTGGACCTCGTGAAGGAAGGAGGATTCATCCGGGTGAAATCTCAAATTCTGGTTACAGCAGTATTGGCCACTGGGTTGGCCAGAACAGCAGCCGGCCATTTATTTTATGCTGCTATAGAGTTTGCTAGAGTAGTGAACGCAACCCTGAATTCTGCATGAGAGACATGCTCATCTAGAGGATTTTCCTGGATGGGTTGAGTGGCTGGCTGAGTTCCTATTCTTCTTCCGTTCTTCTTGGGAGGCATTTTCTGTAAACGGAAGAAAGAAATGGATTAGATAGGGAGTTTAACATGAGCTCATGCTCACTCGCGCGACATGAATACTGAAAGAAGGGAAACTTTTCTGAAATGCCTTGTAGCCTCTCATCCATAAGTGTGGCGCTATACACACCCATGCAAAAAACTCTACTCGATGTGGCTTTCAGACTTCCTAGGACACATTAAAACCTTAGGATCTGATACCAAGTTTGTACTGACTTGAGACTACCCCTTAGTCGTTACACGGTGCTTACAGTCCCGAGAGACCACAAGCTAACCCATGAGATGGTACCTTCTATGAGCACTAAATAATATAATCATGAACGCGAAAGAATAACTGAAATGTCATAAGGTTTTAATACTGAATTAACTACTGAATTATAAATCTGATAAAAATACTAAAATCTGAATAGTCTGAATAGCTAACTGTAGTATCTGAAAAGCCTCTAAACTGATACTGTGAGTTGATGGGACAGGCCCCAACTAACTCTACTAACTACTGAGATAAAGACATGAAGTAATATAATCTATCCTCAGATGATGAGGACTCACCACTGCTACTGTACTGCTGATGATCTAAGGGACTAAGTGCGATTCAGGAATTGAGCGTCAACACCTATGATATGAGACATCATAGCACAAAAGAAAGGTATGCGATCAGTACCTTGAATGTACTAGTATGCTAAATGGGGTAGGCTGGTATGCATGGTTTCATGAACAAAACTAATTATTAACTGGATATGCATGTAAAGCATAGAGTACTGAGTAGAAAACATAGAATCTTTAGATACTGATAATGCATGGAAATCTGTAAATAATAAGGATGCATGACCAAGCATATCACATAACTGAGTAAAATCTATATACTGAAATAACTAAAATCTGTATCCTTTGGTCAAATAACACTAAGACTGAATAACTGAGTTGGAACTATAACTGAGACTATATCTGAGGCTGTAGAAGGTATCATCTAATCGACATTCCCCAATTTAAGCTAATCGGGGTAGGGTGTTAATATCGTTCCATGGGTACTAACAATGGCTGTGTGGATCCACTAAACTGATATAATGTCCAAAGGACTAAGGGTGTCAAACCTGAACTAACGGGTGACCCCTGCGAGATAGTCAAGCCTAATTTGGTGGGTGACTACTCATATCCTATGTTGGCTACATAGTTTTGGAGTATAGGGACTGCTACTAACGACTCTGCCTATCTTATGGGGAAGCCTCCATCCCTACACTCACTCGGTGCTATATCCTACTCCCAACTAAAAGACACTGAGATACTAGACTGTTCTGAGTTGAATAATTGATATTTGACTATTCTGATAATGCTTATAATATAATTTAAAGATTATTCTATAATGTACTGAGACTAGACTGAATAAACAACTATGATTTTCGGGTATTCAATACCGTAGGACTCAAAACAACAATACTAAAAGGACACTAAAACTTGAAAACCAAAACATGAAGGCTCTTATTAAATAAATCACTCTTATAGGCATTTTATCAAACACTTGTAGTTCATGGTTGTCATGAAATTTGTAGGAATAACATGAACTCATCATAATAGCATCAAATCATGGCTTAATTAAGTAAATAATATTATTAAAACATGGAGGATTAAATAATAACAATAATTTTATGGTAACATGGTATAGAATCATAGTTCATGGAGATTCATGGGTGAACTCATAATTTAAAACATAATAACTTAAAAAGATCATAATTTTATAATTTAAATGGGTTGCTTGGACTCCATGGATGAAAGGGATCCATGGATGAACATCTAACATACCTGGGATGATGAATTTGGAAGGATTGATGGAGAGTTCTTGAGGTTTAACCTTGATTCTTGAAGGTTAGGGTTTTGCTACTTGAGAGAATGTTCTTGATTTTGGGAAAAGATTGATTAGAATAATGCCCAATTAGGTTATTATGGACTTAATTTCATATTTGGGGCTGACTAGGACAAAGGAAAAGTACTTAAAAGCCCTTGGAATTAAAACTCAGAACTAACTGAAAATCTTGATTACACGGCGCTATCACGTCGTGTCATTGGAATCGGACAACTGGGAAAATGATCTGTGGCGCAATGCAGGGAAATTGCGGTCCTTCACTCATTAGAACCTTGAACTTCACCGCGACGCGGTAGTATCGCGCTTCGACACTGAATGGACAAATGTCAAATTGACCTATGGCATGATGCACCAGGATCGCGAACCTTTACTTGAATTTTCCAAATGGGAGATTGTCCTGCACCGCGATGCTCTAAAGGCTAAAATGACGGTGTTTAACGACTGAAACTTAAAATCACCATAACTTCTTACTCGGTTATCGAATTTAGGCAATTTTTATATCGTTGCAAAGCTAACTAAATTTCCTAATCAATGGAAGGCTTTAAACTAAAAAATAATGAGGGTTTCAAAAAAATTTCATATACGAATACTTATGCATTGGGACTTAGATTATGCTAGGGAAATACGGGGTGTTACAAAAGGCGTATTTAGGTGGATTCAACTTTAGGTCATACCTTCACAGCCTCTCAAAGAACTTTTAGAAGTCATCCAAGTGATCCGAACTTCTTTTGGATTTAATAATGACGTCATCCATATATACCTTGATCTCTTTGTGGATCATATCATGAAAAAAGGTGGTCATGGACCTCATGTATATTGCACCGACATTCTTGAATCCAAACGACATTACCCTGTAGAAGTATACTCCCCAAGGAGTGATAAAGGCTATTTTCTCTGCATTATTCTCATCCATTAAGATTTGATGATATCCAACAAAACAATCAACAAATGACTGTAACTCATATTTTGCGCAATTATCGATGAGAATGTTAATGTTTGAGAGAGAAGTTGTGACCCTTATGACGTTGTCTTCTATTTGTTTGGTCACTTCCTCCTTAATTCTCAAACTCAAGTCGGGTTTGAATTTCCTCATCTTTTGCTTCACCGATAGGCATGCAGGGTTAGTCGACGTCGATGTGAGACGATTTCAGTGCTTAAATGGGGCATGTCGTTGTAAGACCAAGAAAACACATCGATGTATTGCTTGAGCAGACTAATCAATTCCTGCTTTCTTTCATACTCTAAGTGTATGCTAACTCATATTTCCTTTTCATTTCTTCATCACCCAAATTGACTACTTCAGTTTCATCCATATTAGGCTTCTTCTGACTTTTGAGTTGCTCGATCTCCCGTGGCAGGTTTTCAGGCATCATTCTTTCATTGTACTCCTCGTAATCTTGCTCATCACTTGTATTTTTCTCAATGGATTCATTACATGTCATAATCATAGAACGAGGATTTTTATTAATATTTGTGCTAAAAAGTATAAAAAGTGGGTAAAGTAAATATATATTGAAAATGGGAAAATAAGCTTTGAAAATAAGGACTTCTATTAATAAAGCACTAGGCTTTGGAGAGAGGGGAGTAGCAGAAAGAGCTTCGACATGATTCAAGCCTCAATTCATAATGCAAACAAAATAATTTTTAAAACCAACACCAACAACAATCCCACACTACCAAGACTCCTGTCAGAATAGGGATGGACTAATGGTCAAATTCTGCAGGACTTCTCCAGGTTCAGCATCACGGATGGTAAGATTCTTGAAATCTATCTCCAGTTGTTCTTCGATCGCAGCCACAAATAGATTTCCTATTCCTTCTTTGATATATTCATCAACTGTTTACCCTGAAACTGGGACTTGGGCTGGCACGAATACCGTCACTCCAAATCCTTCACTGTAGGCTCCTCTAAAAATGGGCTCATATCCAAGACCTGTAGTACCTCTCTAGTGATTCAGCTGGACTGGCTCAACTATACCATCGTTTCTTGGTCCTATCCTTGTCTTGGGTTGATACCCATATTTCAACATCTTCGATGCAACCATCTTTTCCACACTCATCATTTTTCTTTCAACTGGTTCTATCTTCTCATCGGTCCTTGTAGTTTGCATGATCTCCAGGGTATGGAAAGTGGCTCCATCTATCTCCTTGGTGACTGGGACTAAATTGATAGAATAGATAGGATGGTTGAGCTCTCCATGGACAGTCACTTCTGTGCGATCGCACTCAAACTTTACGCACTGATGAAGAGTGGAAGGAATAAATCTTGCCATGTGAACCCATAGCCTTCCCAGCAGTAGGTTATAGCTAGACGACACATCCATGACCTAAAATAGGATAGGAAATTTTGCTGGTCCTATCGCAGTGTCAAGTAAATTTCTCCGATGACACTTCTTTGCAACCCATCAAAGGCTCTGACCTTCACTTGACTCTCCCTTATATCTTCTATATTCACACTCAAATCCCTTAGAGTAGATAATGGACCAATATTTCAACCCGAACCACCATCGATCAAAACCCTGTTCACAATTTTGTCATGATATCTGACTGCAATATGGAGTGCTTTGTTGTGTGCAACCCTTTTTGAAGGTAACTTATCATCATGGACAGATACCTTATTTGCCTCTAGCACTCGCTCGATTGTTGCAGCCAAAGTCTCGCTAGTGGTCTTCTCTGGTATGCTAACCCCACATAACACTTCCATCAAAGCATTTCTATGGGCTTCAGAACTCATAGGCAAGGACATGACGGATATGTAGGCCAGTGTCTTCTTGAGCTAATCTTCAACTGAATAGTCCTTGGGTTGCATCTTTTTCAAAAATTCTGCAGCTTCAGCATCTATAATATTTCTCTTTGGGTTCTGATCTTTCTCGAGAACTCTACGATTTGGTTTCTCTAGCGCGTAACACCTTCCTGACCTGGTCATCCCTTGAATCGCAGTAGCATCTATCATTTTGCCCTTGTCTTCAGCTTAATAGTCCTACGGGACTGCTTTAGTGTCATAGTCTGGCCTTCCAGTGGCTAATGTGGTCACTACAACTCTCGACAGGTAAGCTTGAACAGTTATAGGCTCCCTTAACTGAATTGTGATAAACAGCTGTGATGGGGATATACTGGCGATTTCTTCTGCGTTCCATGTGGGCAAAATAGTTTCTTCCAAATCATACTTCTCCTCTAGAGAAATCATATTAACTTCCTAATTTCCATGATTTGGCAAGGGGTTATTATTCACATTTGGAGCTGCAGCGATGCATTTGATTATACCTCTCCTTATCAGGGACTCAATCTGATTCTTCAAGCTGTAGCAGTCTTCAGTGTCATGCCCCTGAACTCCTGAGTAATAGGCACATCACTTTCTACCATCAAAGTTTTTATAGGTCGGATCAGGGGTCTTTTCTTCAATTGGATGCAACAAACCTCTTGCCCTCAATCTCTCAAACAACTGGGCCAAAGGTTCATTAATTGGTGTACAAGTGCGGGTATTTCTGGATTCAAAATTTGAGCGTGGTCTTGGAGCATAAGCTGGCCTATTTTGGTGAGCTGGAGCTTGTAATGTGGTTGAGTATTATACACTGGGACATGTGCAATAATTCGGGGGTTGTTAGGGTAATGGTAAGAAGAATTTCCAGGTCGGTAGTATGGTGTGACGACTGAGACATCTTTTTTTTTTCTTATTACCATTAATAGAACCAGATTGTATGGCCTTACTTGTGGCTTGTAGTGCAACCATAGATTGGATCTTTCCTGACTTGATGTTTTTCCCTATGAAATCTCCCATCTTGACCAACTCTGCAAGCTTTTGGCCCATCATTGACATTATATTGTCAAAATAAACACCCTCTTGAGCTCGAATAAAATACTTGGAGGTTGGATCCTAGCATCCTCGGTCCTCCAACATCATGTGTACTCTTGAAATGATTCTGATAGCTTCTTTTGTATGTTAGTCAATGAGAACCTGTCTGGGGCAATCTCAGTGTTAAATCTGAAGAAACTCATAAAGTCTTCAGCCATTTCCCACCAGTTAAGCCACTTACGGGGGTCTTGTTGGGTGTACCAATTCAAATATTCTCTCGATAAACTCCAAATAAATAGCTTCATTCTTAAATTCTCGTTCCTTCCCACACCGACCAACTTATCGCAATAAGCCCCCAGATGTGCATGCGGGTCACCCCTTCCATCAAACACATCGAACTTTGGTGGTTTGTACCCCACCGGCATGTCGATATTTGGATGAATTCATGAGTCATCGTAGTCCAGGATTTCAGTCCCTCGGGTGATTTGCATGTTTCTGAATACCCTCTTTAGACTTTTAAGCTGGGCTACTATCGACACTTCTTCACTTGATTGGACATCCTTTCCCAATCCCGCATACCCATCAATCTCATATGGAACTTTAAGAGTCGCAGATATTGCAAAGGTAGGAGCTTCGGTAGCGTATACAAGTGTGACAGGTATCTCACAAGTGACATGTGCCTCGGGTATATGCTGCATTTCTGGATGGACTGGAACAACAAAGTTCTGAGTAGGAAATAAATAAACAGGTGCAGTTCCAACAGTGGGTTGAAGAACAGGTGGGGCTTGAGCATGTGGTATATTTGCTTGGTTAGCAGGAGCGCCTGGAGGTAATTCAATACTTAGAGCCTGCAACTGAGTGGGAAAGCTAGCTATTGTAAGCTTGGTTAGATCCCGCATCTGACGTAGTTCTTCTTTTAAGACTTTAATTTCTTGCGCCATATTGGCCATTTGCTCGTCATTCTGAGTGTCTGACAGCCTTTGAGAGCTTTTGGTGTCATCTACTAGTATCATCGCAGACTTATCTTTGTTAGTCATTTTGTCCTTAGATTGAAGGTTATATTGTGATTTTTCCCGTTTGCCAATCGACACAAATCAACTTTCTTTTTTAGGGGATTAATAAACAAAAGAAAAAAAACCATGTTAGTTTGGAAGATAACGAAGATGTAACAAACAAGTAACACATATATACGCCAGGTAGGCGACATCCAAAATGCGTCCTAATATAGAGCCTCTTTTTTGCTAGAGGTGGGACTACGGTGCAAGTATGATTAATTGATCCGAAGTTTAAATCATTTTTAAAATTCAGGACAAAAGTGTTTTGATTAATAATAGGGGAAAAGTGTGAGCCCACGAGTTACAAAGAGAAAAATCCTTGAACTAAAGATTACATCATGGTAGGCATATAGCAATATCAACAGAGGTCATGCAAGACCTTTTAGGGAAAATAGAAATGAAAGACAAAAGTACAAATAGGTCGTGCAAGACCCCTCGGGAATCAGAGATAACAGATAGATCCTAAGGCCAGCTAAGGGGATCATCATCATCATCGTCGAGGTCATAGTAAGGCCCTGGGTGATACTCTAGGGACTCGTCCGACTGCTTCCCCTGGTGGTCCTCATCTTCCCTTCCACTGAACTCTATGGGTCTGTATTTTTCTTCTTTGGGGTCCTCCTCCATCTCCTCTGCCAGCTCTTCCTCCTGCTCTTCCATCGGATCCTCATACGGATCTTCCTCTGGGTCCTCTTTGGGGTCTTCTTCTATTACCTCCTTGGGTCCATCATCTACTGCGTGGATGAGGTGATCCACTAATCCCAAAATCACCTTCTAGTACACAGCAGTGGTCACAGGCCTAAGCTGCAGCAGCTGCTCTCGAATTTGGTCTGCTCTATGAATGTATGCAAGCCCCTGGAGTGACTCATAGCTTGGCCGGGCTAGAATTCCTCCCGACATGTACCATGTGTAGTACTCCGGAGTGCAGTATGGGTTACCACTTATGCCCAAACTGACGATCTATCTCCACCCATTGATTAAATTACTGAGCCTCTCCATGTGTATTCTTCCTTCATAATATCCCTCTGCTAACGCCATGTTTGACCACAAAGTCACATTCTGAATTACACCAAACTGTCATAGAACTCTCAACGGCGCATATGGCTGAATTCCCTCCAAATCAATCAACTCGAGAAAATAAGAGTAATGTTTCATTAGCATTACTCGACCTCTAACCCATGGTAACCTCCACTGGATAAGGTTACCGGTGAGATGGGTTAGGAAGATACGCCACTGCTCCTCATTACTCGGCATGTCCCATATAGCCATCCTAAGTCTGTGGCTACAAATTTGGTTAAAATATATATGTCCCACATAGCCATCCTAAGTCTGTGGTTGCGAATCTGGTTGAAACCTGTCTCCCTGATGCCATCCTTGTGATAAAAGTGTTCTAATACCCATACTTGGAGTATTAGGTTGCAACCTCTGAAAAAATCATGTCCCCTAGAGCATGCAGACAACGACCGAAAGACTTCTGCTAGAATCATCGGCACGATCGTGGTTCTGATTGGTCCCCTTCATAAGAATATAACCATAGGTAGTAGGTAAATGCTGATCCGGTTCCCTCTCATTAGGAACACCATAATACCGAGAAAAGCCACCATAAAAACAATGGCTCTATGTCTCTCCCAGTCGATCCGGGTAAAGAAGAATTCCACCTGAAATGGTCATAGCTTTCCCTTCTACCGAATCTCTCAAAGAGATAACCCAGGCTCACCCAGCCTACCTCAACCATCCTCAAGCCTGTGCCAACTCTCAGCCCTATCAAGCGAAGAAAATAGCTCCCTGAAGTAGTGTAGGGGGCTAAAGGTGCCCACCCCATTAATGGCAAGTTAGCTATTTGACTGATCTCCTCCAAGGTAGGCGTGATCTCAAAGTCCATGAACCTAAAAGTGACAGTAGTCGGGCTCCAGAACTCGACTAACAATCAAATAAGCAAATCGTTTGTCCTTATCTCCATTAGATTAGTCAAGGACCCCAAATGTGCCATTACTTCCTCCCCGTGAGCTACTCGGATGTTCCCCCACCAATGCCTCAGGACTCGTGGTACATCAGTCGACATGTGGATGTTCGCGAGGTTTTGGTTGATTTCCATCTGTGCAAAGAAAAAGGGTAGGGTAAGCTCAATGTCCTGATTTATTATAGTCTTAACATTTGGATCAATTAGTCATTTTACACATATAGCGTCATAAGGTTCATAAAGATCCCGTTGACACGAAGGGTGGTTCCCTAATTGCGAAAATGATACCTTGGACCATTATGCCTAAGGTGTATGCAATATGACCTATTACTAGAGTAGGATTTTTCCTAAATGCTCAAGAGTGGGACTGAATAGCTACGAGAAGGTACACTAGCCTAACTGCACCGACTCTGAAACTAAGGAATCCAAAGAAGGTTCGGAGGAGTGCAGTACACTCCTCACGTGTTCAGTGTGTGAATTGTGTACAACCAAGACTCGATAGGAGCAGTGCAAGTGATAAAGAAATATCAAGTAGTGTTGTACAAACAAATAAGGAACGGAAGTTCGGATTTGTCTTGCGTCCTTTCATAGAAAGCATGATATAAAGACAGGTAAGCAAATAACATAATAAAGCACGAAAATCCTAAACTAAGCATGTTAAGGCTAAACCTAAGTTCATTCATCCCAAGCAGAGTCGCCATTCTGTCGCGCCCTATTGCGAACCGTTCGCAAAAGCACACGATATAAGGTGGCATGTCGTGACTCTTGAGATTTAAAATATTATTTTTTAGAGTCGCCACCTAACTTTTTATGAAAATTAGGAAAACGACCTTTTGTGTAAAACTCTGTTATGGTCTATAAAAAATATTTGCGATTCGGAGTAAGGCTTTTGGTTACTCGGGGGGAGGGGGAGGGAGGGGGAGGTGTTAGGCACCTCTCAGAGTCTATCCGAAGATAGTCCTTACACTTAGTTTAGGAAAATATTAGGAAAATTTTTTTTATTCTTTATTTGCTTAAAATAGTGGTAAGAAAACTTTTATTATTATTATTATTATTTATTCTCTTAACAAGAAAGAAAATTTAAGGTGTAATAAACATGACACTACCATATACAAGGAAGTAATATAATTATCGCAAAATATTGTATGAGTACTTTCAGAATACAAAATGGTGGTAATGCAATTTACACTTATTAGAAAGTACAAAATCTTGTAATCTTATAAAGAAATTGTAAGACATGTGAAGTCTAAGTATATGACCAAAATATAAACAAATATGTTTTTTCATGATGTGAAAATTCATTTGCGAAATGTATGTTAAGAGTACGTGAAGAAATATATGGAAGATTACGAATGGGTTAAAAATAATAATAATAATAATAATAATAGCAATAATATAATGCAAAACCTGTGAAATTATTTAAACCTTCATCATGATAATAATAATAATAATAATAATAATAATAAATTAAAATAGTGATGATAATTGCAGTATAAATAATAACGACAATAATAGTAATATTGGTAATAATAATGATCGATAAGAAAATATCATGGTAGTATGTAAAATGATATACCATGTACGCGGTAGCGGATGAATATATATACCTCCCATTTCTATCCTTAAAACTCGAATAATATAAAAGAATAAAATATAGTGCAAAACATTAGAATGATTTATTAGAAAAAAATAAGTTAAAATGGGTAGGAGGACCCCTTTTTTAAAAAAAATCGTAAATTGGTAATTGTTTTTTTTATTGGATTAATTTTGAATTTTTTATTTTTTGTTGTTATACTTCAAGCGAAACATGGAGGCTACTATGTCATTTTATTTAAACGTATTGGCGACGAGTTTTTCAAAAGAGTTACCCAAGTATGCTAAGATATATATTTTAGCAATAATCATGTGATTTGCGAAAATCCATACGCTAAAGCTACTTCTAAGAGGACCAATGAATAACAAAGTAACACAAATTCGATAATTAAATAAAGCCATCGTAAATAAACTTAACAAACAAGAGTTAGTAATTAAAAATAAAATTCAACATATAAATATAAATTAAATCGAGAGGCAATAGAGGATAATAAATTCGGGTTAGGAGTTTAGGCTCTTAATTTACGGGACCCCGAGGCTCTCATAATCCTAGTAGCGATTGACCCGATGCTTGGATCAAAAAGTGTGTTTCGTTGTGGAACTCCAACTCCCGTATTTACATGAAAAAGAAAGAGAGATAAAGATTAGAAACAAAACTCGAGTAAAGTAATATGGACAACAAAATACAACTTGCGACCGAATGAGTTGGACAACACATAAGGAAACTAAGTACTACTAGATGAAGTTCTAATGGAATGAAATAATGCAATATGGGTCACGAATATTACTAAGGATAACCCCACATCAAAAGTGCAGAAGATTCAAGTACTCAATACAACCTAAAACTAGAACAATTCAAAGCCATACACATTTTGTTAGTGAGTAATTGAAACATCAATACAAATAAAAATAATTTAGTTGATGATTTACCACATTATCATGCAATATGATTTAATTAGGTTACCCTTAAGTAGAAAAAAAAGCCCTGTGCATCTCCACAAATATTTCACAAGACATAATACCTGCAACTTAACAACTATTCCATATGCATAATAGATAAGTAAACTACCGGACTTTCTGGTGAGTTTGATCTAGTTCGAGAGAAAAGAAAATACTTCACTAGACCCTTAGTAATAAAATACATAGATAGAGTAAAACTTTTTTAAAAAAAAGGACTCCACACCAAGGTTACTCGCGAAGTATTCAAGCTGGCCGAAATATTGAAAAGCATTGTCAATCCAAGACATGGGCACCCACATTCTTACAAATCAAATCTAGTCACTCAAGACAAATGCATATTCTTTACATTTTTTAAGGAACTTATCGATGTTAAAAGGAAATTCAAAACAGCCCCTTGTATTCTATGTTACCTGGATAATTAATTAAAGACATAACCACGTATGTATCATACTAACACACAAAGAAGAACCTCTAACAATAATCGCATGAGATGAAACGGGACGATTTCACGCATCCTTCTTAAAATTAAATTCATGACAGTAACAAAAAGCACAAAAATTTACTAAAAGTTGAACAAAGTGAGAAGAAACACTTTTTATGTATTTCACAAATTCATATTTTGTAATGAATAGCGAATCGGCCATACGTATTCAATCAGTACAGGCCTCAAACGAAATCGTATCCACGAAACTTGATAAACAAACCACGACAACCGATTTGAAACTAAAGTGGATCACACATTCACTTGCTAATATACATGATCTACCATGAGACAAGTTCATAAAAAAAAAAAAATCATCCGCGAAGGCAACAAAAAACAACAACAACCACAAATAAAATGAGATCACATACTCCAAAACCAACGGGATAATAATAGAACAAAGAGATGAAAAAATCAAAGTTTAAAAGGGACATGCTCGCACCTTTTTTGGGGCAGCAAACGTGAGGCTTCCGTCAAATATTTCGTGAAGAACTCGGACTCCGGAAACTCAAACTTTAGTTGAAAACCGAATACAAACTTACAATTACTACTACTTGCTTTGATGATTTTTCTTTTGATGATTCACAAGTCTTTCAACTTGTAATTTTCTAAATTTTCCAAATTTAAAAGAACAAATTCTCAACTCTCACCCTTTTTTTCTCACAGATCTTCCACTCTTCTATTTTTCTTGTGTTTTTTGCTTCTTTCTGAATTTTTTTCAACCTCCCTGAGAATGGCGATCTTGAGGCTATTTATAGCCAAAATTCGAATTTCAAAGTCCGGATTTGAAACATATTTTTATAGAGATGAGATTTGAATTTAAAAATTATGATGTTTATCTGCAAAATTCAGCCTTTATCAAGCTTAGCTACGAATCCTCAGAAATTTTTCATTTTTGCATGGATTAGGGACTGATTTTTTTTTCTGATTTTGGCGATTTGCTGGCTTGGGGTGATAAAAATGAAAGATTCGTGTGGATAGATGGCAGACGGTGGTGACGCGGCCTAAATCTAGGTCTCCGATTTGAGGGGTGGTGGAAGAGCATTGAGGGAGAAGAAGAGAAATGGAGGTGGCCATTGTTGTTGTTTTGGGAAAGTTGAAAGAGACGCATCACTATTTTTTGGGAAAAGGGGATCACACATGGTCAAAAAATTTTGGGGAAATAAAAGAAGTTTGATGTACTTGTTAATTCTGTTGACTGAAATATGGGTCATCCGATCGTTTGATCGGATGGTCCACATTTTAATATAAGGAAAAAATAAAATTGTAAATTTATATATATGGGTAAATATAAAGAGATCGATTATTTTTTTATCCGTTCAGTCATTTAATCGGATGATTTTAAAATCAATAATAATAAAAATAAACAAATAATAAAAAATAAAAAATAATTAAATATATAGAGTATATATATAAATATAAATTATAAGGTTGAGAATTTTGGATCTTTGGGTTAAAAACATACTGACAGGATAGATTGATTGGTGTCAGTTGAATAAAAAGATGAAACGGACATGGATATTGAACTGAGTTTCGGGCTAATTTGGGTCTCTTGATTGAAATTGATAAAGTAAGAGGGGTTCAGATGAAATAAAATAAAAAAAATAAAATTGGATTATTGTTGACTTGAATACTCTTTTTCACTGAAATTAATTTTGTTGATGCTTTCCTAATATCCTAAAATTATTTTTAGTTTAACGTATATAAATTATTGACATAATTTGTATAAGTGTCCAATTTAGTATCTGTTTTTGTGATTTAACATTAACAAAAATATACGTGTGTATATATAGGTAAAAAATAAAAGTATAATAACAATATTGCCCAAAAAATAAAATTAGAAAGGATGCAAATGCAATTACCAAATATTTTTTTTATTATGTTAAAATATTTAATTAAAATATTTTATACTATGATAAAAATAGATTCTCTTTATTATTTAAATATTTGTAGAAATAGAGATAAAAATATGAATCTTATTTCTTATTTAATTTTCAAAAATTATTTAGGTCAAGAAGCATCGAAAAAGTAATTAAAGGAAAAAGAACGAGTCAAAATTGGGTGTCAACAAGGGGTGAGAGTGGGGTGGGGTGGTGGGGGAGATATTAGTTTAGGGGAATAAGAATGAAAGGGTCATTAATTTTTTTTTCAGAATTTTGTTTTTAAATAGAAATTTCACATAATCAAAATATATTGAAAAACATATTCAGTGACTTTGTGAGTAAAAAATATAATAGTTAGGTGACTTCTGAAGTAAAGACTAAAGTTGAGTGACATTTTGAATGATCATTTGAGTTATTAACTAAGTTCTCTCCTAAACAATCAATGTATTATTAATATCCACTTAACTCCAACCAGCAAATATATACTGTATGCATTCCATTGGTATCTGTGCACAAATACAACGCCCGAGCCAGTTACATTGAACAATACTTTAAATCTAAATGAGGTGTTTTGTCTTTTTAGACCAAGTGAATCTTAATTTAAGTGAGTTCTTCACTATAAAATTGTATCCTAAGTTCGGAAGTTAGGCATAAAGTAGTACTACATCAACTTGAATCAGATTTAATTTACTCTCCCTCCTTTTTCTTTTATGGCTCTAACAACCTTAACTGCAGACCACACAGAGACGGTGGCTGGCTGGGCAGCACATGATCCTTCTGGCAAGATCACACCCTATATTTTCAAGAGAAGGTATGGTTTTTGATTTTGCACCATGCATTGTCATCCGTATAATACAAGAACTATGTATCATTTTTTTTGTTCCTTTCTTATACTTTTTATTTCAGTTTATGACTGCATTTATTTTTATTAAGGTTTAGAGATTCCTGAATCTTGATATATATCTAAATGATTACGATGTTATCTTTAAAAAATTAATTATATATTTAAAAAATATTTAATAAAATAAATTATTATTTAATTGAAAAAAATTATTTATGTTTGTTAGTGATAGTGGAGATGATTTGTACTGAAGGTGGTGGTGGTAATGATTGATGTTAGTGACTAGTAATGTTAGTGGTGATAGTTGTGATGGTAGAGATGGTTTGTATTGTAGTAACTGTTATGACGTTGGTGATTGCTGTAGCGATGGTAGTGGTTGTGATGTGAAGTTGGTTGATATTAGTTATTTGAGGTGTTAATTGCATGGCTGAAAAAGGAATGCATGATGTTTGACGATGTGTTGGCGGTAGTTGGAGACGTTGTTAGCTGTGATGGTGTAGATGGTTGTTTGTAGAGATAGATTGTAGTGAGGATAGTGGTTGAAGTGGTGGTAGAGGTGGCGATATCGGTGACAATAATGGTAGTGATGGCTGAAGAATATGTGGAGGTTGATGATGTATTAATGGTAGTTAGCGATGATGCTAGTTGTGATAAATAAGTTGGTCGGTAGTGATTGATAATGGTAGTGGCGTTAGAATTGGTGTTAGCATTCATGGTGGCAGTGACGGTGGCGGCGGATATAATTAGAATAATGGAGGTGGTAGATTTTGTGTGGCTGATCATAGTGGTTGGTAATGATAACAATATTGAATCAAAGGAGACCAAAGACCCTTTAACCCATCGATAAAGAAATGGACCTTGGGCCTAACTCAACCTCAAAAGCTAGCTCATGAGGGGAGGATTGCCCAAGACCATATAAGGAGACCAAAGACCCTTTAACCCGCCGAGGTGGGATTCCAATACCCCGTACGTCCAAGGCTGAACATCTGGAGCGTAGACAATATAAGACGGGGGGCCCAACATCGGAAACAATGAATGGGTGAACCTGACTTTGATACCATGATAAAGAAATGGACTTTGGGCCTAACTCAACCTCAAAAGCTAACTCATGGGGGGAGGATTGCCCAATACCATATAAGGAGACCAAAAACCCTTTAACCCACCGATGTGGGACTCCAACAAGATCCGAATGTTTAACACTTTTTCAGATCGATTAAAAGTTAAAATATTAATATAAAACAAATGCACTTAATGATCTGAAGTCTGAACCATTTAAATTTAAACCTCCATTAAGCGCAAATAAATGAGGCCAATGTGACATTTACTTCCATTTTAAATATTTTTTGGAAAAAATAACATTATTTTTTTTAGATACTTGGAATAACATTTCATTAATTGAATACAAATATTGTTTAACGATGTCAGAGAAAATAGGATTAGTGATGTGACAATCAAGATCTTGTACTGTGGCATGTGCCGTACTGATGTCCATTTTGCCAAGAATGATTGGGGTGATGCCATATATCCTCTTGTTCCAGGGTAATTAGCCCTTGCTTTCTTTTTATTCACAATTGTGTGGGTATTTTCTAAATATGTCCTTCCTATCAATTTAGTTGATCTATTTCAGAGTTTACGAAAGTAAAAAAAGGTTTTTGAATCTCGAGGTCTTAAAGTAATGATATGTTAAATGTATCAAAATATTCTTAATCTTATGGTCTTAAACACATCATGTGAAAGTTAGAATTAAAGAGTTGTTTAAAAAAGAAAAAAATCATTCTTTTTTCGAACGAATTAAAAAGAAAGTGTGAAACAAAATGAAATAGAGAAAGTATCTTAATTTATGATATCGATCTCAAATATTAATTAATTTTACAGTTATGAAATAACAGGAATAATTGAAAATGTGGGAAGCAAAGTTAGCAATTTCAAGATAGGGGATAGAGTTGGGGTCAGGTTTATAGTTGGTTCATGTTTGGTGTGTGAGCATTGCACATCTTCTCAAGAAAATTACTGTGAGCAATTTATTTCTGTATACAATATCATCTTTTGGGATGGAAACATCACTTATGGTGGTTATTCCACTATGCTGGTTGCAGATCACAGGCATGTCAAATACAACACAGTTATTCTTTTATTTTAATTCTATGTTACTTTAAGCTGCCACTATTGTATTGAAGAACCAGACTTTTCAATTGTTTAACAAGTGCAGTGCGAAATGTAATCAACATAAGCAATTTTATCGTGGAAAACGACCTAACTATTTAGGATTTACATCATGTGTTCATTAAAAACTTGAGCAGTTTTATATTACAATAGCATAACCAAAAGGACTAAATCTTGTTCCTTACTCTTCCTAGTTGCTACTGTACCCTTCAAAATTCTACCTAGTCCTGAAAAGCATTTAGAACTCAATCCAAGAAACACATATTATACAAGTCATAGTAACGTAAATAGAATACAAGACGTGAAGAACGAACCAACCTAACAAGTCGAGAATTGTAGCAACAACTTCCTTAGGAACAAGTTCTCTTTTTTGGCAATGCTACTCTCACAAAGCAATCCTCACAATGAAAACTTGTTGCTAAGAATAAATTTTGATATGTGCAAATAGCATTTAAGACAAAACATCAATGTGGTGCTTTATAAAGAACACGTGATGAACGAAGTCCTCTTGTGGATAAGAAATCCAATCCTAATTAGATGTGATTTCCTTATTTGTTTTGACCTTCACATCGTATCTCCTAATTTCAAAGCTTTTTGCTTTCGTGCAAATATGATAATATTTTCATGCTGAATTATTATTTCTTAGCCCACATTTATGATTCATCAACTAAATTCCTCAAGAAATTCTTCTTGCACTTGAAACTTGCTTTGTATCACTGATCGACAGTCGTCTCCAGTCTTCTGCGAAGGACCATGTTCCTTCAGTTAATGCATATAACTTCAACAACCTAATTCCTCTGGTAGACATGTGAATTACTTGGTTCCTCTGTAGTTGCTTGTCAATTATTATAAACAATGGCGGACCCAGATTTTTTACCAAGTGGGTTCATTAATATATAAAAAGTAAATCCCACTACAGGGGCTCAAACACACAACCCTGAACTCAGGCATTGAAGTTCACTGCCACTAGACTAAGCACCTCACTTGTCCATAGTGGGTTTAAAGTCTTATATATAACTTTTATATTTGTAAAGACTGATTAGATATATATATATATATATAGTGTAATTTTTCGATGAAGTGGATTCATATGAACCACTTGAACCTACGTGGGTCTGCCCCTGATTATAAACACTCTCACTTCCTTAATTGAAATAAGTTAAGGATCTAGTTCTTGTATAATATTTGTCATGTTTTTCAACTGTCAAAACTTCAAATTTAACATAACACAATAAATTTCTCTTTTTTGGTTAGGTGGGGTTGGGTAGGAAAAAAATAATCTTTTGAGGGGTGTGTGTGGTGGGAGGTTGAGGGAAGGTGATGGGGCAGGAAAAATATAATTTTTTTAAAAGAATAAAACAAAATTTGGGAGGATTTGAGGGGGGGGGGGTTGAGTTGGGGTGATCGGGGGTTGGTGATTGTAAGACCCCGTAAAATTTTTAGTTTAATTCAGTCCTTTAAGCTTGTCAAGGGATCCCAGACTTAAAATATTTAGCTAAGTATTCCGACTTAGTTATATTTTTTAGCCTTCAGAAGTTGGTACTCTTACTTCGCGACCTTAATGTCCTTTAATAAATGTCTATATTTGAGTTAATTGATGATGCGGAAGGTCAATAGGTGAACCCAGACAAGTTTTGAATTTTTGCGGACTTCGTTTGAAGCTTCTTTGGAATCCCAAAACAGTGGACTAACGTGATCTTTGCACGCCGCGTCGACTATCGGGTTGGTTAATATTTTTTCCAACTATCAGTGTCAAATTTCAGCGAGTCGATGTTAACTTGGCAGAATTAGTCCGTTGAGGGAGCTACTTGGGAAGCAGAAGCAGACATGTGGACCAAGTATCCTCACCTCTTCTCCACAAACTCAGACTCAGCCCAAGGTAATAGTTTTTTCCTAAGCTTATTCAGTTTCATGTTCAGATTTCAGTTACAAACTTGGTATCAAATACCATTGCATAATCAGTCATATGTTCATGAGTCAGTTCAGTCATGTATCCATGCATCAGATATGCATGTTCAGTATGAGAAACTCAGTTTATCATAAATCCCATTCATGTACTCACGAGTCAGCTCAGTTATGTATTCATGTATTAGATATGCGTGTTCAGTGTGGTAATTCAGTATATCAGTAATATCAGTCCTATAGTCATGTCCCAAATGTCCATGTCCAGTAAGTAGATTCAGCCTACTAGTACTCTCAGTTCAATTCGAGCCATTCGAGGAAGAATGTTCCCAAGGAGGAGATATTGTAAGACCCCGCAAAATTTTTAGCTTAATTCGGTCCTTTAAGCTTGTCAAGGGGTCCCAGACTTAGAATATTTAGCTAAGTATTCCGACTTAGTTATATTTTTTAGCCTTCGGAAGTTGGCACTTTTGCTTCGTGAACTTAATGTCCTTTAAATGTCTATATTTGAGTTAATTCATGATTAGGAAGGTCAATAGGTGAACCCGGACAAGTTTCAGATTTTTCGAACGTCGTTTGAAGCTCCTTTGGAATCCCAAAACAGTGAACCAACGCGATCTTGGCGCGGCGCGACGATTATCGCGTTGGTTAATATTTTTTCCAGCTATCAGCGTCAAATTCTAGTGAGTTGACGCTAACTTGGCGCGACGCATTTGATATCGCGTTGATGGCATCGACGCACCGCGTCGACCTGCGCGCCGGTAATCTAATTTTTCAGTCATTTAAAAGCCGCATCTCAAGGGGTAATTGGGTTTTTTTCCCACACCCTTCAACCCTCATAACATAAAATTTGGCCCCTTTAGAGACATAATACAATCATTATTCATAAAACCTTCAAGAACAAAACCCTAGGGCTATCAATCCAAGAGATTTCACCATCAATCTTTTCAAATTCAAGCAATAAGGTATGTAAAGTGTTCATCTAAGGGTCCCTTCCACTCTTGGAGTTCAAGAAACTTCTTTTAAAAGCATGAATTGTGATTTCCATGTTATGAGTTTGAATGTAATTATGTTGATGTTGTGGTATGTGTTCCAAGTAGAAATCTTTATGTATTTCTTGATTTTATGATAGCATGTAAGTTGAATTTTTATTCTCTTATATGGAAACCTTTGAATTACGAAGTCATGATGTATTAGCATTGTTGTTCATGCCCAAGTATAAAGCTACGCCCATGTGTTTGAAAAAAATGCTAAATTGAGATTATGGTGATTTTATGATCCTTTGGTGGTGGTCTAAATGATGAACTTATGCTTCACCCACATGTTCACAATGTCCTCCATGCTAAAGCTATACCTCGTATGTATTTGATGGAATGCTCGTAAGATTGGTTTAATGAAATTATGATGTGTTGGCATGCATTCCTAATCATGTGCAAGTTTATGACTTTCAAGTGATTGATGAAATATCTCATAGATTGTATTGTGAGTTGTTGACTATTGTCAAGTATTCAAGAATTCTCATGTCTTATTACTTTCATGCTATCGAGTCCTGGGGTATTTAATACCCAAAAAATTAGCTATGTGCCTAGAGCCAGTATTAGTTACAAAATCTATCTCAGTCATGTCACGATCAGTAGTACTCTCAGCCAGTGTCAGAATTTAGGAAAAACTCAGTAGTATTTAGTTCAGGCCTCAGTAAACTTAGTCCAGTATACTCAGTTTAGTGTCTATTTAGTTGGGAGTAGGATTCAGCACCGAGTGAACCCAAGGATGAGGGATCACCTGCCAGTAGATGGTGTGATCCTTAGAAGCAGTCCTTGTGTTCCAGAACTATGTAGCCAGCGTAGGTTGAGACATCAAACCTGCCAGATGAGGGTTAATGGGGTGGCTTAACCTGTCAGTTGAGGGTACCACCGTTCTCATTAGAGTACCTAACAGATGAGGGTAACTCTCAACTTGTCCTTACCCGTGGCACGGTACTGACACCCATCCTACTGGGGTTACATGTTGGACCCCAACTCTATTAAGAAAAAGGGGTATGTCGGTTAGATGATTACCTCCCACAGTCTCATTCTCAGTCTTCAGTAAAGAACTCAGATAGTTCTACAGATTTTAGGACTGTTAGATATAGTCACTCAGCTCAGTACAGAACTCAGCTAGTTCCACCAGAATCAGGACTGCCAGACACAGTCACTCAGTAAACAGTACATCAATTACCAGTTACATTAGTTAATCAGTATTCAGTATTATCAAGATTTTAGTTATAGCTCACGTATTCATGTATGTACTCTTATTTAGTCATACTCATGTTATTCAGTTGTTATTGTTCATGCATATGAACCCTTGCATTCAGCCTTACCTCACTTTCCATACCAGTACATTCACACGAACTGACGTATACTTTTCTTTTTGCGCTATGATGTTTTAGACCATAGGTTTTGGACGCACGGGCCCCAGAGCATTCTTAGCGGTTCATACATTTAGTAGACAGAGTAGTGGTGAGTCCTCATAGTTCGAGGACATATTTATTCATGCAATATTTTAGTCTATTTTAGTAGTCGGAGTTAGTTGGGGACATGTCCCATCAACTCCACAGTTCAGATAGTTTTAGAGGCTTTTCAAACTAGATGTTCAGACAGTATTCAGTATTTCAGATTTTGATGTTTTGTTAGATTTTATCATTTCTCTTTATCAGTATTTCAATTTTGAACCTTATGGCATTTCAGCCCATTATTTTGCTTTATACAGTATTATTACTCAGTTATTGCAGCATGTACCAGCCATGAGTTAGCTTGTGGTCCTTCAAAATTATGAGCACCGTGTAGTGTTCGGGGTACCAGACTCGGGGCGTTACAGTGATCGATTTAGGGGAGGGGTGGTTTTTCAAAAACTAATTTTTGGAGTGTGTAGGTAGGGATGTAAATGGACCAAACTGGTTCAAATTTTTAAAATATCAAATCAAACCATTTGCTCGGATATTTAACTCTATAAACCAAATCAAATTAATAAAAATTGAGTTTTTCAACTTTGAAGTTTTTTGAGTTTTTCAGTTTTCTTGTTTTTTTATAAAGTCTTCATACAAACATATAATTAGCTTGTGCTTCAAATATTTCTTAAGTTCTAGTTAGGGTTGTGAAAAAATTAAACTGACCAACAAATCAAATAAAAAAATGTTATTGATTGATTACTAATGGATTAATGATTTTTAATGGTTTTATAAAAAAATTCTATAAAGTTGTCGATTTGGTTTTGATTTTTTAATATTGGGTTATTGAGTAAACCAATATCCCAATGAAACTATATAATTAATTACTATTTTACTCCTATTTCTATATAAGTGCCTTTATATGTTATAAAATACTATGCAATTTACTTTTTTCTTTTCACATAATATCTCCCTGCCTCTTTGTAGTGGCCTTATAAATACTCCTATTTTTTAAAATTTCACTTTCTTGAAAGTTTTGTATATGCTTTGAAAATTACTAAGTATACTATTGTCGAAAATTCATCTAGTTGAAATTCAGAGAGACTCATGTAGTTTTCTAGTTTTGATAGTTTTTTTTATGAATTCAATCAATTACATTTGAATATTTGATCCTATGGATAAGATTAAGATAACATTGGGATGTTGGAACTATTTTACATGATATGTCATTTGTTAGTTTGTTACTGACTTATATGCTTGTAACGACCCAGGACTACTTCCTAGTCATCACATGGTGCTTACGACCCCAAAGGACCACAAGCTAACTCATAAATCATATCTACAGTGCACACTGAATAATAATACTGACATAAATGCAGAATAATAGGTTGAAATGCCATAAGGTTCAAAATATATAAAATACTGATAAAATATAACATCTGTAAAACTGAATACTGTCTAAAAATCTATTCTAAAAAGCCTCTAACTGAATCTGTCTGAAAGTGGAGTTGATGGGACAATCCCCCAACTAACTCCATCTACTAAAATACTGCTAAGCTGAAGTACTGAAATAAAAGCATATCCTCAATAGATGAGGACTCACTGCTAAATCTGCTACTGTTGGCTGAATTTGGCTAAGCGGGATCAGGAACCTGAGCGTCCTAACCTATGATATGAAATATCATAGCACAAAAAATGGGCATGCGATCAGTACGTGGGAATATACTGGTATGCTAAATGAGGTAAGGCTGAATGCATGGGTTTATATTATATGCATGATCAATAACTAACTGAATAATATGCATGAGCTGGATTAGAATACATGGAGGATCTGTAACTGCTGAACATATTGTGCCTACTGTGACTGAGTATACTGGAACTAAATTTGATAACTGCATATACTGATAATCTGAATTACTGTTAACTGAGTGACTGTATCTGACGGTCCTGATTCTGTAGAACTAAACTGAGTTCTATTCTGATGACTGAGACAGAAACTGAAACTGTAGGAGGTAATCGTCTAACCGACATGCCCCAAATAAGATAAGATAACTGAGCTGGGGTCCAATCTGTAACCCCAATTGGAAGGGTGTCAGTACCGTGCCACGGGTAAAGACAAGCTGAAGAGTAATCCTCTACTGGCAGGTTCCCTAAACAAGAATGGTGGCACCCTCTACTGGTAGGTAGAGCACCTCATTAACCCTCAACACGAAGGTTTGATGTCTCAACCTACGCTGGCTACGTAGTTCTGGAACGGAAGAATTGCTTCTAAGGATTACACCCTCTACTGGCAGGTGAGCCCCCATCCTTGGTTTCACTCGGTGCTGAATCCTACTTCCAACTGAAAGACACCGAACTGTTACACTGGACTGAATTCACTGAGATTACTGAGTTTTTCTAAGTTTTATAACTGATTAAATTCTACTAAGTTCTGTAACGGACTGAGAGTACTATTGATCGTGACATAACTGATACTATTCTGTAACTGACACTGGCTCTAAATAAACAAATAAGTTATCGGGTATTAAATACCTCCAGGACTCGATAGCATGAAAAGTAAAGAAAAGCATAATCTTGAATAACATAACAATGCTCACTTGGTCATAATTCATTCATAGAGACATTCCATTAAACACTTGTAATGCATTAACTTGTACATGAATGGGGAATACATGTTAGCATGCTATAATGTCATTATTTTATTCGCATAGACAATTTATTAAACACATAAGAAGCATACTTGGTTTATCAAATCATAAAAACTTAGGGATAACATGGTTATAACAATCAACTTGCAAATTGAAGGGTTTATCATGAATATCATGTAATTCAACACATACTAGAATCAATTCTTAGAACTTGTAATCTAAATCATGGATTAAAACTCAAACAACATCATGAACATGAATTCAATCTTATTCAAACATGAAAATCATAAATCATAAATCTTGTATTTTAAAAAAGGATTCTTGAGCTCCATGGAAGGTAAGGATCCATGAATGAACATCTAGCATACCTTAATTTGACGAGTTCTTGGAGAAATTCTTGGGATTGACCTTGATTCTTGAGAGCTAGGGTTTGTTTTCATAAGAGAGTATTATCTTTTGACTTTGGATAAAAGTGAATAATGAAGGGATTTACACATTTTTAGGGCTTAAATCCCACATCTGGGCGGAATAAAATCATGGGAAAAGACTGTTTTAACCCTGAGCGCAACTTTAATTTTTTGAGAAATTTTCTCGATCTGGACCCTTGGCGCGATGCGAAACTATTGGCGCGATGAGAAACTATCATGTTGGGACATTGAAAAATGAAGACTGGGAAATTGTACGGTGGTGCGATACGGTGGTATCGCGTTGCCACTTTTTTTGTGAACTGGAAGTGCACCTCGACGCGGTAGAATTGCACTGGTACACTGAAAATTGAGAATTGTGAACTGGGTCTATTGCGCGATGCTAAAATATTGTGGAGCAATACTGGAAATTGACAATTGCTATTTTAACACACTCTGCGATGCGCTCCTGGCCTAAATGACGATGTTTAACCACTGAAACTTAAAATCGCCATAACTTCTTACCCGATTATCGGATTTAAGCGAATTTTATATCGTTGGAAAGCTAATTGAATTTCCTATGCAATGGAAGGTTCAAATATGAAAATTACTGAGTATTCCAAAAATTTTATTTAGGATAACCCATGTACTGAGGGTTAATCTTAGCTAGGGAAATATAGGGTATTAAAATATCTCTCCCTTGGGAACATTCATCCTCGAATGTGGCTAGTTAAGCTGAAAAAGTACGGACAGACTGAGTTTATGTACTGAACTAGACATGTACAACTGAAGAATGATTACGTGAATGGTCTGATAGACTGAACTTACATTCTGAACATGCATGTATGATGCATGAGTACATGTCTGAACGAATTAATGAATACGTGACTTAATATGCATAAACGGGAACATGGGGACATGTCTAAGTCTGAATCATAATACATGAACTAAACTGATTCCTTTGATACATGCCATGACATGGGGATGGTCATACGACTAGGATTGGGACTTGAGGGTCAATTATAAGGACTCATTACTTCAATCGGATTTTCTACATAAAGAGAAAATGAATGGTTTAGATCATGATATCTCGGGGTTTATAGTGCATCTCCCCCTTGGGAAACTATGTCCTTGAGAATGCTGACTTGGCTGAGATACTAAGAAAAAGCATGAGACGCTGCACGGGGCACCTACGAACTGAATCGTGACTGAATATCTGGGATCTGAAACTGGGGCATAAATATGTAAATAGGAGATTTGTAACATACCAATGACCACATCAGGAGAACTTTCCTGATCTTGTCTAGACTGAAGTGCGTAAAACCTGTTTAGGCGTTGCCCTCTGGTGGCACTGAAAGTGGCACCTTGTTGATTCGGGTGACCTGACTGAACTGAAGAATAACTATACTGTCCCTGAGAACCTGACTGAGGACAATCTCTGACTCTATGGCCTGGCTTGCCATACCCGAAACAAATATCATTGCCAGCTTTGCACACACCCTTATGATTCTTACCATACTCTCTGCAAAATAAATTAGTACAACCATTGCTTGCACTATCCTGGGTCATCGGTACACTGGCAGAGGAAAGAGCTGGGACTGAAGACTTTGGATGAAACTGGGAACGGTTACCGCCTTCTGACTTAGGCTGACTAAAATTAAAGCTACCTATTCTAGCCCTTTTATTCTCTCAATAGGACACTCTTGTGGATTCTCTTCTGACTTAGATCCCATAAAGGAAAGAGGATTCATCCGGGTGAAGTCCCTAATTCTGGTTGCAGCAGTATTGGCCCCTGGGTTGGTTGGAACAGCAGCTGGCCTTTAATTCTGAGCTACTACTGAATTAGCTAGAGTAGTGAATGCATCTCTGAATTCTACGTAAGAGACATGTTTGTCCAGGGGATCTGCCTGAACGGGTTGAGGGGTTTACTGGTTTTCGGTTCTTCTTTCATTAGTCCTTTTGGGAGGCATGTTCTGTAAACAAAAGGAAGAAGCGGATTAGACTGAGAGATTAACTTGAGATCATGCTCAATCTTACGACATGAATACTGAAAGAAGGGAAATGTTTTCTAAAACATCTCATAGACTCATGTTCATAAGTGTGGTGAGCTGCACACCCATGCACAAGACTCTATGAAATGCGGCTTTTTAGACTCCCTAAGACTTTATTGAACTGTAGGCTCTGATTCTAGGTTTGTAATGGCCTGGGACTACCCCCTAGTCATCAAATGGTGCTTACGATCCCGAAGGACCACAAGCTAACCTATAAATGATATCTATTGTGAGCACTGAACAATAATACTGACATAAATGCGAAATAATGGGCTGAACTGCCATAAGATTAAAAATATCCAAAATACTGATAAAATATAACATCTACAAAACTGAATACTATCTAAAAATTTAGTTTGAAAAGCCTCTAACTGAATCTATCTGAAAGTCGAGTTGATGGGATAATCCCCCAACTAACTCCATCTACTAAAATACTGCTAAATTAAAGTAATGAAATAAAAACATATCCTCGATAGATGAGGACTCACTACTAAATCTGCTACTGTTGGCTGAATCTAGCAAAGCGGGGTCAGGAACCTGAGCGTCTGAATCTAAGTTATGAAATATCATAGCGCAAGAAATGGGTATGCGATCAGTACGTGGGAATGTACTGGTATGCTAAATGGGGTAAGGTTGAATGCATGGGTTTATACGCATGATCAATAACTAACTGAATGATTTGCAAGAGCTAGATTAACATACATGGAGGATCTGTAGCTACTGAACATACTGTGCCTACTATGACTGAGTATACTAGAACTGAATTTAATAATTGATAACTGAATATACTGATAATCTGGGATCACTGATAATATGAATTACTATTAATTGAGTGACCGTATCTAACAGTCCTGATTCTGTAGAACTAAATTGGGCTCTATTCTAAAGATTGAGACCGAAACTAAAACTGTGGAAGGTAATCATCTAACTAACATGCCCCAAATAAGATAAGATAATAGGGATGGGGTCCAATTTGTAACCTCAATTGGAAAGGTGTCAGTACCGTGCCACAGATAAAGACAAGCTAAAGAGTAAACCTCTACTGGCAGGTTCCCTAAAAAAGAATGGTGGTACCCTCTACTGGCAGGTAGAGCACCTCATCAACCCTCAACTGGAAGGTTTGATTTCTCAACCTACATTGGCTACCTAGTTCTGGAATGCAAGGATTGTTTCTAAGGATCACCACCTCTGCTGGCAGGTGAGCCCCCATCCTTGGTTTCACTCGGTGTTGAATTCTACTCCCAACTGAAAGACATGAACTGTTACACTGGAATGAATTCACTGAGATTACTTAGTTTTCCTAAGTTATATAACTGATTGAATTCAACTGAGTTCTGTATTGGACTAAGAGTACTACTGATCGTGACATGACTGATACTATTCTGTAACTGATACTGGCACTAAATAAACAGCTAAGTTGTTGGGTATTAAATACCCCAGGACTCGATAGCATGAAAATTAAAGAAAAACATAATCTTGAATAACATAACAATGTTCACTTGGTCATAATTCATTCATAGAGACATTCCATTAAACACTTGTAATGCATTAACTTGTACATGAATGGAGAATACATGTTAGAATGATATAATGGCATTATTTCATTCTCATAGACAATTTATCAAACACATAAGAAGCATACTTGGTTCATCAAATCATAAACATTTAGTCTTAACATGGTTACAACAATCAACTTACAAATTGAAGGGTTTATCATGAATATCATGTAATTCAACACATAATAAAATCAATTCTTGGAACTTGTGATCTAAATCATGGATTAAAACTCAAACAACATCATGAACATGAATTCAATCTAATTCAAACATAAAAATAATAAATCATAAATCTTGTATTTTGAAAAGGGATTCTTGAGCTCCATGGACGGTAAGGATCCATGGATGAACATCTAACATACCTTAATTTGATGAGTTCTTGGAGATATTCTTGGGATTGACCTTGATTCTTGAGAGCTAGGTGTGTTTTCTTGAGAGAGAATTAGCTTTTGATTTGGGAAAAAAGTGAATAATGAAGGGTTTTACACATTTTTAGGGCTTAAATCTGACATCTGGGTAGAATAAAATCATGTGAAAAGACTGTTTTAACCTTGGGCGCAACTTTAATTTTTCGAGAAATTTTCCCAATCTGGACCCCTGGCGCAACGCACCGCTATCGCGCTGGGCCACTGGAAAAAGATAACTGGGAAATTGCATGGTGGCGCGACGCGGTGGTATCATGTTGACACTTTGTTTGTGAACTGGAAGTGCACCGCGACACGGTGGAATTGTGTTGGTACTCTGGAAATTGACAATTGTGAACTGGGTCTATGGCGCGACGCGCCAATATCGCGGAGCAACACTGGAAATTGACAATTGCTATTTTAACACACTCCGCGATGCACTACTGGCCTGAATGATGATGTTTAACGACTGAAAGTTAAAATCGCCATAACTTCTTACCCGATTGTCGGAATTAGGCGAATTTTATAGTGTTGGAAAGCTAATTAAATTTCCTACGCAATGGCAGTCTCAAATCTGAAAATTACTTAGTATTCCAAAAATTTTATTCAGGATAACCCATGTACTAAGGGTTAATCTAGGCTAGGAAAATATGGGGTATTACAATGCTAGAAAAGTTATTTGGTTTTGTATGAGCATTTATTTATCGGTTAAATAAAAAATAAACCGTTAAGGACCAATAATCGATACACTAAAAATTCGGAAAATATCTTATTGGTTTGGTTATTGTTTTAGCGTATTTACAGATCAAAAATTGATAAATCAAACAACAACAACAACAACAGCATATCATATATACTTCCACCAAGTGGGGTCTAGGGACGATAAATGTATGCAGTCCATATCACTACCTACCTCAGAGGTGAGATAGAGAGGCTATTTCAATAGACCCCTGGCTCAAAATAAAACACTTTAGGCAATGAATAGTAAAATACTAGATACAATAGAAATATACACGCCCAATAATACAATATACAAGATAGACCAAGTAATACAACAGATAATACAATGACCTAAACAACTACTAATCTTCTACCCAAATTTGTCTCCTCCACAACTTCCTATCTAGGGTCATGTCCTCGATAGGATGGATCTACTCCATGTCATATCTATTCATATCCCTCCAATATTTCTTCAGCCTACCTTTACCTCGCTTGAAACCATCCCTAGCCATACTCTCACATCTTCATACTAGGGTATATGTGCCCTTCCTCATCACCTGACCAAAATATTTTAACCTCGCTTTCCTCATCTTTGCTTCCACCAAAGCCACACCCACCTTATCTCGAATAACCTTATTTCTAATCTTATCTTTCACAGTACACCCACACATCCATCAAAGTATTCTCATCTCCACCACCTTTATCTTCTGGATGTGAGCCTTCTTGACAGGACAACACAACCTTATACAATAAAGTCAATCTAACCATCACTCTATAGAACTTGCCTTTAAGTTTAGGAGGTACATTTTTGTCACACAAGATTCCAAAGGCGAACCTCCAATTCATCCATCCTACCCCAATCTGACGAGTGACATCAATCTCTCCATTCCCTTGAATCATAGACCCCATATACTTAAAACTATCTCTCTTATGGATGGAATGAGTATCAAGCTTAACAACAACATCAGACTCATAAGAAACATTGTTGAACTTACACTCCAAATATTCTATTTTGGACCTACTCAACCTAAACTTTTTAGACTCAAGGGTTTGCCTCTAAACCCTCCAATTTAGCATTAACTCCACCAGTGACTCATCAATAAAGACTACATTATAGGCAAAAAGAAAACAGTAAGGCACCTCACCTTGAATTTGCCGCGTCAAAACATCCATCACCAAGAAAAAAAAAAGATGGACTAAGTGTCAATATGATACGAGATAAAATCAAGGAACTCACAAAGTGACTCAAAACAGTCCACAAACACACTCCAAAATAGTCCACAAATCACTAAGATCCTTGGACCGATTGGAGACCTCTCTCAGATTCACAACACAACACTAGAATAGGAAGATAACAAGGTGTTTTACACCTATTTCAGCCAACCTAAACTATCTTAACAACACATAAAATGAAGAACAAGAAGGCAGCAATTTCGGCCAACAAGAACAAACACAAATCAAGAGTAGAGAACAAGAACAACACAATAAGTTTGCAAGAATGAAAAGGATAGATAGTGAGACAAACATTATTACAAGATTAAGAACCAAGTGTATTTCAACACTAACCCCTAATGGATGTAATAATCAACACTACACTCTTACGATGACCGCCAAGGGAACCAACGCACCTCAAGATCCACCATTTCCAAGCAAAAGTCAATACTAGCTTTTCCAAGCCCTAAACTATAATGGTTATTCAAGCCTTAACTAAGACTAAACTAAGGTGTTCTACTCTCAAAGAGAGGACTTTCAATGTTTCAATATTTTATCATTCATAAAACTAAAAAGATAAGACCTAAAATGTCCTACTTATAGCATATTACAAAAGAAGACAAAAAGACCACTTTGCCTTTAATGAGAGGGGTGGCCATGGTGTGTAAATACACCATGTGCAATTTCCAAAATACCCTTAATGAAGGGGAAACCAAGGTGTGTTATAACTTGAATGAATGGAGCCTCTTCAATGCTCTCAAAATTGAGTATGGTTCACACTTCAAGGCTTGTGGTTCTCGGGTTAACATCAATGTAAGCATCCAAGAAACCTTCCAGACATGGGATTGCTTTAAGTCATGCTCAAATTGACCCCTCCAAGTATGATCATGTGGCCTTCATACAACCAAAGCTTGATTCTTCACGTAGTGACTTTGAAGGATGTCATCGAACGCTAAGGCGACCGTTCTTGAAAAGGATTCGACCTCGAATCCGTACCTTGCAAAAGTAGAGAAAGGACAACAAACACAACATCTTTATGGCTTGAGGTTTAGGGTTAGCACAATAATAAATATCATCATGCCAAGGCGGCACATACTTGAAGTATAACCAATGATCCTTTGAAGGCAATGTTAAAAACTCAAATAAAGATGTACAAAGGATTTGGTTAAGGGATTCACCAAGAGTAAGACTTTGCTTATCATGTAGAACAAGAAACACGTTGGGTTCACCAACATCATCATTTCCATATTTGGTACCGGGGTCAAATGGGAAGAGTGTCCATAGACACGGGTCTAGACAACACTCCTCTTTCCCGTGGTTTTCACCCAAACTAAACGACATACTCTCTACAATAGCATACATATCATCCAAAGAAAATAGAGAGTAAAGAAATATATCACTCAAGTCGACTTCTACTAAGGTGCCCTCATGTGTGTACTCACTACTAGTTTTCCAATCAACACCATGAGTACTCTCAACAATAAAGACACACTAAGTAGAAGAAGAAGTAGCTTCAAAGACTACACATTCCTTACCCTTAAGAGTACTCTCATCTTCCAAGAAGAGATTTCCATCTTTAGGAGGAATGTTGTCACACCATAGAGGGTTAGCATATAGGCTATAGCCTCCAAGGCAAGCTATACCATCATTTTCACCACTAGGCTCATTAGGAGTGTTTAGATCATCTTCAAACATGATATTATACCTAAAGAGAGTATGATCTAACCCACTGAAAGATTTGGAACAATCAAGTTACTCACTCTCTAAAAGATCAATATAAAGTTTCAAAGAGGTTTCAAGCACAAGATTGCCCCAAGGATAGCTCTCGGGTTCATCCCCTTTTATTGACCAACATTTCAAATACTTCACTCACTTGAGTTCTATTAATCACATTACACACATACTCAAGTGGAGGACAATTTTCACAAATAAGTTGATCAACACCAATTACACAAGATGATGTACTTCTGTTCAACATATATGCTTCAACACTAGGTGGACATAAATTGATCTTACAAGAGGAGTAAATTCGGTCATCAATAAGATCAACTAGTGTATCCACACTCAAAACATGTACATTATCAACAAAGAAGCAAAGAATAATCATACTCATAAGTAAGTAAGCTACGACTCACACTCAATGGGCTACTAGCCACACAATTATCATTCGCACGCCCTAAAGTGTAAGAGTTAGCTATTTTACCTTGAAGTTCTTGAGTGGATTCTTCTTTGCCATGGTGTAAAGGTCCTCCACAAGCTTGGGCAACAACTTCTCTTTGAGGCTCGGGCAGAAAGTACATCATGAGATGATTTCCCCATCGGTCTCTTACAATATTGGGCCAATTTTGCATATTTGCAACTTTATGTTCTGTAAATCAATTGACACCCAAGCGCACATGACTGTAGGTTAAGGAAAAAATATCGCACCACACGTCCTTATGGTATTCATATTGGGAGACAACAACCTTCACCCCCTCGGTAACCTTAAACCCGTCCAAGTGATATGGAACAAGTAAAGGTTCTTGAAGCAACCTTAAGTAGTCAACTATGGATGAAACGATGTAGTTTTGATAGCACCTATCATTTAGCACAATGAGGCAGCCCGGTATCCCACAAATGGTAACCTTTCCATAGTGAATACTCTTTCTTAGATCAACATTATAAAGCACATAAGTACCCATCGGTTTTGGAGATGTATATCCTCTTCTTCTCGTGGGACAACCTCTACTATAGCTAGTATACCCATTCACACCATGTCGACCTTGATAAGAAGTACTAAAAGGTGAAGAATATAAAATTTCACACTCCTCTTGTGCACTCTCATCATAGCTCTCATAAACCTTGTGAATGAAGGGGTTATACCTAATACCAATTCTAGGTTCGGAGTGGGAAGCGTAAGACTCCTCACACGCCCTAATTTCATCATAAGTAACATCATGAGGTCCTACATTATCTCCATATTCACCACATGCACTAGGTTATTCATTCCCCTCATTTTCTCCCTTAAAACTGTGTCCCTCAAATCTTTCCAAGTTTTGGTCATGGCTATTTTCATAGCCTTCATAATCTACCTCAACTTCGTATCCATAAAATCTCTCACTACAATCATAGTCTCCCATGTTGTAGTCACAATAATCCCGTCTATCGAAGACATATTCACCTTATATCACCTTTTAAACCTACAAAATGAACAAACAAGATTAGTAGTAAAGCTCCTCACTAACACTCGTATACACTCACCTTTGTGATTCTCACAATTGGAGCAACAAATATTGAAAGTTGCTTATACTCCGGTAGTCAATAAGATGTCAATTCTACTTGACGACCGGACTATATTCTTGTTTGATCGACTCAAGACACACGCAAAAAAAACAAAATTTACTTACAAACTTGAAACAAAGAAGTTACTATGAGTGAAAAATGAGAAAAGGACACAAATAACGAAGACACAAAAGAAACGAATTCAACAATTAATCTACAACTAAGTAGGTGATTACTAGTTGTTAATTAATTCTAGAATCAAGACATGAAACTAAGGAGACAATAAAATGAAACTAAGAATCTAAAATTTGAGCCTAAATTGTTATGTGAATAGTAAAATGATGATGTGGCAGCCACGTATTAGTTGCGGTTCTTTAACAATTTTTATTTTTCAAAGTTGGAAGTCTTGGTCAATTTTTCAATTTGGGAATTGGTGGAATTGGTTAAGGAGGGAAAAATATGTCTTGGAATCCTCTTTCAATTTTCAAAAAGGAAGACTTGACTTTCTTGGTATTTCTCCTTGAACATGGA
Source organism: Capsicum pubescens (assembly GCA_030864215.1). Taxonomy (NCBI): domain Eukaryota; kingdom Viridiplantae; phylum Streptophyta; class Magnoliopsida; order Solanales; family Solanaceae; genus Capsicum; species Capsicum pubescens. Next base: position 71,428,142 of record CM061545.1, read on the forward strand.
CCCTTAAAACATGGAAGGTGGTTGGGGAGTGGTTGTAAAGTCTTGAGTGTGTAGGAAAAGTCTTTGAGCCACAAGTACTACACCTTAAATCTTGGACTTATGTCTTGCAAGACTAACACAATACACACTCCTTTTCTTCAACTTCTAAGATCAACAACCATTTTTTTCTTCAACAATATATGGAGATAGTGATGACACTAAGAACACCAAGAACACAAACTTTGAGTCTTGAAGTTCGAAGATTCAAGTTGAACCTCCCAAACAACAACAACACCTTATCAAGCTTAAATTCCACAACACAATCCCCACAATACACGTTCAAAACATGAACCAACAATACATCACATGTTTAAGTCTCAAACCCGCAATAATAATACCAACAACAATCGGCCACAATTTGGTTCGCAACAACATCAACATTTCAAGCTCAAATCAAGATATAGACTCAATGCATTAGTGAGGAACAAAACTAACACTTAGAGACAACAAAGACAAGTAAAATTATTGGCCAAGACACAACAAGAACACAAATTTTGGCCAAGAACACAACACAAACAGATTGCTCTTTTTTTTTTGGATTTTTTAATTTTCAACACTTTTTTTATTTTTCAACTCTCAAACCCAAGATTGATCTTGTGGGAACAAGATCAAGCCATGCTTCGATACCAAATGATGCGAGATAAAAACAAGGAACTCACGAAGTGACTCAAAACAGTCCACAAACACACTCTAAAAGAGTCCACAAATCACTAAGATCCTTGGACCGATTGGAGACCTCTCTCGGATTCACAACACAACACTAGAATGATAAGATAACAAGGTATTTGACATCTATTTCAGCCAACACAAACTAGCTTAACAACACATAAAATGAAGAACAAGAAGGCAACAATTTCGGCCAACAAGAACAAACACAAACAGAGAGTAGAGAACAAGAACAACACAACAAGTTTGCAAGAATGAAAAGGATAGATAGTGAGACAAAGATTATTACAAGATTAAGAACCAAGTGTATTTCAACACTAACCCCTAATGGATGTAATAATAAACACCACACTCTTACGGTGACTGCCAAGGGAACCAACGCACCTCAAGATCCACCGTTTCCAAGCAAAGGTCAACACTAGCTTTTCCAAGCCCTAAACTACAATGGCTATTCCAAGCCCTAACTGAGATTAAACTAAGGTGTTCTACTCTCAAAGAGAGAACTTTTAATGTTTCAATATTTCATCCTTCATAAAACTGAAAAGAGAAGACCTAAAATGTCCTACTTATAGCATATTACAAAAGAAGACAAAAAGACCACTTTGCCCTTAATGAGAGGGGAGACCATGGTGTGTAAATACACCATGTGTAATTTCCAAAATACCCTTAATGAAGGTGTCACCAAAGTGTGTTATAACTTAAATGAATGGCTCCTCTTCAATGCTCTCAAAACCGAGTATGGTTCATACTTCAAGGCTTGTGGTTCTCGGGTTAACATCAATGTAAGCATCCAAGAAACCTTCCACACACCGGATTGCTTTAAGTCATGCTCAAAATGACCCCTCCAAGTATGATCACGTGCCCTCCATATGACCAAAGCTTGATTCTTCACGTAGTGACTTTGAAGGATGTCATTGAAATCTAAGGTGGCCATTTGACTTGTATCACGATCCTTGGTGTAACCCAATCAAGACGGGAAATTTATCTGAGTCTCCTCCTCCAGTCCTTACCTGAGTCTTCGCTCCATCGTGCATATCCTTAATCGCCCTAGCTATCACGACCTAAATCAGGGCCTTGCCGTGATGGGCATCCCAATCCACCCAAGGACGAAGATGAACCATAAACTTACCTTAAGAGCACATTAGTGAAAATAAACAACGGAAGTCAACCATGCCAATAAGATAGAAAGGTAAGTCAAGACGGAAGTCTGAAAGTCAAGATAAAAAACCATGACATCCCAATACTATCCACAAAAGCCTCTAATCCAAGAATATCAACTAAGTTGAGACATGCCCCCGACTATGACAAAATAAGTCCATAAGTACTGGAAATGTAAAAGAAATTAAGAAAATGATTGGGCATTCCGAATGATGGAGGCTCACTACTTCACAGATGATCAACAAGGATATTCGACCACCTAAGACTAGACAGGATCACAAGAAAAGCCCTAGAAACCTATATCATGGAATAATGTAGAGTATGGAACGGTCAATGGGACGAGCACTGGCGTGCAACCCAAGAGAAGGGATAAAATAAATGCATTTACCAAAATCCAATCAAAATTCCATGCACAACAATCATATATATATATATATATATAGCATGCTGGGGTAGGGACAAGGGTCATGAAGAATGATCTTTTAAATATTTACCCCTGAATTATATAGTTCGTACTGACCTAAAGACACGCACGAGGTATATAGGTCCGGCTCCCCCTTCCAAAAAGACCCTAGTCAATGTTAGCCGCATGTATCGGAGAAATAGGCTAAAGCCACAAATAGTCAATTAGCCTTTCCAAGATATACTGTGCAAATCTATCACAGTGGTCATAGACCCCAAACATCGTCGAGCGTGGTTTCTAGTATTGGTCCCCCCGGGAGTATACCTTCTCGGTGTACTACACAACTCCCTTTAAGCTCAAATTAAAACAGTTTGTACAAAAATCAATCATTAACCATGAAGTCTTTTACTAAGTCATTTTCCAACTTGGTATTATCATACCAATATACTTGCAAGCTATTCCATTTATGCCTAACCAATTCATATAACCAAATCGACTTCATTTACTGGTTTAAAAATCCAAACCATAGCCACCAAGGGCATCCAAATCCTTTTTGTCCATTTATCCTTAAATGCAATGCAATGTTTCCAAAAGATGAGTTAAATTGTGTAAAAATTCATATTCAGAAACCAAGATTTTAAAGTGGGTTGAGGTTAATGCTAGTATCAAACCAAGATTTTATCAATTTGGTGAAACCCATGTCACCCATTTCAACCATTATCACAATGCCCCAATTCAGTCCCAAAGCCATCAATTAAAGCATGAAAAATACATCAAACATGAGGGAAAAGTAATTTAAGTGTCAAAACCAAAAACCCTTAATCCAATTTCAAATCCATCAATTCAAAACACATGAATATTGAATAAATTTATGCAAAAATGTAAAATACAAGTTAAGAAATGAGTAACATGACTGAAATATAGAAGAAATCAAAGAGAAATTAGAGTGTAGATCTCGAATGATGAGATCTTTGTAAAACCCTTGAATTTTCTTGACTTGGGAGTTAAAAGGGAGAAGTGTAAGGTTTGATCTTGATAACTGAACGAAAAAGGATCATTTAGGTGTTTTTGAGCTGTTTAAGGGGTAAAGGACCAAAAAATTATTGCCCCCAAGTAAAAGAAAACAAAACTGGATGAAAATTATATAGCAGCGTGGCACGCCGCTATCGCAAAAGGTAGCCAACATGCCACACTCTTTGCGGTGACTAAGTAGTATGCAACGCCACTATCGCGGACCCTCACTGCCTCAGAGTCCCAAAATGACCTCGAACTCCTTCCGAAAATTTGAAAACTTTCATAAAATACCCCTTTAACATTCCTTATCACGATTCAAGTCAAAAATTAACATTATGCACATGGGAGGGTCAAAAATAAATTGATCAAAATTTTGTGGGGTCTTACATTATCTCCCCTTTGGATCATTCATCCCCAAATGAGATTTTAGGACATTTTTAGCACGATAGTAGAGGAAATATAGTAGAATCCAAGGACAAATTCGAAATACGGAAAGAGAAAAATAAAACTCATACCTTAAGCACTTTCATTCGACGTTGGAAATAAGAATGTGTATTTGACTTTCTTAGCTTCTTCAGATTCCCATGTAGTTTTTTCTACCTTTTGATTTCTCCAAAGAACCTTCATCGAGGCTATATCCTTAGTTCTTTATCTACAAATCTACCTATTAATATATCAATCGAAACTTTCTCACAGGACAACAAATCCTTAACACCAACATCCTCAACAGAAACTATGAAAGATGGATCACCCACACATTTCTTAAGCATGGACACACGGAATACGAGATGAACCAAAGCTAAAGTCGCAGGCAATTCCACTTTGTAAGCAACATTACAAATCCTTCTTAAAATATTGTACAGACCAACATAACGAGGAATGGATTTTGCTTTCTTCCCAAACCGTATAAATTTCTTCATAGGAGAAACTTTCAAGAATACCCAATCATCAACTTCAAACTCTAACTCTCTCCGCCTCACATCTGCATAAGACTTTGGTGACTTTGAGCAGTCTTAAGTCTCTCTCTAATCACCTTTACCTTCTTCATTACTTGGTGAGCCAAGTCAGGGACAAATAATCTAGTCTCACGCACCTCAAACCATCCAATAGAAGACCTGCGTTTTCAACTATAAAGGGCCTCGAAAGAAGCCATTTGGATGTTGGAATGATTACTATTATTATAAGCAAACTCGATGAGAAGTAGATGGTTAGCCCAACTCCCTTTAAAATAATAACGCAGTCCCTTAGAATATCTTTCAAAGTATGAATAGTACACTCCACTTATCCATCCCTTTGAGGGTGCAAAGCGGTGCTAAGGTTCACCTGAGTACCTAACCTCTTTTTAAAAGACCGCCAAAAATGAGAAGAGAACTGCGTGCCTCAATAAAAAATTATCAACACTGGTGCTCCGTACAACTTGACTTTATCTTGAATGAATAATTTTTCATAATCCTCACTCGAGTAGCTAGTCATCACAGGCAAGAAGTGAGCAGACTTGGTCATTCTTTCTACAGAGACCCAAATAGAATCAAATAGATTTTTGGACTGTGAAAGACCCATAACGAAGTCTATATTAATCATCTCCCACTTCCACGTGGGTAATTCTATCTCTTGTAAAGTACCACCTGGCCTTAGATGTTCCACCTTGACTTGCTAACAAACCATACACTTGGCCAAAAATTTGTCACATCCCTCTTCATATTATTCGATCAATAAATTTCCTTTAAGTCATGATATATTTTCTTCGAACCCAGATGAACTGTATATCCGAACTCATAAGCCTCAGTTAAGATCCTTTCCCTCAATTCCTCTATGTCAGGAATATACAACTTACCTTGATATCTCAAGATACTATCTCCCCCAATATTAAATGCCATAACCCTTTGCTATCCCACATCGTCTTTAATTTGGATAAGTATGGAATCCAGATCTTGCTTCTCTTTGACCTCAGTGTTAAGAGATGATTTAACTACTTCCTGAATGATCACCCATCCATTCTCAAAGTCCAGAAGACGAACTCCAAAATTAGCTAGCCGATGAATATTTTTTACCAATCTTCTTTTCTCCTCCTTAATGTGGAATAGACTCCCCATGGACAACCTGCTAAGAGCATCAACAACCATATTAGCTTTACCTGGATGGTAGTGCAAACTCATGCCATAATCCTTAAGCAATTCCAGCCACCGCCTCTATCTGAGATTCAATTCTTTCCGAGTAAACACATACTGCAAACTTTTATGATTTGAATAGATGTCCACGTACACCTCATACAAATAGTGATGCCAATAATCAAAATAAAGACCACAACCGTCAACTCTAAATCATGAGTCAGATAGTTTCTCTCTTGAACCTTAAGCTTCCTAAAAGCATAAGCCACAACCTTAATATGCTACATTGAAACACAACCCAACTACACATGGTACACATTGCAATACGCAACAAACCCTTTGTTACCCTCGGGTAAGGTCAAAATAGAAAAAGAAGTCAACTTATTCTTTAACTTCTCTAAAATACTCTCACAGGCATCTAACCACAAAAACTTAACCTTATTCTGGGTTAACTTCATCAGTGGAGTAGCAATAGATGAGAAACTCTCCTTAAACCTCTTATAGTACCCAGCCAGGCCCAAGAAGCTCCTAATATCAATTGGAGTTATGGGTCTAGGCCACTTATTAACCGCCTCAATCTTTTGTGGATCCACCTTGACCTTTCACTAGAAACAACATGCCCAAGAAAAGTCACAACACTCAGCCAAAATTTACACTTAGAAAATTTTGCATACGATTCCTGGTTCTTAAGGGGGTGCAATACAATTCGGAGGTGATTTGTATTATCCTCCTTACTTTTGGAATACACCAAGATATCATCAATGAAGACCATAATAAATAGATCCAAAAACTGTTTGAACACCCAATTCATAACGTCCATGAAGAAAGCCAAAATATTAGTCAATCCGAATAATATAACCAAGAACGCATAGTGACCATACTGGATTCAGAAGATAGTCTTGGGAATATCAACCTCCCTAATCTTTAACTGGTGATAATCCGAACGAAGATATATCTTAGAGAAATACTTAGAATCCTAAATCTGATCAAATAGGTCATCAATCCTAGGAAGAGGGTACTTATTTTTCACTGTAACCTTATTCAACCAATGATAGTCTATACACATCCGAAGAGACCCATCTTTCTTTTGCACAAAAATCACAGAAGCACCCCACGGAGAATACTAGGATGGATGAAACCTTATCAAAAAAATCCTTTAACTGCTCTTTTAGTTTCTTCAGCCGGAGCCACCTATATGGGGGAATGAAAATGGGATGGGTATCCAGCAAAAGGTCAATTTCAAAATCTATTTCCCTATCAGGAGGAATCGCAGAAAGATCATCAAAAATAACTTCAGAAAATTCATCAACCACAGGGATAAACTGCAAAGAAAACTTTCAGAGTCAGAATCCTTAAACCAAACTAGATGATCCAGAAACCCCTTTGAGATCAATTTCTAAGCTTTAAGATAAGAGATAAACCCCCCTTTTTGAACTAAAAAATTCCCCTCCCATTCTAATACCGATTCATTAGGAAAATGAAATGTGACCTTTTGGGTCCTATAATCTAGAAAAGCATAGCACGAATGGAGCTAATCCATCCCCAAGATTATATCTAAATACACCATGTCAATTTCTATCAAATCCACCAATGTCTCTCTATGAAGAATGGGCACCACACAACCCCTATAGATTTTTCTAAAAACAATAAATTCACCCACCGGAGTAGAAATAGAAAAGGGTTCAAAAATATTTTCGGGACCCAAACCAAAGTGCATAGCCATATAAGAGATCACATGAGATAGGGTAGAACCAAGATCAAGCAAATAATAAACATCACGGGAGAAAAGTTGTAACATACCTGTGACAATATCTGGAGATGCCTTAAATTCCTGGCAAGTAGAAAGTGCATAGATACAATTTCAACCATTACCAGTCCTTGACGTGGAGCCCTAAGGTGCAGGAGCCAAAGAAGTGGCAACTGGGACCTTATTAGCCTTTGTGGCAACCCTAGCTGAAGGATAATGTCGATTCATATGACCCGACTGACCACAATTAAAGCACCAATTTCCCTCCTCCTCATAATAACCACTATGAAACTTCCCATAACCATGACAAGGTGGATAGGATGGGGCTAGCTGAGCTCTACTAGCCTGAGACTGAGCACTTTGAGTCTGGAGACCATTATCGTACTGAAAACGCCAATCACTTCAGGGCTTGGGATTAGGAGCACTAGCCGATGAATAAGAATTTCCCCAGTTCTTCTTATTAGGCTATTTCCTACCATCTTTCCCAATATTCTACTGATTTTTCCCCTTCTCTACATACTTAAACTTCTTATTGTACCTTTCTTCTATTTTTACCTACTTCTTCATCTCATCTTCTACCTGTTGTATATAAACCACTAACCTTGATATATCTATGTCGTTATTCAACATAGTATCCTTGAACTTTAACACCATATCACGAGACAAACCTGAAGCAAACTTTATCATTGTAAACCTTATACTGGATATAAGTGCAGGAGCGTAAAGGATAACTAGGTGAACTTTAATGCATATTTCTTAACACTCATTTTACCTTGCTTCATATTAACAAATTCTTCAGCCTTAGCTTTCCTTAACTCCTAAGGAAAGAAGTACTCAAAAACTTCACCCAATAACTCTTCCTACACAGCCAGCTCAACATTATCACCCCCTAACTCTCCTACTCTTCTTATCACTGGTAAGCCACTTTCTTTAACTGGTAGGCTACAAACTCCACACCCTCTAAATTAGTAGCATGCATCACCCTAAAGATCTTATCCATCTTATTAATAAACCCCAGGATCCTCAACCTTAGAGCCTATAAAGGTTAGGGGATTCAACCTCATTAACTGGACAACCTGAGTGACCTCAGATAAATTGTCAACAGAACCCACATGATCAGACTGACGAGACTAAGATGCCATAAGTTGAGCAAGCATATGGATGAACTGATGGAACTCAACATTTAAGATATCTCCCTGCTGGGATTGAGTAAAGGTAGCACTATCTTGGAAGGTTTGTGGGGGGGTTAGTAGGGATCGGTAGAATCCCAGGTGGAGCAGTGAAGTCAGGAGTAGGATCGAGTCTGCATTCAATGAGTAGGATGAATTTCCTTTGCATTTGCCTCAATTAGGCAAAGGTTCCAGCTGAGTTCATTTATCAGACCTTTGGGGAGGTATGATCTAAAATATTGGTAAATAAGGATTAGAGAAAATTAAAGCAACTAGACCCTCTAGCACGAAATTAAACTCAAAGAAGAAAAATATTCCTAAATGTCTTGTAGCATCCCCCTTATAAGTGTGATTCACTACACACCCATAAAAGGAACTTTACTTAACACAATTTTGTGGACACCCACAGACCCTGAACTATGCTTTGATACTATGCTTGTCATGACCCAAACTAGGACCTGTCCATGATGGGCATCCCCAAGCCACCCAAGGCCAAAGATGACCCATAACCTTACCTTAAGAGCACATCAATAAAAACAAACAACGGAAGTCAACTATGCCAATAAGATAGAAAGGTAAGTCAAGAAGATAATTTGAAAGTCAAAACAAACAACCATGACATCCTAATACTGTCCACAAAAGCCTCTAATCCAAGAATATCAACTAAGTCGGGACATGCCCCCAACTATGACAAAAGAATTCCATAAGTACTAAAAAATATAAAAGAAACTAAGGAAATAATCAGGCCTTCCGAAGGATGGAGGCTTACCATTTCATAGCTGATCAGCAGGAATACCCAACCACCTAATGCTATACATGATCGTAAGAAAAACCCTCAGAACCTACATCATGAAATGATATAACATCCAGGGACGGTCAGTGGGACGACCACTGCCATGCAAACCAAGGGAAGAGATAAAATAAATGCGTTTACCAAAATACAGTCAAAATCCCATGGACAATAATCATATATATAAATATATAGCATACTGGGGTAGGGACAAGGGTCATGAATAATGATATTTTAAAGATTTAGTCCTGAATTGTGTAGTTCGTACCAACCTAAAGGCACCCACGGGCTATATGGGTCCGTCTCTCCCTGCTGGAAGGGCCCCAGTCCATGTTAGTTGCATGTACCATAGAAATAGACTAAAGCCACCAATAGTCAATAAGTCTTTCCAAGATATATTGTGCAAATCTATCAAAGTGGTCATCGACCCCCAACATCGACAAGTGTGGTTTTCAGTATTTGTCTCCCTGGAACTACACCTTCTCGGTGAACTACACAACTCCCTTTAAGCCTAAATTAAAATAGTTTGCACATAAACCAACCATTAACTATGGAGTCTTTTATCAAGGTATTTTCCAACCTGGTATCGTTATACCAATATGCTTGCAAGTTATTCCATTTATGCCCAACCAATTCATATAACCAAATTGACTCTATTTATCGGTTTAAAAATCAAAACCATAGCCACCAAGGGTATCTAATTCCCTTTTATCCATTTATCCTTATATGCAATGCAATCTTTCCAAAAAATGAGTTAAATTGTGTAAAAATTCATATTCAAAAACCAATATTTTTAAGTGGGTTGAGGTTAATGCCATTACCAAACCAAGATTTCATCAATTTGGTAAAACCCATATCACCCATTTCAACCATTATAACAATGCCCCAATTCAGTCCCAATCCATCAATTAAAGTGTGAAAAAAACATTAAACACGAGGGAAAAGTAATTCAAGTGTCAACAACCAAAAACCATCAACCCAATTTCAAACCCATCAATTCAAAACACATGAATATTGAATAAATTTATGCCATAATTAAAATACAAGTTAGTAACATGCTTGAAATATAGAAGAACTCGAAGCGTAATCGAAGTTTAGAGCCCGGATGATGAAATCCTTATAAAATCTTTGAATTTTCTTGACTTTGGAATTAAAAGAGAGAAGAGTAAGGTTTGATCTAGATAACTAAAGGTAAAAGGGTCATTTATGTGTTTTTAAGTTGTCTAAGGGGCAAAGGACCAAATTACCTTGCCTCCAGTGAAAGAAAACAAAATTGGATGGAAATTACACACTAACGTGGCATGCCGCTATCGCGGAGGATAAATGTCTCGAGCCAAATCAGGGCCTAGCCATAACGAGCATCTCAAGTCTACCAAGGACTGGAGACCACCCCTTTAGCCAATTCCAATGTAACCAATATATATATATATATATATGACAAGATAGAAAAGACAAACTCGATAGTCTATATGAGATAATTATCAAAAAAATCTTCCACAATACAAAAACTAACTCCGAACATCAACCATAATGCCCATATCTATAGTAGTCCAACAAAGCCTATAACAAAACTAAATACCAGTAAAATATTGATACATGCCCCCGACCATAGCCAAAATAAATCTAAAATAATGTCTAAGACAAGGGAAACCAAAACATGAAATAACGTCTTCCAAAGTATGAAAGCTCACCACTTCAAGTCAACTCCCGATCTAACTACGAACACCTGATCACTGTACAGGAAAGGTATAATTATGGCCATTTCCTACATCGTGTAGGAATACAATGTCTGAAGATGATTAGCAGTTGGAGCGCTAACATGTAACTCAGGGATAAAGGAGTAAGGTAATGCCATAATCCATAGTATGCAAACCAGTAAAACCCAATGCACAACATCATATGCAAGAAGTACATATATATATATTATATGCCGGGAAAAAGGGAACAAGGCTTAGCATACATTTTTAAAACATTAACCTGGACTGTGCAAATCAACCATCCTAAAGGCACCACGGGCTATATGGGTTTAGCTTTCTCTGCTGAAAGGGACCCAATGTGTGTTAGCTGCACGTACTGGAGAAAACCAAGAAGGCTAATGCCATCCCCAAAATATAAAGTGTGTCTCATGCACACTATCATCATGACCAAAACTCACATCAGAAAATATGAGTTTCTAGTATCGGCCCCCCTGAGACCTCCATGTTTCACGATTTTGCTACACAACCCCCTTTAAGCCCATATTAAAATCATTTACACATTCTCAACAATTTATCAAGGAGTCTTTTAATTAGGCATTTCCCGTTGGTATCGTCATAGCAAAATTAGAGCTTGCAAGTCTATCCCTTTATGCCATACAAAACTATTAGACCAAATTTGACTTCAAAGTTTCCAATTAAACCAAAACCATTTGACAACCAAACCAAACCAATTCATGTTCCATTTGTAATTTATGCAATGCAAGGATTCCAAGAATAGTCAAACTATGTGACAAAATCATATTTATTGTCAATTTCACAAAAAAGTTGAGGGCACATAATTTCCAACACCATGTATCAAGGAAAAATCATCAAATTGGGGATTAACCATGACCCCTTAGTTTATTTATCATTCCCATGCATCCCACAATGTTCAAGATCATAATTATTGCATAATAAACCATAAATTTTTTTTAAACCAAATACATTCAAAACCCTCAACCCATAGTTCAAAGCCCATTATCAAAACCATGAATAACAACCAATTTCATGCCATTAATAAATGCAAGTATAGGGAAATACATACATGCCTTAATTGCCAAGAAATTCAAAGAAAACCACACCCTTATGAGCCTAGATGATCACCTCCTTGAACCCTTGCCTTGAGTTGAAAAAGGGATTTTAAGAGAGGGTAGTTGAGAGTAATGAGAATGACCTTTGTATATTGAAAACTGGTATAAATAGGTCCTTATAGTGATTAAAAATCATTTATAGGTGAGAGGACCTCACTACCCATCTTTTCTTTTTAATTAAATAAAACAGCCGCAAAATAACACAGGTCCGTGGCACGGACCCTATCGCATAGGCTAACCTTCATGACATGGACCGCAATACGAAGATTATCCTCTATGACACAGGGCTGTCGCATAGGATTACTACCTTCGTGACCCAAAACTACCTCGAACCCTGTCCAAAAATTCTAAAACTCTTTTGGATTACCCTTTTAATATCCCCAAATATAATTTGAGTTAAAAATTGATATTTCAAGCACGGGAAGGTTAAAAATAAAATGTCCAAAATTTTGAGGGTTTTACATTATCCCACTTTAGGATCATTCATCCCCGAATGATCAGCTAGGACATGTTTTATATGAGAATGATAACAATATACCAAAATAAAAAAATAAACCCAGATAACAACAATGAAGAACGAAATTCATACCTCAAGTTTATTCATCCGTCACATGGAATAGAAATTGATACTTAACCTTTATATCCTCTTCTGCCTCCCAAGTGGCTTCTTTCACTTTATGGTTCCTTCAAAGGATCTTTACTAATGATACATTATTAGTCCGCAACCTACGAACTTGTTTATCTAAGATCTCAACCGAGACCTCTTCATAAGATAGGGAATTCGTGTCACGCCCTATTTTTCTCGCAAAAAGTGGGATTCGGCGTGACAAACTCTTTTTGGGATTGGGTGAAGGAAGGGGTGTGAGAGTCACCACCTAACGTATTAAGGTGCGTTAGGGCACTAGTCTAGGATACTACAAACCTATTTTTTTGTTTATTTTTAGTTCACCAGAGTTCGGGTAAGGGTTCAAATTACCTTGAAAGAAAGGTGTTAAGAACCTTTCGAGGTCCACAAAGGTGGTTCATGACTGAATTCATACTTTACGTGGCGATTCTATGTGATCAAATAAAGGTCTCATGTTTTATTACTAACTTGATGTTTAGCTAAGCGATAATATAATTAATAAGTAGACACATGTAATTTCTTAATTCTAATGGTCGATTATCTAGGTGATAAAGATAAAACATATAACTAAGACAAGCGAGGAGAAAGAAGGCAAGACAATTTAATAATGGGGACTGGTTATGTAATAAACTAACTACCCCAAATAAACATATAAAGTAAATAAAAAGTCTAAAAAAAGAAATCGTCCAAGTCAAACAAAGAAATGTTTTGGTTTTGTTCGGATCAGAAATCCAACTTGATAATCATCATCTGATCCAGGGGCGAACTCTTAGACAAGTGATAATGTCATTAACCTCTCCATTAATATTTTGTTAGGATCATCATTTTCGAATGACTACCTATCCCACACCACCTAGGCTGGATGTCAAGTCTAAGGGCGTTCTATGACAAGGATAAAACTAACATTTTTAGTAATACATAACGTCCCACCTATCGTCCAAGAGACATTGGACTTTACTATTTTTGTATTTGTGTTCTAGATGAAAATAAAACTATGTTGCCTAGGACTCAAAGTATGTAACACATTGGACCGCAAGTAGCACATAATTGTCCCAAGTTAGCCTCTTGGTTAATTAACGTTCGTTAATGTGATTAACATGCATAGACAAATAATTAGCTTATTTTGACATTATTAAACTATAGATATGAAATCTAAGTGTTCAATAATTGATAGTGTGAAAAAGACAACTGTGATTCGTGTATGTAACAGTACATCATCAAATTGTGGAAAGAGGGTATCTAAAGTGTAGTAAATGTGGACCAAGTGCCATAAACTAAGAAACAAAACTATTGAAATGCATTAACATGCCTAGTGTTTAACATGCTGAGATATCTTAATAGTGCAGGAATTAATGTAAACATATCTAAGTTTCAATACTAACATGCTAAAAATAGTTTTAACATACAGAAATTGTGCCAGAAATAGGTTCTAGTAATGTTGAAATTATGTAAAGATACAAAAACAGGTTTTGGAAGTGATGAAATTATTTCAAATATGCAGTAACAGGTTTAATATGTAGAACATTTTATAATATGAAAGAAATATATTAAAATGTGCAGGAAAGATATTATGAATGTGTAGGAAATATTTAAAATATGCAAAAAGTGTGTTTTAATGATGCTGCAATTTGATTTAATCTACCAGGAATTAAGTCTAACATACCGAAAATCAATTTATGGTGCTGAAAATTCCATTAACATGCTGAGATTGATTTATTAAGCCAAAATTATATTTTTAATGTTGAAAGTGAATAAACATATGGAGGCATGCAGGACGTTAATGTAAATATGCTAAAACATGTTTAAATAAACTCTTTAACATAATGGAAGTTTATTAACATGTTAAAAGTACGTTGACCAGATTATTTTAATGTTAGACATGCTAGAAGATATGACATGCTCAAATTCGTTTTGATATACCAAAATTATGCCCACATACCAAAACATGTGATGATGCTTAATAAGTTATAGTTTTTAACCCGCAGAAAATTAATGTAGGCTAACATACAAAAATATGGACATGCTCGAACATCAATGTGAATACGTCTAAAGTGTTAGCATGCTTATATTTTATTTTAACGTGTCGGGTATTAAGAGAATCTAAAGCAATATATCAAATAAATTAATTAAATAGTCTTCTATATGATTCATGTAGCATGTAACACACGTAAATCCTAATTTTGTGTCTATCTACACTATTCATAGAGCACGTAGATCCCCTTCCCCTGAAGCAGTCCCCAAATATTATCATTACAATAAGAACAATATTTATACAATACAAATGAACAAATAAGAAACTATGAAGTTAGGAAAGAGATGAATTTAAAGTAAATGACCCCTTCCAAGTTCTGGTGACTCTTTAATAATCATGACCTGTCAAATGTAATGCAACAACATGGCAAACACAGAGGCAAACGAAGATACCATGGCATGATTTTATACAGAAATGATCAAATAATGACATGATAAGCACCACAGAAGAGTTTCTATGAACATGTTTTCTAACACATTAAATTATCCAATGAGTAAATAGATAATTAAATTGCATCATTTTCGGTACTTATAGGTGAGCAACAATAAGAAATAATAGAAATAACAAAGATGAACACTTGTGAGAGTACTATGTGGGGATCCCACTAAGCTTCCCAGAAAACCAAAGAAAAATATCTAATTGCTTTTGTATTAACATAATCAATGATTTTTGTTAGGAGAATAATGATTGTGGAACTTGTCCGTTAATGGAAAAGAAGAGTTGTTTATATAGTGGAAGAGTAGAGAAGTAAAAGGTGAGGAATAGGTAATAAAATCAATCAGTATCAATATGAAAGGAAAATAAAATATTCTGTAAAATCAATTAGTAAGTTAATCAATTGACTGGGTGAGAGATATGTGTAACAACCCACATTTCGGGCTAGAACGAAAACCACCATTTCTATGCGTAGATGATCCAAAAGCCATAAATCCTATGTAAATTTGGCATGTTAATCAATCATGTAGTGTGGGAACCTATTTGAGCATGAATTGAGATCATAGAGGTCCCCAAACTCAAGGACGAGTTGAAAGCTTTCCTATCGTTCGAGTTTGAGTGAGCGTCGAAACTTGGGTGAACTTCAATCAACCATAACTTTTTTATATAAAAAATTATAGGGACTAATATATATCAAATGAAAGTTATTCGGATTATCTTTTCAACGATACGAATTTTGCCAAAATCCGATACCCAAGCAAAAAGTTATGGCCATTTTTGTGACTGAGACAGTAGCATCGTGCGATTTGCGTGCGACGCATGCACCTAATTTCCAGGTGCTGTTTTTGCATTTTTAAGGGCAAAAGTTGTATTTTGCACCACCTATTCAGATATAACACGGGATTAAATCCTCCAAACACCAAAATAACATTATTTTCTCTCAAAATCACTAAGAACACTCCTTAGGGTTTCAACCCAAAGATCAATATATCTCAAGATTTAACCGTGGTTTTTTCTTAATTCTTCAAGATTCAGAATCCCCATTACGAGGGCTATAAGAAGCACCCATCAATTGTACGTATAACATCCCAAAAGCTAGAGTTTATTCAAAAGCTTCTAATTTAAGGTACGTGGAGTTTTTCTAAAATCTCATGGGCATAGAGATCTTCTTTTAATTATGCAAAGTGTTTAGAAATCATGATTTTAAGAAAAGGGTTTTGGATTTATGATTATAAACATGTTTTAGAAGCCTTGATGATATTGTTTTGGTCTTTAGGCCTTTTCCCAAATTGATTTGAAATTATATATATATGTAAGCATGTGTTTTAAGGTTGATGAGAGCATGACTCATGAAAAATCCCTCTCTTGTTATGATTTTCCTTTACTTATGATATGCTAAGAATTGTTTGAATGCATCTTGAAAAGCATGATTAGAAATGTCTTGAGTAATATTATATTTGGATTATGATTTTGATTTCAAAAGAGAGGGTTGTTTATGTTGATGAATGTTGAACATAATTATATAATGAAAAGAGTTGCATAGTTTGTTAAAGATTACATGACCACCACATTGTTATTGACAGAATGATAATCCTAGCATAATTTTGACTTATGCTTAAAGAACATAAAATCTCTTACACTATTTGCATATTTGGGTGGTCTGAATTGAGTTTTTGATGAAAGAATCATGCATGATGCATTATAGCTCATAAATAGGACTTGTAAGTCCTGGTGTGATGACACCAACTCAGATAATGCCATGGTAATTCAGAACATAATAGAATGCATGTTTGAAATCAGATTTTTAGATTTTGAAACTAGAATGATGCATGTTTCAGAATAGACTAAAATTGGGCATAAAGAGAGCTTAGGTGGTTCCCCGAAGAAGGCACGAGTTCAGACAACTCATTGTCCAAAACCGTGATTTATCGATCCGAGTATATTAATATACGTTGGCTAGTTCCCTGTGGCATTTTAGACTCAGACACTCCAACCCTTGCGGTACACTTGGGTTAGGGGCTTCTCCGCTGAGTCAATGCCGGATTCCATATAGCCCGTGGAATATCAGACTTGTAGGGGAGTACCACCTAACTCATAAGTAATACAAAGATCAGAAACTGCAATGACAGAAAGGTTTTATGTTTTCAAAAATGCCCATGTGTTTAGAAATTATATCTTTCATGATTTTTATGACTAGCTCTCAACTATTTTATTTATATAAAAGCTTTATTTTGTATTACTCTGTGTACCAGTATAACTGTATTGACCCCTCTACCTCCAGGGTCTAAAGCCCAGTTCAGAAGCCCTGCTAAGCCGTAGAGTTTTCAGACAGCAGTGATGTGTGCAATTGGTGAGCCTTCTTTATTCCAGAAGGTCTATGTCCTTCAGATTATGTTATTTATTTTGGTTAAGGTCCACTGGGGGACTTGTCCCAGTTTTAGACAGTTGTTATTTTCAGATATAGTAGAGATTTCGCAGACTGGTTCAGACATTGTCTATTTATTGTTGGGATTTACTTTCACATTATAAATTGAGTTCAAATTTATGTCCATGATTTCATTTCAGTATATATTTTCCGCACTTTCTATTTGTATATGAATGGTGTGTATGATTACAAGTTAGAAGGGATCTCGGGCCTTCATGGTTCGGGATGTCTGTCACGGCCAGGGCCCCGGTTCGAGTCGTGACAATATGCTAATTCGTTGGTTAAGAAAACTTTTTCCTTTAAATAAGTGATCCAATCAATCAAAGGGAAAAGTAAAAAAGGTAAAAGAATATTCAAGAAAAATTCAAATCTGTGGATTGAATCCCCAAGAGGAACAAAATATGGTAAGTTACCATAAATTTATACACACAATCTGTCAAGTATATGATAAGAAAAATAAGAAAGCTCACACGAAAAAATTCTTCCATAAACATGTAACCATGATACCATTATTTTGTTTAAAAAATAAATACAACAAACCAATCGATAAACATATTCTCATTCACATACAAGTTATAAATATTCAAGTAATATTTACTAAAAATAACTCAAAAGAAAGAAAAAGTTGTCTCAATTTCAACAAGAAAACTAAATCAATTAACATCATACCAAATAAGAGAATCTTCAATTAGTGAAACATCTATTTACGACATGAAATCTCATCAACCAAATATGAGAGAAAATAATAAAGTGTCAGTGTAAGGCAAAGTAAAAATCAGTCACGTAATTATCTCTTCAACAATAACCCAATTCACATCAACACGTCAACAATCCATCTCACTATGTAGGAATTATGACGAAGTGTCAAGAAATGAGTATATGCTAAATTATTTCTAACGCCACAATTGATAGAAATTGGGGTTTATCACACATGACAATCTAAATAAGTAGTCAATAACGAATTATAAAGAATCGCACCGAAACATCAATCGGACTCCGTCAGTTTTAAACCTTAAACTTTGTCAAAGAAAAGAAGAGGATGGGATTAATCATACATGCAACTTCAACATGTAAACAAACATATGGATAGGTTATTGAGAGACTATCTTTTAAAAAAAAATGGGTCAGCGGTTCGGAGAAGGTTGTTGGCGGGTGGACGAAGGAGATGACCTGGGGCGGCGACGGTTGGTTCATGGAGGAAGTTGGATAGCAGGGGGGTCTCGTGGTGATATTGGAGCAGCGTTGACGTGCTGGTTCATCGCCGGAAGGGGAAAACAGAGGGAGATATGGTGATGGAGGTGAAGGGGGCTGGTGGGAATGAAAAATTAGGGTTAGGTTTGGTTTTGGTTATATAAAAGGAAGATAAATGGGATTTAATCTCAGTCGTTAGATCAATCTTGATCAAAGGCTGACATTTAAGCTTATGTGGAATTAAAAATGCGACTAGGATCATAATAGATTAGGCTAAAATTGACATAAATATGGCTAAAATTGACATGAATAAAATGAAAATTGGCTAGATTTGTAATAGATAAGGTAAAAATTCAGCTATAAGATAAATAAATTAGACAAATTGATTTAAAAAATAGGCCATAATTTAAATTAAAGTAGAGATAATAATATATCATAATAATTAAATAATAAATTATAATAATAAATAATAAATAATAAAATATATAATAACGATGTTAATAATAATAAATAAAAATACTAATATAAATAAATAGTATTAAATAATGAAGAAATAGACAATGTGTTTTGAAAAAAAATGTGAGTGTGCACAATTACGTGAAAAAATAATTTAACAAAATTAAACAAAATATCATATTTAAAAATTATAAAATGATGCTAAAAGATAATAAAATAATTTATGCATTTTTCTGAATTATGAATGCGATACTTCAGTACGTATTCAATATAAAAAAATGATGTGTAAAAATATTGATAAGTAAAATTAAATAATTTGATAAAAATAGCAGCCTAAAACTGATATCGGGAGGTCAAAATTAGGTGTCAATAGCTTCCCCTTCGTTGGTTGAGAATGATAAAAGAATTGTCAAGCAACAAAAATTGATGTAGTAGCCAATTTTGTCCGACCGAGAAAAGATCATTGAAATTAAAGCAACAAGAGGTGTTACAAAAATAGTGTGGCCGAGACTTCGGTTTCAAGTCTCCTACATATCTCTGTTTTTTGAGAATTAGGTCGTGTGTAGTTCTAGATTTAGGAATGAACAATATTTCTAAAGAGTGCAAATGATTAAGGATAGAGGTGTCAACAACGGTATCACGGGTCAATGAGATGGTAATGAATAGAATTTGAAATAGAATGAAACAATGATGTATGGAGAAGTTTAAAATATTGAGGTAGGTGAGTTTTAGGATGAATAAATGGGGTAATGCTCCGAGAATAGAAACAAAAATTGTCTCTGTTTGTTATTCCTTCTCTGTTACCTGCGTCTGTTGTATCGTGGAATCGTGTGATTGGTTGTTTGGGTTTTGTTGGATCAACTTTTGGACTGCTCCATGCATCGTGAAATCGTGTGATCAGCTACTTGGCTGCTCGTGATGGGGTAATTTATACCTATTAGTCCTGTTATTTTTAGCTCAATTAGATAAAATGGTTAGCATAGATATATCTGTATGTATAGAAGATTTGAGCAATATAGTGAAAATAACTGTAACAAGAGGATAAGAAGAGATAAGAAAATGTAACTATCATGAGAGAGCAATGCTTTGTTCATATAGATTTGAAGAGGTGGTTCTTAATCCATACAATGTCCAGTAAAGTAGTAGTATTTAATAACGCCGAGGCAGTTGTGCATAGCATGTTCAATATTAGAAAACAGTATTCATCTTTAAGTAACCTCATCAACTTCTAGTGGGAAATGCTTAGCTTCAAATAATTTCCCAAGAGAGGGTAGTGCGTAACCCAACTAACTTTCAAGGACAGTACTTAGCCTTAGTCAGTTTCTCGAAAGAGGGTAGTGCTTAACACACTTAACTTTCCAAGGACAATGCTTAGCCTTAGAGAGTTTTTGATAGAGTAGTGCTTAACTCCATCGAGTTTTCAAAACAATGCTTTGTTCGGATAATTTCTCGAGAGTGGGTAGTGCTTAACCCAACTAACTTTCAAGGACTGTATTTAGCCTTAGAGAGTTTTTGATAGAGTAGTGCTTAACTCCATCGAGTTTTCAAAATAGTGCGTTGTTCGGATAATTTCTCGAGAGAGGGTAGTGCTTAACCCAACTAACTTTCAAGGACTGTGTTTAGCCCCAGTCAGCTTCTCGAAAGAGGGTACTGCTTAACCCACTTAACTTTCCAAGGACAATGCTTATACTTAGAGAGTTTTGATAGAGTAGTGCTTAACTCCATCGAGTTTCCGAAATAATGCTTAGTTCGAATAATTTCTCGAGAGAGGGTAGTGCTTAACCCAACTAACTTTCAAGGAAAATGCTTAGCCTTAGTCAGCTTCTCGAAAGAAGGTAGTGCTTAACCCACTTAACTTTCCAAGGACAATGCTTAGCCTTAGAGATTTTTGATAGAGTAGTGCTTAACTCCATCGAGTTTCCAAAATAATGCTTAGTTCAGATGATTTCTCGAGAGAGGGTAGTGCTTAACCCAACTAACTTTCAAGGACAATGCTTAGCCTTAGTCATATTCTTGAAAGAGGGTAGTGCTTAACCAACTTAACTTTCCAAGGACAATGCTTAGCCTTGGAGAGTTTTTGGTAGAGTAGTGCTTAACTCCATTGAATTTTCAAAACAATGCTTAGTTTTGAATAAGTTTGTGAGAGAGGGTAGTGCTTGACCCGCTCAGAATATAGGATGACAATACTTAACCTTATATTTTCTGATGGTGTATAGCATACTCAAGATTTGTACTAGTCATTCTATTCCTGCACTCAAAAGAAATTGTTAGTTTTAAAAAGGGGAAAGATTGATTCGTGTCTCTGCCGGCTCCTTTGTTCAGTTCCGAATCCATTGTATTTATATTGATTTCTTGAGATGTAATCCTTGATGAAATTTTTGAGGATTCCTCAAAAATTTCTGCCCCATTTCATAGCCTCAATCTTGCTAGCCTTGAATTTGTTGAAATTCTTCTTGATAGAATTTTTTGAGACTCTTTCAAAAATTCTGCCCTAGTTACATATCTGGTCCGTCTTAAACTTGTAGAATCATAGAATTTTTGAATTCCTTTCAAAAATTCTACCCCAGTTACATGCTTCAGGAGAATATGAAAATTTCATTATGATAAGACCGAACTCTACAGGAGCGCCTACGTATCCCTCTTAAACGGGAATCAGGTCAAACGTAGTTCAAATTACATAAGAGAAATTCATATTGTTCCAAGCATATGTAAAGGGTATAGTAACTCAAGTGTTTGAGAGCCTGGAATGAGGAAACGACGTGATATCTCTTCCTTAATTTCAGATAGATGCCAATGCTTAATCAACATCAAGATATGGCCCCGCCGTACTTATCACCTTGGTATCAATTAGTGCTTGAATTTTATCTTTTAAAGCACGACATTCCTCTGTGGTGTGGCCTGTCATCCCTGAATGATAAGCACAAACTTTGAAATGATCAATCCATTTCGCACATGTATTTATTAAAATTGCAAAAATTCGAGTAATGTAGCCATCAACCCTTAATCTCTCATAAAGATGGTCTAGAGGCTCAGCCAAAAGAGTGTACTGTCTTGACTGAGTTTTTGGATGCTTGGCTTGAGGTTTAATGAATTGATTGGGTTGTAGAGTCGTTGGTGGGTTTTGATAAGCTAATGGTTGTTGGAAGGTAGTTGGAGGTATTTGGGAGTAAGGAGGTTGTTGAAATGGATATGAAGGTGCTTGATAAATGGGTGTTTGGTTTTTAGGATTTTGCATAGTCAAGACAGCATTTACTTCCTTCATGTCATTGTTCTTATCGGCCTTTAGAGTCTTAATCGCTTTCAGTGCTTCCAGATTTATTATCATGCCATTTTTAATGCCTTCTTCAATTCTCTCACCCAATTTGATAATGTCAACTAGCTTTTGATCCTCAACAAGAATCATACTTTCATAATATTGTGGCTCTTAGGTACGTATGAAAAATTCTTTCATTTGACCTTTCTCTAAAGGGGGGCACACCTTAAAATCTTCACGTATCCATCTCATTTTGTATTCTCCAAATGATTATGTAGGTTTTTTCCTTAACTTCTAAATATAGAACCAATCAGGCGCATTCTCGGCATTAAACTCAAATTTTTTTATAAAAGTAGAGGCCATGTCGGTCCATTTTGACCATTTTGTTGCATCTTGTGCGACATACCATGATAAGGCATCTCCAATGAGGCTCCTCTTGAATAACTTCATAAGAATCTGTTCATTTTTATCGACTCCTGCCAACTTGTCATAGTATAATTTCAAGTGGACTTTCGAATCTCCAGTCCCATTGTACAATTCAAATCTAGGAGGTTTGTACCCCTCCAACAGTTCAACATCAGGGTATATGTACAAATCCTCGTAACTTAGCCCGTTCAACCCCTTATTGCCTTTAAGTTGTTCCAATCTTTCAACCACGAATTGCATAAGGGTGGCATTTACTAAAGGTTTGGATTTATATTGATGGTGGGTAAATGGGGTTGTTTTGACATAACTTAGATCTAAAGTATGGTTGTTTGGATGAGGAATATTTATGGTAAACGTTGGCGGTGTATTATGGGCATATGATGTTGTTTGATAATTTAGTAGAGCTGGATATGTGTGATATTGTGGTGGACAAGAATGTGGATGTGAGTTATGTTTAAGCAGCGTGTATATGTGACTTGAATTGTTTGGGGGTTATGAAATAGGAAGTGGTGGTAAGGGATGTCTTGTGAATGTGGCATTAGATTTGACAACAGTTTTACCCTCAACTTGTGGTTCGAGAGGAGTATTCAAAGCAAGGGGTAAATTAGACAAGTTATGGGTTTGTGACAATTCCCCTTGTAGTTGAAGAATTCTTTGTTCCATTTGTACGATCATCTCACCATTCTCATTTCTAGTTTCGTTGTTATCACCCATCTCTTTGTCATGATGACTGAGCCTTAAAAGAAGGAGACTGAGCCTTTTTTCAGTTGGTGTAATGGGCAAGAGAGTGCACGAATTAATCTTTGAGGTGTAGGACAAAATAAAAAAATAATAAAAAAAATAAAAAAATCAAGTTAGTAAGGTAAATGGAACATATAGGTAAAGAATAAACATGTTAATAAAATTAAACGTTCTATAACGGTGGAACCTTATGTTCCTGTACCACTCAAAGAAAATATTAGTTCAAGAGAAATGGTTGTCCTACATTTGAATATCGTAGCCGTAATATGCCCTTAATATGCTCAGAAGTTAGGCTTGTTAGCCCGACATTTTGGAAGTGTAATTGAAAGGAAGGTAAACAAAATGTTTTATTAGATTAAGACCGGACCCAAAGTGGACTGTCTACGTATCCAAATGGAAGCCAGGTCCAACGTAGTTCATGAGAAGGAGGTCTAAAAACTTTTTTGATGCTGAGCGTATTTGTCATTTTGCAGATTGTCACTTGAGTTCGATGTTCAAATGCTAGACAACCTTAGAATTAAATAAACAATCCCAAATGAAAGTTATCACATAGCACATATAAGTTCAAAACATAATAAACATAAAACAAAGGCATCCTAGGATGAAGACTAGGGCCTAATAATTGGCCTAGGCGTAAATATTTGAGCTCCTAACGCACGAAACAAAACAGTGATGTAACATGATGTCAAATTTGTAATTGCAATTGTAAAGAAGATGAAAATATAGGGAAGGAACAAGGTCGATTTTTGTTAAACATCAGATTTGTTGATTCACATCATATTGTCGATTCATCCAACTTCGTACAGGAAAATAATAAAGAAGGGGAAAAGAAAGTTTTATTATGGTGAGACTGAACTCATTAAATGAGTGCCTACGTATCCACAAGGGAATTAGGTCGATCGTAGTTCAAATTACATAAGGAGGAAAACATAAAAGAAACTGCAAATTGTGAAACTTAAAGGAATTTCAAATTTTTAGAAGTCTGGAGTAGAGAATCAATATGATCTTCTTCACCAATGTCAACAAGTGCCAGTCAATCTTGAGAAATCAATCAGCTTCAGAAGTTGTCCCCATCACATTTATCATTTTGGTGTCGATCAACTTTTGGATCATGTTCTTCAAATCAAAGAATGCCTTAGTAGGATGTTCTCTCATCCCAGAGTGATAGGTGAAAATTTGGTCAGGATGATAGTATCGATACTTAGGATCACAAGGTACAACAGCAATGGGCGTGATGTAGCCTGCCTCCTTGAGTCGTTCATACAACTATTCTATGGATTTGCCCAGAGGAGTGTATTATTTTGGTGGATTTTTCTAGAGCTCATGTTGATGTTTGGTGGATTGTTGATTTGTTGGTGGATTTTAGTAAGACATTAGAGGGTAGTTTGATGTCAGACCAACAAATAGAGGTGGGTACCAAAAAGTCTGTGGAGGAGGTTTTGTGAACGAATGGGGATAATAGACTTGGACATGATTAGAGGTTGGGATGATTTCTGGAGCTGGGTACCAAATCAGTTGAGGTTGGGGTATGCGTTCCTCAAGCTTTGGAGGTTTGAATTTCTCGTTGATGATCGTCTTTCCCTTATTCTTGGATTGTGGCTTAACCAAATTTGCCTCAGCTGCGAGCTTTCTCTTAAGTTTGTTGTCGAATTGCCTAATAAAGTCAATTGCCAAATCTTCCCAAGAGATCCACTTGCTAGAATCTTTTTTGGCGTACCACATCAACGCTGGACCCTTGAGTGAACTAACAAAGAGTTTTGTCTTAAGGCTATCACTTTGCCCTATAACCGATAGCTTGTCGACTTACTCCTTCAACTGGGAATGAGGGTTCTAGACCCATCATATAATGGGAGGTTCAAGTCCACAATTTTATTATTGTCTCCTTTCTTAGATTTAGGCGACTTATTCATCTTAAGAAGTTGAGACTACCCTGCCTCATGGTTAGGAATTTGTCCTTCCATTTCTTCTCCCTTACCCATAGTGGTCAACCCATTGGGTTCCTTCAGCAGTGCAATTGAATACCGACTTGAAGACACTTGTGCACCACAATCAGGTGTGGGTGAGGTCATTGATATAGGAGACAACATAGTGTAGGTGGGATAAATGAAGTCAGCTTCGATAGTGGCTTCGAAAAATCTGGTGGCATTTCAACCGAACCTCGGATATTAGTCATTATCCCCCTAATTCTCTCTATTTTCCCTTCTATCCTTCTGATGTTTGAAATAAATTTATTTTGATGCAATTCCAAATTCTCATGTTCATCGTCGCTATTGACAAGATCGATAAACATTGCTTGACTAGCCATCCTTGATGTTCAATTTTAGTCGACCTTAGAAGAAAAGACTTATGATTAGAAATAAAGAGTACGCACGGGAGTGTAGAATGAATATTCTACTCGCTTGAAAATAGTGAGTTATGCTCATTCAGAGTGAATAGACGTTATGAGAGCTATATGTGACTTAGGGGTTGTGAAATCTCAAGCACGACATGAGTACGAAGATATTAATGTCCAAGAATCTTGGTAGGACAATAGTATGTAAACGTTGGAAACATTAGGAAGAGGATATCCTAACATAATAAGTTACACTAAGAGATTGTGAATAAGACTAAAACTTTTATCGAAGTAAGAGTTGAGCCTAGAGATGATCAATATGCTAACGGATGAGCCAGGAGGCTAAATTGAAGGTAGGTATTGAATAGGCCCTAAGAGTGTATGTAGGGTCCAAACATGATAAGAATTCTAAGAGTAAAGAGCTCTAAAGTGAGGAACACTAAATAAAAGGAGTGACTCAGGTAAGAACAGAAACAACAAGATAGGCAAGATGTCAATACATACATAGAAATGCAACACATAGAAAATAATTGTGAGTCCTTTTGGGGTTGTGAACCTCTTTGGACTTTGAATGAGACTAACATTCAATGCGTCAAGAATACCATGGCATCCTACATTGAATGGGATGCATATTCCTTAATAAAAGAAATATGTATCCAGGACCTAAAAGGGAAGAGTGGGTTTATGACATGGTTCCCTCGAGTGGACAACTCGAGAGTGGGAAAGCTTGTGGTTGTAAATGCATCGCTGATTGACCAATCCACAAGACATTTCCCGAAGGGTATTTTAGGAAAGAACGTCTGTGTATTCACGTAACCGTTCATAAAAAGAAAACAAAAGAGGTTTCCAAGTGGAGGAAAGTATGAGCGGGATGCCAAATTTAAAAAGCAGTAACACGTAGCACATAGCAAAATATAATAACATGCTTAGCAACATAACAAAAAATAAATATCAAAACATATAGACAATAAAAGGGAGAAGAGGGGAAAGGATAGACATGAACAAATATGAAAACATATAAAAAGAGAAGGAAAAGGGTTAACAAGTGGAAAAATAAATCAAGGTGTCAAAACAAACGATAATCATGAAAAGTCATAATAAAAATAAAATAAAATTCAGACACATAATAAAATCCCACATAAAACACTAACTCATAATGGTTAGAACCTAAGATCCCCAGCGGAGTAGCCATTCTGTCGAGCCATATTTTCCTCGCAGAAAGCGGGATTCGACAGGACAAACTTTTTTTTGGGATTGAGTGAAGGAAGAGGTGTGAGAGTCGCCACCTAACGTATTAAGGTGCGTTAGGGCACAGGTCTAACATACTACGAACCGATTTTTTTGTTTATTCTTAGTTCACCAGAGTTCGAATAAGGGTTCAAATTACCTTGAAAGAAAGGTGTTAGGCACCTTTCGAGGTCCACAAAGGTGGTTTCCGGCCAAATTCATACTTTACGTGGGGATTCTATGTGATCAAGTAAAGGTCTCATGTTTTATTATTGACTTGATGTTTAGCTAAGCGATAATATAATTAATAAGCGAATACATGTCATTTATTAATTCTAATGGTCGATTATCTAGGTGATAAAGATAAAACATGTAAATAAGACAAGCAAGGAGAAAGAAGGCAAGACAATTTAATAATGGGGACTACTTATGTAATAAACTAACTACCCCAAATAAACATATAAAGTAAATAGAAAGACTAAAAAAAGAAATCGTCCAAGTCAAACAAAGAAATGTTTTGGTTTTGTTAGGATCAGA
Source organism: Capsicum pubescens (assembly GCA_030864215.1). Lineage (NCBI taxonomy): Eukaryota > Viridiplantae > Streptophyta > Magnoliopsida > Solanales > Solanaceae > Capsicum > Capsicum pubescens. Next base: position 71,455,743 of record CM061545.1, read on the forward strand.
AACCCAACCTGATAATTATCATCCGACCCAGGGGCCCAAACTCTTAGACAAGTGATACTGTCATTAGCCTCGCCGTTAATATTTTGTTGGGATCATCATTTCCGAATGACTACCTGTCCCACCCCACCTAGGCTGGATGTCAAGTCTAAGGGCGTTCTATGGCAAGGATAAAACTAACGTTTTTAGTAATACTTAACGCCCCACTTATTATCCAAGAGGCATTGGAATTTACTATTTTTGGATTTGTGTTCTAGACGAAAAGAAAACTATGTTGCCTAGGACTCGAAGCGCGTAACACGTTGGACTGCAAGTAGCACATAATTGTCCCAAGTTAGCCTCTTGGTTAATTAACATTCGTTAATGTGATTAACATGCATAGACAAATAATTAGCTTATTTTGACATTATTAAACTATAGACATGAAATCTAAGTGTTCAACAATTGATAGTGTGAAAAAGACAATTGTGATTTGTGTATGTAACGGTACATTGTCAAATTGTGGAAAGAGTATGTCTAGAGTGTAGTAAATGTGGACCAAGTGTCATAAACTAAGAAACAAAATATTGAAATTCATTAACATGACTAGTGTTTAACATGCTGAGATATGTTAACAGTGCAGGAATTAATGTAAACATATCTAAGTTTCAATACTAGCATGCTGAAAATAGTTTTAATACGCAGAAATTGTGCAGAAACAGATTCTAGCAATGCTGAAATTATGTAAAGATGCAAAAACAGGTTTTGGCAGTGATGAAATTATTTCAAATATGCAGTAACAAGTTTAATATGCAAAACATTTTATAATATGCAAGAAATATATTAAAATGTGCAAGAAAGATGTTATGAATGTGCAGAAAATATTTAAAATGTGCAGAGTGTGTTTTAATGATGCTGCAATTTGATTTAATCTACCAGAAATTAAGTCTAACATACCGAAAATCAATTTATGGTGCTGAAAATTTCATTAACATACTGAGATTGATTTATTATGCCGAAATTATATTTTTTAATGTAGAAAGTGAATAAACATATGGGGGCATGCAGGACGTTAATGTGAATATGCTAAAACATGTTTAAATAAACTCTTTAACATAATGGAAGTTTATTAACATGTTAAAAATACGTTGACCAGATTATTTTAATGTTAGACATTCTAGAAGATATGACATGCTCAAATTCGTTTTAATATACCAAAATTATGCCCACATACCAAAACATGCGATGATGCTTAATAAGTTATAGTTTTTAACACGCAGAAATTTAATGTAGGCTAACGTACAAAAATATGGTCATGCCCGAACATCAATGTGAATACGTCTAAAGTGTTAGCATGCTTATATTTTATTTTAACGTGCCGGGTATTAAGAGAGTCTTGAGCAATATTTCAAACAAATTAGTTAAATAGTCTTTTATATGATTCATGTACCATGTAACGCACGTAAAACCTAATTTTGTGCCTATCTACACTATTTATAGAGCACGTAGATCCCCGCCCCCCGAAGCAGTCCCCAAATATTATCATTACAATAAGAACAATGTGTATACAATACAAATGAACAAATAAGAAACTATGAAGTTAGGAAAGAGAAGAAGTTGAAGTAAACGACCCCTTTCAAGTTCTGGTGACTCATTAATAATCATGACCTGTCAAACGTAAAGCAACAACATAGCAAACACAGAGGCAAACGAAGATACCATGGCATGATTTTATACACAAATGATCAAACAATAACATGATAAGCACCACAGAAGAGTTCTTATGAACATGTTTTCTAACACGTTAAAGCATCCAATAAGTAAATAGATAATTAAATTGCATCATTTTAGGTACTTACAGGTGAGCATCAATAAGAAATAATAGAAATAATAAAGACGAACACTTGTGAGAATACTATGCGGGGATCCCACTAAGCCTCTCAGAAAACCAAAGAAGAATATCTAATTGCTTTTGTATTAAAATAATCAATGATTTTTGTTAGGAGAGTAATGATTGTGGAACTTGTCCGTTAATGAAAAAGAAGAGTTGTTTATATAGTGGGAGAGTAGAGAAGTAAAAGGTGAGGAATAGGTAATAAAATCAATCAGAGTTGATTTGAAAGGAAAATAAAATATTCTGTAAAATCAGTCAGTAAGTTAATCAATTGAGTGGGCGAGAGATATGCTAATTCATTGGTTAAGAAAACTTTTTTCTTTAAATAAGTGATCCAATCAATCAAAGGGAAAAGTAAAAAAGGTAAAAGAATATTCAAGAAAAATTTAAATCTGTGGATTAAATCCCCAAGAGGAACAAAATATGTTAAGTTACCATAAATGTATACACACAATCTGTCAAGTATATGTTAAGAAAAATAAGAAAGCTCACACGGAAAATTTACCATGATGCCATTATTTTGTTTAAAAAAATAAATACAACGAACCAATCGATAAACATATTCTCATTCACATACAAGTTATAAATATTCAAGTAATATTTACTAAAAATGACTCAAAAGAAAGGAAAAGTTCTCTCAATTTCAACAAGGAAACTGAATCAATTAACATCATACCAAATAAGAGAATCTTCAATTAGTGAAACATCTATTTACGGAATGAAATCTCATCAACCAAATATGAGAGAAAATAATAAAGTATCAGTGTAAGGCAAAGTAAAAATCAATCACGTAATTATCCCTTCAACAATAACCCAATTCACATCAACACGTCAACCGTCCATCTCACTATGTAGGAATTATGACGAAGTGTCAATACATGAGTATATGCTAAATTATTTCTAACGCCACAATTGATAGAAATTGGGATTTATCACACATGACAATCTAAACAAGTAGTCAATAACGAATTATAAAGAATCGCACCAAAACATCAATTGGGCTCCGTCAGTTTTAAACCTTAAACTTTGTCAAAGAAAAGAAAAGAAGAGAATAGGATTAATCAGACATGCAACTTCAACATGTAAACAAATTTGTGGATAGGTTATTGAGAGCCTATTTTTTTTTCGAAAATGGGTCAGCAGTGCGGAGAAGGTTGGTGGCGGGTGGACGACAGAGATGACCTGGGGCGGCGACGGTTGGTTCGCGGAGGAGGTTGGAGAGCAGAGGGTCTCGTGGTGATGTTGAAGCGGCGATGGCGTGCTGGTTCGTCGCCGGAAAGGGAAAACGGAGGGAGAGATGGTGATGGAGGCGGATGGGCTGGTGGGAATAAAAAATTAGGATTAGGTTTGGTTTTGGTTGTATAAAAGAAAGATAAATGGGATTTAATCTCAGTCGTTAGATCAATCTTGATCAACGGCTGACATTTAAGCTTATGTGGAATTAAAAATGTGACTAGGATCATAATAGATTAGGCTAAAATTGACATGAATAAAATGTAAATTGGCTAGATTTGTAATAGATAAGGTAAAAATTAAGCTATAAGATAAATAAATTAGACAAATTGATTTAAAAAATAGGTCGTTATTTAAATTAAAGTAGAGATAATAATATATAATAATAATAATTAAATAATAAATTTTAATAATAAATAGTAAATAATAACATATATAATAACGATGTTAATAATAATAAATAAAAAAACTAATATAAATAAATAGTATTAAATAATGAAGAACTAGACAATGTGTTTTGAAAAATAAAATGTGAGTGTGCACAATTACGTGAAAAATAATTTCATAAAATTACATAAAATGTCGTATTTAAAAAATATAAAATGATGCTAAAAGAAAATAACATAATTTATGCATTTTTCTGAATTATAAATTCAATACGTCAGTACGTATTTAATATAAAAAAATGATGTTAAAATTATTGATAATTAAAATTAAATAATTTGATAAAAATAGCAGCCTAAAACTGATATCAGGAGGTCAAAATTGGGTGTCAACAATTCGTGACACCAACATTCTTAATAGGAACCACCAAGAAAGGATCACCCGTACATTTTCTCATCATGGATACATGAGATACAAGGTGAATAGAATCCAAACTTGTAGGCACTTCTAACTCATAAGCAACACTTTTCACTCTCTACAAAATCAAATAAGGACCAACGTAACATGGAATAAGCTTTCCTTTTTTTCCAAAGCGCATCACTTCCTTCATGGGAGACATTTTTAAGAACACTCGATCACCCACATCGAACTTCAACTCTCTTCGCCTCACGTCTACATATGACTTTTGGGGACTTTGGGCAATCTTAAGCCTATCCTGAATACCTTCACTTTCTCTATAGCTTGATGAACTAAATCAGGACCGAACAACCTTGCCTCAGCAACTTTGAACCACCCAATAGGCGATCTACACCTTCTACTATAAAATGCCTCAGTGATAGATATTATTGTACGTAAACTCTACAAGAGGTAAGTGGTTAACCAAACTACCACCAAAGTCAATTACACAAGCTCGAAGCATATCCTCCAAAGTTTGAATAGTCCTTTCTGCTTGTCCATCCGTATGCGGGTGGAAAGACGTACTAAGGGTTACTTTAGTCCCTCAAATCTCACTGAAACGACCACCACAAATGAGATGAGAACTGAGTACCCTGATAAAAAATAATGGAAACTATAGTACCATGAAACTTTACGATCTCCTGAATAAACAACCTCATATAGTCCTCAACAGAGTAATTAGTCCTCACCGGCAAGAAGTGAACAGCCTTGGTCATCCTATCCACGATGACCCAAATAGAATCAAACTAGTTTCGAGACCGCGGAAGACCAGTAACAAAATCTATATTTATCACATCCCATTTCCATACAGGTAACTCAATTTCTTGAGACAACCCACCAGGCCTTAAGTGTTCCACCTTCACTTGTTGACACACCATGCATATTGCCACAAAATTAGCCACATCCATTTTCACATTATTTCACCAATAGATCTCCTTAAGTTCTTGATATATCTTTGTCGAACCAGGACTAATCGAATAATGCAACTCATGAGCTTCAGCCAAAATTCTACCTTCCAGCCCCTCCATATCGGGAACACACAACCTCTTTTGGTACCTAAAGATACCATCGCCACCAATCTTAAAAGCCATCACCTTCTTCCTACCTACATCATTCTTGATTTCAATCAAGATAGGATCCAACACATGTTTCCCCTTCACCTCAGCATCAACAGATGACTTTTCCACCTCTTGCACAAACACACCACCATTCTCAAAATCTAAGAGACGAATTCCAAAATTAGCCAACCGGTGAATATCCTTCACTAAGTCCCGCTTCTTCTTCTCCACATGAGACAAGCTCCCCAGAGATAACCTGTTGAGAGCATCAGCAACCATGTTAACCTTACCAGGATGATATTGGAGACTTATATCATAGTCCTTAGGCAACTTTTTCTGTGTAAATACATATTGTAGGCTCTTATGATCTGAAAGATGTCAACATGGACCCTATATATATAATCTCGTCAAATATTCAATGCAAACACCACAACCAACAACTCCATATAATGATTTGGATAATTTCTCTTATAAACTTTCAGCTGCCTAAAAGTATACGCTACCACCTTGCCATGCTGCATTAATACAAAACCAAGCCCCATGCGGGACATATCATAATAAACCATAACTACCCTTGCATAAAGTCAAAACTAGAGCAGAAGTCAATTTATCTTTCAACTTCTTAAAACTCCCTTCACAAGCATCGAACTATAGAAACTTCACCTTCTTCTGAGTCAACCTAGTCAAAGGTGTAGCAATCAATGAAAAACTCTCCACAACCCTCTTATAATAAACTGCTAAACCCAAGAAGCTCCGAATATAGGTTGGAGTCATGGGTATAGGCCACTTCTTAACCACCACAACCTTCTGTGAATCCACCATGATCCCTTCACTAGAAAAAACATGACCTAGAAAAGTAACAACATACAACCAAAACTCACACTTTAAAAACTTAGCATACAATTGTTGATCCTTTAAGGTCTGCAATACAACTCTAAGGTGATTAGCATGATCCACCTCTCTTTTTGAATATACCAAAATATCATCTATAAACACAATCATGAATAAGTCCAAAAACAGACGGAATACCCAATTCATGAGATCCATAAATGTCGTTTGGGCATTGGTCAACCCAAAGGACATGACCAAGAACTCACAATGGCCATACTGAGTATGAAAGACAATCTTAGGGATATCCTCCTCCCTCATCTTAAGTTGATAATAACCCGACCAGATGTAACACCCCGATTCGCTGAACCGAAATGCTACACGGTGCTCATGACCCCGAAGGACCACAAGCTAACCCATGGCTGATATCTGTACCTGTAACTGCATAATATTCATATAAAATACGGAAACATGAACAAAGAGGGCGTAAGGTTCAATCTTGAATAATAAGATATCTAAAATAAGGTGGTATCACAGTACCAAAACAAAATTGAAAATACTAAAGTCTAAATCTAAAAACTCTATAATCGTCTGAAAGCCTCTAAACTATCTGAATAAGGAGTTGAAGGAACATGTCTCCAACTAACTCCCTAAACTGAGAATAAACTGAAATACTGGAATAATAAATGTAACGATCATGTCCTTGAAAGATGAGGACTCACTGTTTACTGAACTGCTACTGCTGATTTGGAATCTGCACCTAAGAACCTATGGTGTAACATAAAAAGAAAGCACCATAGTGCGAATGCGTCAGTACAACTAAAGTACTGAGTATACGTGGGGGTAGGCTAAATGCATGGGGTTTATATGCATGAACATGCTGACTAGTATGAATGTGAGAATACATACATACATACATACAAAACTGCTACAGATCTCATGGAGATACTGACTACTTGAGTTTGAACTTTGACAACATGAGTTTCGTGATACTAAGATACTGAATGACTGATGACATGGATGACTGTACCTAATAGTCCTAATTTTGAGGAAAACTATCTGAGTTCCAAACTGTATCTGAACATCTAAGTCTGAGATCAGTCCTAGCTGACGAGTGATCTCTGAAACTGATAATGAGAATACTCGACTGAATCTGAGATTGAGATCAAGCCTGTCTGCTGGGTGACCTCTAGATATAATAATAAGCATCTGAATATGGGACCAAGCCTATATGATGGGATGGTCCAGGAATCAATGGAACTATGTGAGTTCCTTACTGAGATCAATGACTGTATCTGACAGTCCTGATTCCTGATTTCTACTCTGAAGACTGATACTAAAAATGTAGCTGTAATTGTGGGAGGTAGTAACCTAACCGACATACCCCACTACTGTACTGGTGGGATCCAATCTTTGCCCTGACTGGAAGGGTGTCAATACCATGCCACAGGTAGAGACCTCTGTTATGGTCAAGCCTTTTTAACGGGTGACCCTGAACAGGAAATCAAGCCTAAGGTAATATAATAATCAAGTTTAGCCTTAATCTGACGGGTGACTCCTGTCTTGCGCTGGCTACGCAGTTCTGGAGTACAGCGATTGCTGCTAACGGTTCTACCTCTCTAACGGGGAAACCGTCATCCCCATACTCGCTCGGTGCTAGTTCCAACTCCCAACTGAAAGATACTGAACAGATTAACTGAGCTGAACTGACTAACTGAACTGATTCTGAGTTTACTGAGTTCCTTGGACTGACGAAACACTACTAACATCTGATGTCTAGCTAAGTCATGAGATTTGTCGATCTTACTGAGTACTGAGTTTTCATGAGATTTCTGAGTCTTTCCTGAGTCACATGACTAACTGCAATCTATGGAACATAGCTTGACTGGGGATGTCTTGAAACATGACACTAGCTCTTGGTACACAACTATAGTTTTCGGGTACAAGTACCCCCAGGACTCGATGGAAGGAAACTGACACACATGACTGACTTGATCACAAGATTTGAGTCCACAATTCACAATATCATAAGTAAGGATTTCATAATAAGAATGATTCTCAACAAACTATCACATGATCGGGAATGCACACAACATCTATATACTTCCATGGATTCAATAACATGGTCATTCCATATCACAACAATATCATGAGCATCTCATACAACTTCTTCAATTCAAGACAATAGCATGGGGATCACGTTGAACATAAACATAGATCATGGAATAGTCACTTAGGACTTATTATGTCATAAAAGCATGATTTCTATTCCCTTAGGTATTTTCACAAACACCTTACATGCACATCTTAGGCATAGGTGGATTCATCAAGATTTCAAAAATTCAACCACCAATTTCATATGTTTATACATTAAATACCACCATATCCTCACACAAAACATACAAAGATCCCATCTTAGGCGTCATCAAACTCCAACTACATGAACATCAACCACCAACTACATAAACATCATAATACATAATTTAGAAGATGGTTCTTGAGCTTCATGGACGAAAGGAGTCCATGAATCAACTCACGTATACCTTAGAAGGAAAATTCTTGATGATTGACGGAGGAATTTCCTTGAAATCGGATCTTCAAGATTAGTTATGCAACCCTAGTTGTTTTTCTCTTTTAGTGCTCTTGGATGATGATCTTTGAGGTGATAATAGGGTTGTAATATGTTTAGAAGCTATATATTTCGTAGGATTAAGTTTAGGGACGTGTAAGGAGTGTTAAAAGACTTAATTACCCTTAAAATAACTCAAAACGGAGTGTTTTTGGCACCTGGAACTAACTTAGGCGGCGCCCAAGGGATTGCCTAAGCTAGGTTAGGCGGCGCCTAACCAATCGCCTATGTTTGGATTGGGCGGCGCCTAACCAATCTCCTATGCTTACTGTTTCTCACGAAAATAGGCATAACTTTTCGCTCGGGTATTGGATTAAGGCGAAATTGGTATCGTTGGAAAGCTAATTCGATTCTCTACAATTTGGTAGGTCTAAATCAGCCAAAATACCACATTAACATCGAGTTATAGTCGTTCAAAGATGACCCTTGCAAAATCGAACACTAAAACTTGATGGATTCAAAAACTCTTAGCTTGTATTACCTTAAGTGACTCATATGAACATGCTTAATGCATCATAAGCTATCCTATCACTAGGATATTCATTGTAAGTCATGTACTCAAGTATGAATCACAGGATAGGAGATTCCATACGTAGGAATACTTATTCACTTCCTAGCTTAGAAACATATGGGGTATTACACCAGAGGTCAATCTTAGAGAAATACTTAGCACCCTGAAGTTGGTCAAATAGATCATCAATCCTAGAAAGAGGGTGTTTATTCTTCACAGTTACCTTATTCAACCGACAATAATCAGTACACATTTGAAGAGAACCTTTCTTTTATGCATGAATAAAACAGGTGCACCCTATGGAGACACACTAGGGTAGAAAAAACCCTTGTCAAGAAGTTCATTTAACTACTCCTTAAGTTCTTTAACTCATCTGGAGCCATTTTATAAGGAGGGATAGAGATAGGACCAGTGTTCAGAATAAGATCAATCCCAAAATCAATTTCCCTATTGGGAGGAACACCAGAAAAATCATCAGGAAAGACCTCTGGAAATTCCCTAACCACGAAAATAGATCGTAAAGAAGGATCTTCTGATTTAGAATCCTTAACCCGGACCAGATGATAAAGATATCCCCTGAAAATCAATTTCTAGGCTCTAGGATAAGATATGAACCTCTCCTTAGGAACTAGGGAACTCTTTTCCCACTAAATAACCAGCTCATTAGAGAATTTAAAAATGACCTTAAGGGTCTGACAGTCTAAAGAGGCATAGCACGAGTGCAACCAGTCCATCCCTAAGATAGCATCAAAATCTAGCATGTCAAATACAAACAAATCCACCAATATTTTTCTACCACCAATAGATACCACAAAACCTCTATAGACCCTTTTAGCAACTATCGAGTCAGCCATTAGGGTAGAAATAGAAAAGGAGTCAAAATACACTCAGGATCAAAACCAAAATGCACAGCCACATATGGGGACATGTAAGAAAGAGTGGAACCTGAGTCAAGTAAACAATACACATCACAAGAAAAGATTTTTAACATACCAGTGACGACATCAGGTGAAGCCTTAGACTCCTGACGGGTAGTAAGAGAATATAAGCAATTCCGACCAGCATTGGTACTAGAAGTGCCACCCCTTAGTCCAGAAGTTGACGACGTGGCAACCGAAATCTTGTTAGCCCCCTCAAAAACCTTGCCCCCAGGACAATCCCTCAGCATATGTCCCAGCTGGCCATAACTGAAATATTGATTCTTTCCCTCATCACAGAAACTATGATACAACCGGCCATACAGTATAAAAGAAGGATACGACAGAGTTGACTAGACTTCACTTACCTGAGTTTTAGCACCCTATGCCCTAGAACCATCACCTCTCTAAAAATGATGATCCGTCGAATATGAACCCGGATTGCCCCACCTCTTCTTAGACCATTTCTCACCATCTTTACCACTCTGATTTGAATATCAAAACTTCTTACTCTGTTACTTCCCCATATTCTCTTGCTTCTTTTTCCTGCCTCAACCTGTTGCATATACATCAAGTCTAGAGATGTCTGCATCCTTATTCAACAAGGTAGCTTTGCTCTCTAAAATCAACTTACGAGATAAACCAAAAGAAAATTTCCTCATTTTAGCCCGCATACTAAACACTAGCTCAAGAGCATATCAAGACAACTAGTGGAATTGCAAGGCGTACTCCTTCACTGACATCCTGTCTTACTTCAGATTCACAAACTTCTCCATTTTTACCTCCCTCATCTACTGAGGAAAAAAGCAGTTAAGAAAGGCATTAGAGAAATCCTCCCACAAATAAAATACATCATCATCACCCCTAAGCTGCTCCCACTCCTCGTACCATTGGTACGCCACATACTTCAACCGATAAGCAGCGAATTCCATACCCTCTACCTAAGTAGCATGCATAACCCAAAAGATCTTCTCCACCTCATCTATAAAACTTTAAGGATCCTCCTCAACCGTAGTACCAGTGAAATTCGGAGGGATCAACCTCATAAACTGGCTAACTCTAGTGGTCTCAAATGAACTCCCAATAATACTAGAAGAACTCATCTGACGTGACTGAGATGTCACCAACTGAGTCAACAGATAGATGGATTGGCAAAACTCGGCATTAGTAATGTATCCCCGAGGTGACTGAACAAGAGTGTCACCCTCTGGAGTAGGATCAATGGAGATCGGTGGGAATCCACGCGAACAATCAGAAGCAGCAACCCTAGATGGAGTCTGTACCTTAAAAGTTGGACGAGATTTGCCCACATTGTCCTTAGGTGAGACAAATGAGTTTCCATGAGCTTCAAATCGTCTGGGAGGCATGATCTAAAAGGTAAATAAATGGGATTTAGAGGAATCCAAGACCTTAGACTCTATAGACTAAAAATAAAATAAACAAGAAAGGGAAACATTCTTAAATGTCTCGTAGCCTCTCCCTTATAAGTGTGGCATGGTACACACCTATAAAAGAGACTCTACTTGACATGGCTTTATGGATACCTCAAAACACTCAAACCGAGGATCTGATACCAACTTTGTCATGACCCAAATAAAGACCTAGCCATGACGGGTATCTCAAGTTTACCGAGGACCGAAGACCACCCCCTTAGCCAATTCCAACATAACCAATATATATATGACAAGATAGGAAAGACAAACCCAAAAATCTATATGATATCATTATCTGAAAAAACATCTATAATACCAAAACTAATACCTATATCCACGACAGTCCAACAAAGCCTCTAGAAAAATTAAATACCAGTGAAATATTGGGACATGCCCCCAACTACAGCCAAAACAAATCTAAAATAAAGTTTAAGACAAGGGAAACCAAAACATGAAATGAAGTCTTTCGAAGGATGAAAGCTCACACTTCAAGTTAACTCTCGATCTAACCACGAACACCTGATTATTGTGCAGGAAATATAGAAGTATGGCCAGTTTCTGCATCGCGTGAAAATACAACGTCTGAAGACAGTTAACGATTGGATCACTAGCATGTAACTCAGGGATAAAGGAGTAAAGTAATGTCATAATCCATAATATGAAAACCAGTAAAACCCCATGCATAACATCATATGCAATAAGTACATATACATATATATATATATATATATATATATATCATATACTACAAAAAGGGAATAAGGATTAGCATGTATTTTTAAATTATTAACTTGGACTGTGTAGCTTTACCGTCCTAAAGGCACCTACGGGCTATATGGGTTTAGCTCCCTCTGCTGAAAGGGCCCCAATGCATGTTAGCTGCACGTACCGGAGAAAACCCAAAAAGTCTAATGTCATCCCTAAAATATAAAGTGTGTCTCATGCACACGTACACCATGACCAAACCTTACGTCGATAAATATGATTTTTCAGTATCGATCCTCTCTGGACCTCCACCTTCCATGGCTTTGCTACATAACCCCCTTTAAGCCTATATTAAAATAATTACACATTCTCAACTATTTACCAAAAAGTCTTTTAATTAGGAATTTCCCGTTGGTATCGTCATACCAAAATTAGAGCTTGCAAGTCTATTTGTTTATGCCATACAAAACCATTTGACCAAATTTGACTCCAAAGTTTCCAATTAAACCAAAATCCTGGCCACCGAGGACTTACCAAAACCATTTGAAAATCAAACCAAGCCAATTCATGTTCTATTTACCATTTATGCAATGAAAGGATTCCAAGAATAGTCAAACTATGTGACAAAATCATATTCATTGTCAATTTCACAAACAGGTTAAGGGCACATAATTTTCAATACTATATACCAAGGCAAAATCATCAAATTGGGGATTAACCATGATCCTTAGTTTAATTACCATTTACATGCATCCCACAATGTTCAAGATCATAAATAAAGCATAATTATTGTATAATAAACCATGGAAAAATATTTAAACCAAATACATTCAAAACCCTCAACCCATAGTTCAAAACCCATTATCAAAACCATGAATAATAACCAATTTCATGCCATTAATAAAACACAAGTATAGGAAAAGAGATATATGCCTTAATTGCCAAGAAATTGGAAGAAAATCACACCCTTAGGACCCTAGATGCTCACCTCCGTGAACCAGGATAGTTGAAAAGGGAATTTTGAGAGAGTGTAGTTGAGAGTTATGAGATGACCTTCATATAATCAAAACTGATAGAAATAGGTCCTTATAGTTATTAAAAATTATTTATAAGTGAAAGGACCTCACTACCACTCTTCCCCTTTTAATTAAACAAAATAACCGTAAAATAACACAAGTCCATGGCACGGACCCTATCGCAGAGGTCTAGCCTCTGTGACGGGGACCCTATCTCGAAGGATAACCTCCGTGACACGGATCGTATCGCGAAGATTATCCTCCATGACACGGGGCTATCGAGAGGCTTACTGCCTTCGTGACCCAAAACTACCACGAACCCCATCCAAAAATTCTAAAACTCTTTCGGATTACCCTTTTAACATCCCCAAACATAATTTGAGTCAAAAATTAATATTTCAAGCACGAGAAGGCCAAAAATAAAATACCCAAAATTTTGAGGGTGTTACAGTAGCCAACGTGTCACGCTCTTATCGTGGTGACTAAGTGGCTGGCATGACACTACCTAGAATCCCCACTGCCTCGGGGTCCCAAAATGACCTTGAACCCCTTTCAAAAATTCTAAAACTTTCCCAAAATATCCTTTAACACCCCTTAACATGATTCAAGTCAAAAATTAATATTATGCACACGGGAGGGTCAAAAATAAATTGATCAAAATTTTGCAAAATTTTGCAGGGTCTTACACTAGCATACACAATCGGTACACCTCTAACCTCCAAACACTTCCGTAGAGCCTCCCTGGGAACTCTACCATAGGCCTTCTCTAAGTTAATAATACCGTGTGCAAATCTTTCTTCATTTACCTATATTTAAACTGAATTGATAATATATAAAATCAAATTGAATCGACCGATGCATACACCTAGTTCTAGTAAGATATAACTTTCTTAGGTGTTTCTTAAAAAATAACAACAACAACAACATGCCCAACAAAATCCTATAAGTGAGGTTTGGAGAGGGTAAAGTGTATGCAGACCTTTCTATTACCATGGGGAGGTAGAGAGGTTATTTTTGGAAAGCTCCCGGCTCAAGTGTAGCAAATTTAGGTAAAAAAAAGAGAAAAGTAATGAAGAAAATATGACAACTAATTCTCCACACAAAAAAATAATAAGCCACAAAATAGTGGGATAATTAAAACATAATAGACAACAACAATGATAGATACCTACGGCTAAGTCCTAAGCTAGCATACTATGGTATATGACAACACTCCTACCCAACTAACCTATTACCCTAATATGCATGCTCAACATCTCCCTATCTAAGATCATGTCTTCGCTAATCTGAATAAGTGTGTTGTCCTATCTAATCACCTCACCATAATACTTCTTCAACTTTCATCTACTCCTCTTCGTACCTACTATATCCAGCCTCTCAAACTTCCTCACTGGGGCATCTGAACCTTGCCTCTTTACGTGTCTAAACCATCTTAATCATACTTCCCTCATCTTGTCCATCATGGAGGCTACTTCCACCTTATCTCAAATAACATCATTCCTGATTCTATCACACTTAGTATGTCTACACATCCACCTCAACATCCTCATCTCTGCAATATACATTTTTTGAATATGGGAGTTTTTGACTAGCGAACAGTCCATCTCATATAGCAACGTTGGTCTAACCACTACTCTATAAAAATTACCTTTAAGTTTCAGTGGTATCATTTCATCACACAATACTCCAAAAAGCCTCAATTTTATCCATACCACATTAATATGATGAGTTGGTCAGCTGCTTCCCTGATTAATAGTCATGTTATGCCTAGTTCACCCTCCTTCTCAAGCTGATGGGAATGAAAATGTTCAACATACCAAGCTTGCTCACTAGTACTCACATTTATATCTAGGCAATCCCTTAATCCACATATTTTCTAGTTGATCTCTTGAACCAGTATGTATTCTCTTGACCAATTTTTCCTTAATCTTCTGCCTAATAAAATAACAATCAATTTCAATATGTTTGGTTCTCTAATGAAATATCGAATTTTTTGCAATGCAGCTTTACTATCACTCTACACAACTGCTAATGAATTAACCTTGTCATTTAGTTCTTTTAGCAAAACGGTTAACCATACAACCTCAGAAACTGCATTTGTCGTGCTTCTATACTCATCTTTTGCTGAACTTATAGACATCATATTTTGTTTCTTAGACTTTCAAGAAACTAGTGAGTTTCTATGCGTGACAATAAACCCTAATAATGATCTTTTGATATTTGGATACGAGGCCCAATCTACATCACAGTAAACTAATAATACATTGATAGTCTTATAGCTTAACAAGATCCCTAAAGTTATTCTCTTTTCACATACTTCATGACTCTGACTGTTGCATCCCAATGAGATCTCTTAGTTTGTTGTAAGAATTGGATAAAAGGCTTTACTAAGTAAGTTTTGTCAGGTCTGGTTAATGTCAAATATAGCATTTTACCAATTAATCTTTGGTATTGTGTCTTGTACTTCAATGTTTCATCATTTGTTGTTTGTGTCAGAGCATCCAACTATTGTGTTGTCAACTCTGTATTGACCTTAAGAGGTGTCATGGCAGGCTTAATAGAACTAATTCCTAGGTATGAGATGATCCCAAATACATATTTTCTCTATTTTACCAAAATACCCTTAGAAGACTTGTTGGATTCCATGCCAAGAAAAATTTTCAAGGCTCTCAAATCTTTTTTGTTAAAAGACTATTGTAATGAAGCTTTGGTATCTTTAATAAGAGCAAGATTACTGGTTGTTACCAACATGCCATCCACATAGATCAATATAATGATAATATCATTGCCTTGTTTCTTGATAAACAAAGAATGATCCAAACAACTTTAAACAAAGCCTGAGGTGAGTAGTGCCTTAGAAAACCTTCATGTTTCACTATTTAGTGGCCTGTTTCAAACCTTAACAAGACTTGAGGAAGTCTACAAACCAAACCAGACTCCCCCTAACTTGGTAAGCCCTGTGAAAGTTGAATGTAAACCTCATCATTAGAATCACCCTAAAGGAAGGCACTGTAGACATCAAGCTTATGAATATGTCAATTATGTTGAGCAGCTAAAGATAACAAAACTCTCACAGAAATATTTCACCGTAGTTAGGGACTTCCTGTTGATTATAGCCCTTCGCCACTAATACAACTTTGAATATCTTAATCTCTCCTGAAGTCTTAAGCTTGACCTTATAACCCACCTACATCCAATAACAGACTTGCTCGAAGGTAAAGGCACCAAATCTTAAGTGTGATTGTCTTGAAGAGCCTGTAATTTTGAATGCATACTATCAACCCATCTACAATCTTGAAATGCCTTTTGGAAGGATCTAGGATCATAAATATGAGATAAAGCTCCAAGAAAAGCTTGGTGACTGAAAGTGTGCATAAGACAGACAATGGATAGTTATGCCAAAGAGGTTGCTTGAATGTCCTTTGAGATCTCCTAAGTTTTATTATAGCAGGAGGCAGAGTTTGAGCAGCAAAAGGTGGGTTACAAACTGTAGAGGGAATATCAGAAACATTTGGTATAGCCTCAATAGTTTGAAAGGTGCAGAAGAGAAAGTAGGCTCAGATAAAGGGTAGAAGAATGTGAGGTGACATATGCTCAAAAGAAAAGGACTGATCAACTAAAATGTTATAGTCAGAAGACCAAGAAAGTTGATTAATCTGAGGAGATGGTGTTGTAAAGCACTTGAAAGAAAAAACATGTTCCCAGAAAGTAACATCTCTACTAATAAAAAACGTCTCCTCGATAAGCTCAAATAGTATATATCCCTTTATGATAGTAAAATAACTAATTAGAACGGAAGGAACAAAATCCAAGAAGCTAGTTTATCTGTCCTGGGCAAAACACTTTCATAACACAAACAACCAAATACTCTCATATGAGTAAGAGAAAGTTTCTTACAAAAGAACACCTCATAAGTAGATTTACTCCAAAGAACTGCACAAGGAAGCCTGTTAATGACATATGTTGCAGTACATATACAATGACCCCAGTATTTCGAAGGCATATGCCACTTAATCTTAAGACTCTTGCCACATTAAGAAGCTGCCTAGGTTTTCTCTCAGGCACACCATTCCGCTGGGGAGTATAGGCATAAGTCCTTTGGTGAATAGTACCAAAATCCTTACAAAATTCCTGCATATGGTTGCTATTGAACTCTCCTTCATTGTCTAACCTAATCACTTTTACAACTGTATTGAACAGAGGTTTTTACTATTTTAAGAAATGCACTTGACATAGACAATATGTCACTCTTAAACCTAAGCAGAAAAATCCAAGTGATATGAGAAAAATCATCTACCACAGTCAAGAAAATTTTTATTTTCATCAAAACATTTAGCATGATATGGTTCCCATACGTCAAGGTGCAACAGATCAAAAGGCTTAAAAGAAGTACTAGTATTAGGATGTAAAGATTGTCTAGTATGTTGAGTAAGAGGACATACTACATAATCAAATAAAACTGATTTATAAATATCTAGATTATATCCAAAAAGTAGCTTCATAGAATTGCCAGAAGGATGAGCCATTCTCTTATGCCACAGTGAAATATCTTCATTCTCCTTATGTGCAACATGTGCTTTAATAGCTGAAACAGAAATAATACATGTGCTTTTATACGTTTTGATGGTCAGTAAGTACAATCCATCAGTCTCTTTACCAATCCCCTTCAACATCCCTGCAGCAAGGTCTAAAATAAACAGAAACCAAGATAGAAAAAAACAAAACTCCTATATTATATTGTTATCATAGGTACTACTAAGAGATTATACTTAAAATTAGGTATGAACAACACATTCTCAATAATCCCTATGTCACCAAATTTGCATTTGCTTGTGTAAGACCACTATTACTATATCATTTGGTAAGTGTACTTTTCTATTATGAGTAGTGTTCACCTTCTTTATGTCATGAAATCTAAACAAGAAGCCATGTGATTTGTTGTCCTAGTGTCAATGATCCATATCACTTTCACTACAATGGACAAAGTGTTAAAATCAGTACCTGCCATATTTTTCATACTAGTATGTGATCCTTCTTTGTCAAGCATCATTATGATCTTACCATGTTGATCCTCTGTAAGATTCGGTGCTCTGGGGAAATGTTTTGTTCTAGTTGAGAAACTAGTAGAGCATCCAGCTTGAAAATGCCTTTATACATATGCAAATTAGTGTTTTTAGGTGGAACATTATAAGCTGTGTTACCCCACTACATTGGTGAATTACAGTTTTCAGCAACAACATTATGAGCAATAGGTCCACCAAGAATCCCTTCTTTCTTTTTGCCTTTGTACTCAGGTGGATAGCCAACTAATCTATAGCAAATGCCTATTGTATGACCTTTAAGCTTGCAAAAACTACACTGTAAATTCTAGTTTTTTTGTGGCTTATAAGAATAATTTCCCTTTCCAACCATCATTGGTCCCAATTATATCCCTTCTCCTAGAGTGGATGAACTAACTATTGATCTTTAACTTTTCTCTTCGATCAAAATGGAGTAGGTCTGATGTTAGGAGTAGGGCTGGACATTAAGATCTAGCTTCATGCTTGCTCTTAACTCTCAATGAGACCCATAAGAAACTGTAATACTTTTAAGTCTTCCATATGTAGCAAAAAAAATCTTGGACTTGGCACAATCACAAGGAAGAGGTATCATTCTACCAAATTCTGCCCAAAGAACCCTCAATTTAGAGAAATACATGGAGACAATATCAGTTTCTTGAATCAATGTTGCTATCTCTTGATACAACTGATAAACTCTAAAAGTATTAACTTTCCCAAACCTCTCCTATAGATCATCTCAATTCACTTTCGTACTTGGTGCATAAAGAATTCTTGTGTTTAATTCCTTTGATAATGAACCTAAACTCCAACCAATAACAATAGAATCATATCTGCCCCATTGATGAGCTATATTTGCAGAAAAATCTTTCTTGTTTCCGCTTGCATCAATGATCTCCAACTTATAACAAGATACACATAAACCTTCTCCAGGTTGAATGGTTTTCAAATTCTGATATAAGCAAACTATCAGTCAATTCCCCAACCAATATGGGACTTTTACCCACTCTAACACCACCACCACCACCACCACCCTACGCCCAGGGCCCAACTGACACCTGACGCATGGGTCGGGAGCCCAAAACGGGGATGGACCTGGCTCTAATACCAGAGTCAAGAAAGGACCTTGGGCCTAACTCAACCTCAAAAGTTAGTTCAAGAGGTGAGGATTATCCAAGTCTATATAAGCAAACTACCAGTCCATTCTCCAACCAATGTAGGACTTTTACCCACTCTAACAGCTTCAGCTCAATTGCCATTGACAGCTATTGGAGCTGAGCTTGAGCTGAGAAAAGAAGATAATAGAAAGAACCTTATTGGTTAAGGAAAAAATGAATATGATAACTGCATTGTGCTCATCACAGTACATTTATACTACTCTAGTCCAGTTGTCATCTAATCAAAATTTTTGTAACTAACTTGTACACGCGGCTAACTACGTACCTACACTATTCATTAACCAATTATATCTACTGCATAGCTAAAATATCTAAGCTGGTCTACCCTAACTCATAGTCATGTTATGCCTATTTCATCGCTTCTCAGTTCATTAATAGTTGTAATCTGTTGGTGATTTGTCCTATTAAATCTCCCTCTTCCCAATTCCTCAAATTTTTCTTGATTTTATAAATCTAAAGTTGTTACATTTATGGTGATTTAGATATGTAATACATATGCCAGACAACCTACCTTTGGATAGAGCAGCACCACTATTAGGAGCTGGGATTACAGTGTACACTCCTATGAAAGATAGCTACTTGTTCGAAACATCAGGGAAGAGAATAGGTGTGGCTGGTTTAGGAGGTTTGGGCCATCTGGCTATAAAGTTTGGCAAAGCGTATGGTCACCATGTAACTATGCTTAGCACCTCTCCATCCAAAGAGAAAGATGCAAAGGAGCTATTAGGTGCAGATGATTTTGTTTTAACCTCCAATGAGGACGAAATGAAGGTAATTAGTGTCTCTTCTCTTTCTTAAAATTTCATAGTTTCATATAATTAAATCTCGTATATGAAGATCATGTATAAACCTGATGTGCATGATTGATAGTAACTTTTTCTCAAGTTACAGGGAAAAAAAGACCATCTTTGAAAAAGAATTCCTACTCTATCCTTTTCAATTTAGTTATGTGATGGTGTTTTACTATATAACAGAGTTTAAGAAATAAAACTTTTAAAACTTGAGATCATAAAAGCGTCATTATGACGTCATTCTTATTACTATAAAACATGTCATTAAAGGTTAATTGTAAGTTAAACTATTCCAAATATGAAAACTTGTGATTTGTTTTTTTGGAAAAAAGTTAAAAAGAAAGTAGTCACATAAAATGTTTTACATAAAGTTAAAGAAAAAAGATAGAATAATTTAGATTTTACAAGAAATAAATGATGAATGAGTTGCATGATATCATTCTGGAGGTCAGTACTGAATTAGAGATTAATTGTTTAATAAAATAACATACCAATTGAGGGTGTAAGATTTCTAAAACATAAATAAATAAATAAATAAATAAATACAATACAATACGAAACCTATTTTTAGTTTATTATTTTTCAAAACTACATGAAGCTAAGTATTCAATGCTGACAATGGTGATACACCTCTCTACCTGATATAAAGATAAGATCTTCGTACACTTTACTTTCCCCAATTTGATTTTGTGGGACTATATTGAATATGTTATTATTATACATGAAGTATTCAATATTGACAATCTACAAAAAGAAACGAGAACAAAAAGAACTAATGTTTTTATTCATAGATGAGGAAGAGAAGCCTAGACTTTATTGTGGACACTCTGTCAACAAAGCACCCCATTGGGCCTTACTTGGAGTTGCTCAAGGTAAACGGAACCCTAGCAATGGTGGGTGCACCTTCTAAGCCTTTGGACTTTCCGATATTGCCCTTGATATATGGTACGTGTTACACTAATTAACCTTTTACTTATTTATTTACTTCCCCTAATCCTCAATAGTAAGACACGGAGGCCAAGGACTAGCGTAGTGAGTTAGTCAAGTGTTTTCTACTTCTAGTAGTATGATTTAGCTACCACATAGTCTTTTCTCTTTCTTTCCCTCTCTTTTTTCTTTCTTTTTTTTTCTCATCAATGTGTATTAATATCTAAGTTACAGTACTTGTTCTGTGCAATGTTATCTTGTTCTCACTTTTTCTTTTTTACTTTCCTGCTTTTTTGAGTCGAGAGTCTATTAGAAACAATCCCCTCTACCCACTAAAGATAAACGTAAGGTCTTTATATATCTTACCCTTCCCAAACCTCACTTGTGGAATTACATTGGGTATTTGGTTGTTTTATAGTTTCTTTATTAGCTAATTCAATAATAAAATGTTTTGATGATCAATGTATAGGGAAGAGAACGGTGAAGGGAAGCATCATAGGAAGCATAAAAGAGATTCAAGAAATGGACTTCTGTGGAGAACAAGACATTTTGAGTGACATTGAAATCGTATCAACTGATAAAATTAATGAAGCATTTAATAGACTTGAAAAGAATGATGCTAGGTTCCGATTTGTTCTTGACATTACTGGCAAATCAAAACTAGAAAATTAGGGAAAGAGAAAGAACATAAACTTTTTTTGTGTTTCTATTTAATTGTAATTCATATTGGTTAAAACTTCCACAAGTAATATAACTTTGGGCATTCCAATTGCAACAATTAGATTGCACCATTATAATTTATCTGCCTTTGTTTAGATCGTACACAACTACACAAGCATATTTGACCCTTTTCCGATTTTATAATGTTCCCAATTTGATCCAATCTTTAGCTTTAATCACCTGCGTTGTTCATGATTTCATCTGAGTCTTTTACAGAAAATTAGTCTTCAAGTCTGCTATTAAGAAGACATGAAAAAAGTATATGTTTGACGGTCATGTGTCACACAGCATACAAAATAGCCTTACTTGTGAAGGGGTCATAAATAGTACATAGTACAGATGAATGCAAAGACCGATAGTTGCTCCAAGACCGGCTTTTATTAGTTTTTCTTGTGACATTGTTCAAGATTAATACAAAACATGGCTTTCTTTGCTTAAACATGCCATATACTAGACTAGTAATATCCCATGTCCCTGCACCTACTAATTCAATACTCCATCAAAAGAAAAATGAAGTTTTATTTTCTGTATATCCGTTGGCGCAGTAATAAGAGAGGGGGGCTCATGTCATACGAAAAATTCCTTCAAAGCTTAGCCATCAAACCAGTGGGAGTGTGCTTTGCTACACTATTTTCTGTGACATCACTGTCTCTGCTTTCTAAGTCACATCCAAGAGGCGGAGGGACATCAACGGCTGGAGAGCAGTTAAAAAATCCATGTGGCTGCACCAACAAACTGGAAATAAGCGATGCGTAAATCTGGAAAGGCAAGGACAAAGGAACCAAAATTGTATATGCACAGGCCAGCTCAAGTACAGAAGCATAGCACCATGGCTCAAACAGAGCCGATAAAAACCATTAAAGATTTCGTGCATTTTGTAAAAATCCACGTTCTTCATTGTTTAGAGCAACAAATACTAATGCTGAACTTTGTTCTTAGTTCTTACTATGCGATGCATCTATGCTGTTAAGGATGCATCTACACTAGTATTATTCTTGCATACTCTTTCTCCTTTAAGGTAATGTTTTACTCGAGTATTGAGTTCAAACATCAACAAGTACAGGAATTTAATGATAGAACAATATATGGCAACATATATCATTAGCTCTATGATAGATTAGTTTAAATTAACCAACAAAACGCTAGGTCTAGATGAGAAATATAAAGATTAAAAATCATTAAAGATAAAATTCTCAGAGACCTGAAGCATAAAACCAATGTGTTCCACTGGCATAACAGGCCAGTCTTCCAAGCGAGGAACGTGTGTGATTCCAAAAATGTACCTGCAATAAACATAGTTGGTCAAAACTTGTGAAGTTTGCAGGCTATTTCAATTATGAAACGTTAGGATCACTTGTTGTCGAGAAAACTAACCAGAGAACAACATCACTTTCTTCCAGAGGACGGTCTTGCTTGACCCAAGAAGCTAATCCTTCGCCAGCACGGGGATTTTGATTAGGGAACTCTCCTCCTGGAAAATCTTCTCCAGGTGCATATTGTGTAACCCATAGATTGTGCTTCAGAAATGCAGCCCTTCTTAAAAATTTTGCCTCAGGACCAGCCAATGGCAAACAGTTTGGACCAGGTACCAGCTTGTACCCTGTTAGCTGTCCAGTTCTATTAACTGTTCTGGTGTTTCTAACCTACAAAAATAGAAAGTTCATAATAAAATTTATGTAACACAAACAGGTCTTAAGATTATTTTGCTTGGATACTCCAAAAATGTTAGAGGCGCCGATGTCACATTCTCCAAAAATAATGCATTTTGGGAGGATTCCGCATGAATGAAGCAGCATTGTTGGTGGACCGGAGCAACATAACTTAAGAAACAAATTATTCAAAAACAGGTCTACAGAAGCAGGATTATACTGTTCTCATAATGTTAGATAAAAACTAAATAAAGGATAGTACATTAGGTAAAGACTCTTACTATCCAATGACGAGCAGAGAATGGATCACAGTCGCGCATTGCTTGTAATTCAGACCTAAGCAATGTTTCTTGAGCATAGAATGCATTATTGTGAACATTTTCCTTCCCTGGTTCTTCAACTTCGACATTTACTTCAACAACCTGGAAAAAGAATTATAATGCCAATAGGAACTGAAGAAAATTACCAGTAATTACTCAACCCTCAGATGCCCCAAAAACCATGATTAGGATACTAACTAGTTACAGTAGATACCTGATTATGTGCTTCTGCTGGCTTACAATCAACTGCCATATTCATTCGTGCAACAAAGAAATGTTGATGAACTGGTGCATACAACCCTGGTGCAATTGTGGTGCCATATTTGCGAGATTCTCCAGGTTGCAATGCTCCTAAACTAAGAATTCCCGTGAGTTTAACTTCTGCTTCAATTTTACCATCCTGAAATTTCATATAGTGTACAAACAGTTGTAAAATGAAAAATGGTTAACGAATTAAACACAGTGACAAGCTCATTAAAAGTCATAGTAATGATCAGAAAACTCTTCTTTTCCATGTAAAAGACATTAAGATTTCCTTGTGATAACTTTCTTTAACTTGCCTGGTAAAAGTGCCAGTAGAATGCATATTCATAATTGGCCACTGTACAAACAAAAGACACTGTCAGTCGTCTAGACCGTCTAACTTCAGTAAGGCCAGTTCTCCAATCTTGATGCTTCCAAAGCATCCCATGATCTTCTTCATGCAAGCATACACAATTTTCTGTTGTTTCAACTCCTCCCATGAAATTTGTAAAATGTGCATCAAAGTACTTGATGTATCCTAAACAATCACATCCCTGCAAAAATTATTTTGTTGTACATAAGCAACTATAGTCGAGAAAATTCAAACATGTAATGCATAGAACATAGATAAGTAACCAACCCTCTTCAGTGAATGAGCATTCTTTCCCAGGCCATCTTCTCCTGCATCAAATGCATTCTTTCTATAATGTGGATCATTTGGATCGCCGTAGGGGACAACCATCTCCACAAAACTCAATCTATGTGCTATGGGTCTACGACCTCTGCTACCATCAAGATATGCAACAGAGTGTATAACTAAACCTTCTCTAGGGGTGAAACCTATCCGAAAGTTCCACTGCCACACAGAAAGTGAACAATGTCAATGTGATATATAAAGGCAAAGAATGCTTCATAGCAAGTAAGCCTGAAAAAATGAGAACACCTTTTGCCATTCTACATAGTTCCCGCTGATGCGAAAGCTTGGACCCTCGGGCTGAATAATATGCAGGGGTTTCACATCACTTCTGTCAACCCCTCCTCTTGTCTCACCAGCTGTATAATTCCTCAGTGGATCAACTGGAGGTAACGGGACAAGTTTTCGATCTTCAAATTCTATAATCTGCATGTTTTGCACGTCAACAAGCACATATATTCCTTCAACTGGTCTTGCATATCCATTTTCCATTGGACAATCACTCTCTGTTCTGCAGAATACTAGTGGTTTTGCAAGCCTGCAGCTAGGAGCATCTGCCTCACTATGATAACCAACACACCTGTTGAAAAGTGTATTCAGGTCTCGAGTCGAAGTCGGATGGTGATGTTTAAAGAGAGCTTTGAACATTTTTATGTAGGGAAGTCATTTTCCTTAAATTTGAAGGAAATAAGTCCGTTTCCCAAAACGTTTAAGTCAACCAAACAAAAGAAAATTAGAAAACACTTTCCAAAAAATGTTTTCCGTCATACCAAATACACCCTTAAATAGAAGATTTGGGGAGAGTAGAGACGAGGATTTTAACTAACCAAGGATCAACCATCACAAGATCCATGTCATCAATACCCCTTCTCTTCATTGCTTCTCTAAAGGGAGGATAATTTTTCACCACAGCTTCACATTCAGCATATTCTTGAGCATCCTATAATTAGAAAAAAAGTAATTTGATGATCAAATGTAAAAGCTGAGGAATTATACGGATCTACATATGTGACCTATTTCACAGAACAAATACATTGAAATCAAGAGCCTAATATTTCATAATTTCGAACATTTTTTTGAGTGCTTTAAAAGAGAGCCATCAAGATAACGCCGCTTCTCTTTTTGGCTCATAAACATGCATTTGATGCTTATTCTTAGATATGTAAGCCACTGTGCAGATTTCATTACTTTGAAATGTTCATAATATTCATATTTCACCTATATAACTAAAAATACTATCCACTGGAATAACTTCCTTTCCTAGATTTATTTATGTATTTTTTCTCTTAGACAAAGACTTCCACTTCTTGAGTTATTACTCCTACCGTTCTCTTAACTCCTTGCAAATACAAAAAAGAAGTAAATGTTCATTTTTTTTTTCTAAAACGTCAAATATTTTGAAACAAATTCAATTTGCTAAGACGACAAATAAAAGGATTGAGAGGCAGTAGTATTTTCCAAGTTGTAAACATGAGTTCAAGTAGTGCATACTATGGGTGGCTGAACATCCGGGACAACATTAGATGAGATAACTTTTCCTCTGTGATGTCCACCTCGAGCAGCAGCATGTACTTCAGTTAGCTCAACAATCCATATGCTTGTCTCATTTGTTTTCTTATTGTAAACGATAAGTCTAGATCTCCTTGGAGGAAGCTTAGTCGGAATCAGAGATCCTCCTTTGGTTTTGGGCATCAATGATGATTGGAAAGGTGGGAAGAAATATGCATCCGCCAAAGCAACAACACTTTTATCTGGTTCCAACAGAACCACCTCAATAAATCGCATCCCATCTCTGACCTGAAATACAAAAAATAAAAACAAAAAAAAATTGTAAGTGGCAAAGAAAATGTCCCTTTCTTCAAATAAAAGTTGTATGCAGTTTTACAAATAGAATTAGTTCAGCAAGTACAGGACAACGTAATTGTAAGTAGCAAAGTGGTCCTGAAGGTCTACTAAGATTTTAGCTATTTGTAGCTTCGAAGAAACAATAAGTAACGTACACAACTGATCGATGTACAAAAGAAACATAAAGTGATTAAGAACCTCAGGTGTTTCACCGGCAGCTCTAACAGTTGCCACAGCCACAGAGATCTCAGCAGCAGATAAAGGGTCCAACGGATGGCAGGTCTGAGCCCTTGGCATGATTTGGATACCTGCACCATAAACATTGGAACTTTAAGCAATGAATTTTAAATCAACTACACATTGGTTGGTAAGTGTAAACACCATATATGAAAATGTTCTTGTTGCATACCTCCTTTGAAGATGAAAATGTAAATATCTTACTAACCATAACTCAATTGATTAACTATCTCAACTTTTATGTTATTAGTCAAGGTTCGGTTCAATCTTTGTAATCCTTTCCCTGTTTTAACAGAAATGTATGTACTCCCTCAGTTTCATATTATTGCGTTTGTTGACTTAACATGCTTTTTAAGAAAATTTTATTTAAAATTATATTTTATTAAATTAATTTTATTAATGATATTTTAAAATTCTAAACTTGATTTTTACTATTTTATATACCAAAAATAGTATGAGAAATAATTAATAAAACTCTCTTGATTTGTAAAAATCCTTTTAACCACAAAAATTTGACCCAAATTTGATCACAATAGAAAAAAATCATGTTCACACTATAAACTAGTTAACTTTTAGACATTTTTATCCTATATTTAAAATTCTATCTATACATTTTTATTTTCAATTCCCAATACATTGAAAACTATCTAATACATGGGAATGAATTTTTTTTATGATTCTTACAATCATTTAAAAAAAAAAAAGACACTTTTACATAAATAATTAAGCCGAATGATGAAAATAGAATGAAGAAATAATTACGAGCTTTTTTTTTTTAGGAAGACTAATTTTTTCATAATTATAAAGTGAAAATTCATAAGTTAAGAGTGACCAACTTAAGACTTTTACTGATTTTGAATACTTATAAAAACTAGTACTAAGCTTATAAGCATTTTGTTGAAACTATTTATAACATGCGTATATAATTTAAAACATATTTTCGAGCTAGTTTGATCCGCTTATAATAAATTTGACCGGACACTTTCGTTATAAATGTTTTACGTTTACTAACTAGTTAAGGTGGGTGATGATTTAATTTTACTGTTATACTACTAGATTGATGACCCCTTAGGGGTCGTTTGGTTGGGAAATAAGTTATGTCGGGATTAGTTATACTGAGATTAGTTATTTTGGGATAAGTTATCCTGGTATTATTTTTTAGGAATTGTTTGGTTTGTGGTACTTATAAAAATGATAGACATTGCATCCTTTCTAAGTATAGATAGTTTGTTTATAAAAATACTCTTCGCCTTATTTAGCTTAATATTTCACTTTAAATAACTTATTTTGTCCTAAATTCTATAAAATATTGATAATTTCATTTTTTTTTAATGGAGCCCTCATAGATGTATGATTTGGCATATCTCATACATAATAAAAATTTGAAAAAATACATCAATTTACTCCTGAACTTGTGGCCAAAACTTACTTTAAACCCTAGACTAATCGGGCAATTATATACCCCCTTAATAACATTAAAGTGAATTTTTTACTCCCCTAAAAAAATTATACCACTCTCACTGTGGAGAGTGAAGTATACACGCCCCAATTTGAGCCACGTCAGTGCCATGTCATTATCAAATCAGTGTCACATCAGTGCTATGTCATTGCCATGTAAGAAATTATAATTTTTTTTAAAAAAAAAAGTAATATCATACACATACTATATATATATATATTTAAAAAAAAAGTAAAAGATATATATGCACTATTTATATATATAAAAATATATATTTCTTAACATATATATATAGAGAGAGAGAGATATCCCCCTCCCTTTCCTCCTTCTTCTTCAACCCATCCACCTCCACCCCACGATTTCTCATCCTTCTTCTTCTTCTTCAAATAGCCCCCCTCACCTACCACCCCCACCCCCGCCCGTTCCTCATTCTTCTTGTTCTCATCCCATGCACAACTAACATCCACTCACAAACTCCATTCCTCTTTCTTCTTCTTCCTCCTCCTCCCATGAACAACTGATCTCCATTTCACAAATAAAATGAAGAAAAATGCGAAGAATTATTGAAAATTAAAGCAAGATGTTTGCTATGGTTGAAATGGCACTGAAATGGTATTACTTGAGGCTGCTGTCAAGAAATCTTAAGGCAAGAAGTAGTCATTTGAAAAAATTGATTATGATATCCAAGATCAATGTTATAATGAGCTGATTATGATGATGATTTTTTTTGGTAATTGGATGTAGCCATTTGAAAAAAATAAATTAAGGTGAAAAATAGTATGTAGCAAGATTCAAATTAAATTGCTGTAGATTTAAAATAAAAAACCGTATATCTGAGACTTGTGTGTGTGAATATGTATTGTATATGGTGTTGGCCCTTTTTCAATAAGGTGTGAGTGATGAAAAAATGGAAGAAGAAGAATTAGGGGTGGTGGGGTGTGAGGAAGAAGGGTAAAGGGGTTAAAATTTTTATGGTGGGCTCCACTAATTAATTTTTTACACTTTTTTATAATTTTAACGCGCTTTAATTTTATTTTATTTTCTATTTGCCACGTCAGTAGTTAAAGTAGCAAAATAATATACTTTAAAACTTATAAGGGGGTAAATAATTACAGTTTAAGTTTAATGACTAACGTAAGTTTTCGTTGCAACTTTAGGAGAAAAAATATGTATTATTTCTCTAAAAAATTTCAGACCTTCCCATAAAATATTGGACTGTTACGGGAGATTGACATCAGGCTTGTTCAAGTAAACTATATACATCGATATACTTACAAGGCATGCACCATGAATCTACTCATTGGATCAAAAAAGAGAATTAGGATTACTTTTTCTGTTTTAAAAAAAACGACGTACTTTTCGTTTTAGATTTTCTAAAAAGTTATTCTTTCTTTTTTCTTATAGTATTTTAATTTTAATTTTTTATGCAGTATATTTAAGATCACAAAATTAAGAAGCATTTTAATAAATTTGACATAATTTTAACTTAAGATCGTAATCTAAGATTCATAAATCTCTTTTATTTTTTTAAACTCGATGTCAATTCAAAACATGTCTGTTTTTTTAAAGGGAGGAAGTAATATTTTTGTTCTGTAATTTTGTATAGATCAGAGGTTGAGAATTTCTTTACTGGTGCAACCTCTGTTGTTTCTACATTTGGCTCAATGACTCGATCTATTATTGAATCTTAGGTTTTAGGCTGAGAAATATGAGGCGCGCCCATCATAATCATTCTAAGAATTTTGCTCGTACCTAATATACTGAGGAAACTTATATAGGTGATGGATGATACAGTCTTCTAGTGTTGAAAAAAAATTAATACAGTCTTCTAGAATCACAGTTGTTAATTAAGTACTTTAATTCCAGACACACGTGAATCCAACCATATTGATATCATAAAAGTTACCTATACAATACAAAAAGATCATACAACATAATCCTCTCTTTCGAAAAAAAAAAAGAGTCCATATGAACTACCCGTTTTATTTTATTTTGTCTTTATTAATTGAGAAAAGATATTTTTTTCCCCCTGAACTTGTCTTCCAAATTTACTTTAGCACTTAAACTTAAATTTCATTTAACATCTTTAAAGTGAATTATTTTCACCCCTCAAAACTGAATACCACTCTCACAGCGGAGAATGTGTTACACTCGCTTACACATCAATACCACGTCAATGCCACATTAGAGCCACGTCATTGCCACGTAAGAAATTACTATTTTTTAAAAAAAAAATTAATTCCTCCCACATTATTTTTATATATTTTTTTGAAAAAAAATAGCAAATATATATACTATTTTATTTATATAAATATATATATATTCAGAGGCGAACCCAGGATTTGAAGAGTGCGAGTGCACCTTTATCATAACATAAGCGTTCGAGGCAGTAGTGGGTTGTAGCTAAAGTCTAATAACTTATGGGCTTATATATTATAAATATTAAATAATAAATATATAGTATATATTATATATATTAATATACATATATTTTAATTTAAAAAGTATATTAAAAATTTTGGTTTATTTCGGTTTAAACCGAAAATCGAATGACGTCAATCTAAAAATCAAAATACCGAATTTATATAAAAAAAAAAAATCAAAACCGAACTGAAAAATCCAAAAATCAAAACCGAAAAATCGAAATAATTCAGTTCGATTTCGTATTTTGATTTTTCGGTATTTATGTCCACCCCTACTTTTAAATTCTAGTTTTCACTTTCCAAGGAGCAGAGGCGAAGCCAGAATTTAAGGTTTGAGGTTTCTGAATATTTATACAGGACAACGACGACTTCAAACAAATATTATAATTGGTAAATTACCAAATGAGTAACAATACTCAATATGTATTCAAAAAGGAAACGAAACACTTGAACAATATATATATATATATTGCTTTTTCTAGTAAATTTTATGTTTTTATTTAAAAAAAATAATTCTTCTTTTTGATAATCTACATATGTAGCGAGAGAGAAAAACATATATTGCAAATAATTTCTTTTTACTTTTTAAATTGTTAAACTTCTGTTTTCTCCTATAGGATAAAATTCACTTTTAGAAAAAAGATAGAAGAAAGAGGGATTTTCCTAATGTAGAATTAAAATTTCTATGCCCAAAAAATGTTTACACGCATCTGGGTTCAATCCACGAACAAGAGGATAGTTAGACTTTTCGCTCTCTGTTTTGCCACTGCGCCACAAGATCTCATTTGGCATGGGAGTAGTACTGTATTTTTCAAATACAAATACATGTCTGCTTGGCTGGTGGCAATTAAATGTAAATGAAAAAAAAATGACATCCATCAGGAATCAAACCCGCGACATTGAGAGCCAAAGGATGCTAGCATTCAAATTCCGAACCAGTGCACCCAAACATGTTTGATTTTAAGGGTGCACAATTAAGTATATTAACACTTTAGTAGGATATTTATACATATATATACGATTTTAAAAAAAAATTACCGGGTACACGTGCACCCTTGCGAAACCACGTGGGTCTGCCTCTATATATATTTATATATATTAAATAAAAAGTGCACCCCCCACCCCTATTTTCTTTCTTCTTCACACCCCCACCCCATCCTGTCCACCCCGCCCCTCTTTACGTCCCCCCTCCACCAGCTCTTCTCCTCCATCAAACCCACCCTACCTCCATTGTTTTTCAATTTTCCTTCGTTAACAACCTCCCACCCCACCTTCAATTTCAATTTTCCTCCACCCCTACCCCTCATTTTTCTTATTCTTCTTCTTCTTCAAACCACCCCCGTCCTCGCCTCCACCCCCTCTATTTCTTTCTCTTCTTCCAACCAACCCCTATCCCCACCTCCAATTTTTTTTTTCATTTTTTTTAATTAACACCATTAGAGAACAATCACAAAATATCAAATTAAAATTCTCCCTCCATTAAACACTATCTCAATCTTCAATTAAACTTTCTCAAGTTTTCAAGCATCAAATTCATCCTTGAAGACATAAACATAAATAAAGAATAGAGAAGAAACAATGAATTTTAAAAATAAAAGTTACGAAAATTTCTTTCAATTTTATTATTCATCGAACTGAATTAATGAAGCAATTTAATGTCTTCAATTTCTTCGTTGGAGAATGTATTAATGGAGAAAAAAAAAATGGAGGAAAGTTTTGTTGGAGGATGTGCTTGAGATTGTTAATGGAAGAATTAATTATTGTAGAAAATGAATGTTGTTGTTTGTTGATGTATTGGAGAATAAAATGGTGTGCGTGTGGGGTGTAGGTGTGTGGGGTGAGAATGAGAGGTGAAGGAGGTGAGGGTATTGAAGAAGAAAGAAATATTTTCTTTTAAATACATATATGTGTGTGTGTGTGTGTAAAATAAGTGAGAAAAGAAGAAGAAAAATTTGAAACGCACCCTTTTATTTTTAAATGTCACGTCAGCATTAGGAGGGAAATAGTTTACTTTAAAGATGTTAAGGGGTAAATAAACGAAAGTTATATTTAAGTGTTAAAGTAAGTTTGGAGGACAAGTTCAAGAGGAAAAAAAATGTTTTTTTTCTTATTAATTTGATACACCTTTTTAAAAACTCTAGTCAGAAATGTATTTTATTAACTTAATTTTAGTAATAATATTTTAAAATTTTGAATTTAATTATTACTTTATAATTTTATATAGTTATTTAATACATATTAAGAATAGAAGCGAAAAAGTATAATAATAATCTCTTAATTTTATAAATTGGAATAATATTTTTAGTACAAAGGCTAAATAAAATGAAATGACGAGAGTATTTTCAACACCCTCATGTTATATTAAATAAGATCAGTAGTATGATTTTTATCCACTCAGAAAACTTCACCTGAGTAGTCTCTTGAGAAAAAAAAAAAAAAAAAAGCTAGATACATATATACTCCTTAGCTTGTTCAATTTGTTTCTCTAATTTTGAGTTACTTTGAGTTACTTGGCGAAAAGTTAAAAAAAAATAATTTAATTTTATTGTGTTAAATATGTGTAAAGTTGAGGTAAAGAGTTTCCAAGAGCTTTTTAAAAAAACTAAAAGGAAAATTAAGACACAATAATTGAGACAGAGGGAGTATATATTACCTTTGATTGAGGTATTGGAGGAAAGAGGTTCAGTATTGCTTGCCAATGACGCTAGAGCTGATGACGTTTTCTTCTGCTTATTATCATCCATGGATGGGATGATGGTCCACTTCTGTAGACCGTCACCTACGACAGCAGTAGCTGCTGTCGCCTCACGACGGAGGATGGAAGTGGAAGGACTACAAGTAGCAAAAGCAGATTTTTTCACTTTTTGTGTAGTAGTAGCGGCCATTGTGAGTAGTGCTTATTAGAGGAAACTGGCATATAAAGTAGTGAAGAAATAATAATAACTTAAAAAAAGACTCTTAAAACACCAAGAGAGACTCTAGCTTGGTGTCTTTACTGTCTCTCTGTACTGGGACTCTGTGTATCTTTACATTTATAGAGTTGAAACTTGAAAGATGGATCTAGATAGACCATTTATTTTTTCATTTATTCTGCAGCACTGATAAATATAAATGGTGGTATATGGAAGCCTGTCTGGTACATAAATTCTCCTGTTAAAATATTTAAATTATGTCTGCTATAAATTAAAGAATTGGAGTACTATATATTATTACGAGGGAGGATAATAATCATTTTTATAGCTTTCACGTAATTTTTATTTTCTCTTTTAACCCAGATGAAGCTTTAATGACTTTTTAAGCCTTCATATATTTTGATAAATTTTAAAAATTTCAAGATTTTTTTACATGGCGTTGAAATTAATGATGCCATGAAAAAGGTGATATAGGAATCCACAAAGTTCATTCATACAAATTTGAGTCTTTTTTCAATGTGAAAAGGAAAAAAATCTGACAGATTCATTAAGTAGTTGTTTGGTCATGAAAAATACTTTTTTTCGGAGTTGGAGTTGAAGTTGGAGTTGGAGTTGTGTTTGATCATGTCTTTTTTAATTTTTTTTAGACTTTTGAATTATTATTTTTAAATATAATTTTATGCCCTCAACTTTTAAAAATTATCAAAATCACCCAACTACTAATTTACCTACTAACATACAACCAAATGTTGAGAAAATAATTTATATATGTCTTAAATTGATAAAATAATTAACAACAAACTAATTATTATGATTGTTATTCTTCTATAATTTGAATAAAAATATCACAAGCACGAGCTAAATAAGTTTATCTAACCATAATCGATTGAATAGAGAAAAAATATATTTTGATATATATGATTGATAGATATAAATATATTTTATATATTCTTAAATTTATTGATGAAAATTCTTAATTATTTTCACTTGAATTGATTATTTTATTGAATTTGGTCTTTTTAAAAAAATTACGAAATTTAGTTAATAAGAAGGGTTTGTGTAAAAAAATAAAGATTAGGGTTATATGTAATAATAATGAAAGTTGGAATTGGAGTGGAAAAAAGGAAAAACAACAAAAAGTTGTTTTCCATTTCCAAAATTTAATTCCGGAATTATTTTTCAAATTTTCATGGCCAAACATCATAATTTCCAACTCTGAAATTTTTTTTCAGAAAAAGGGGAAAAATATCCATGGCCAAACGGGCCCTAAGTGGATCAACTTTTATATAGACATCTCAATTAAGATAACGTTTGACTATGAAAGTAATAATTTTTAGAAGTGGAAGTTGGAATTAGAGTTGAAGTTGGAGTTGCTGTTTTGATCATTAATATAAATTGAAGTTATTTTTGAAATTTTGTGAGAGAAATAGGAGAGAAAAAGCTAACAAAAACAAAGACAAGGAGAAAAAAATAACATCTGATTTTCTAGAAAATTTCGACAAATATCTCTTTTTTTTTTGAGAAAGTCAATTCATGCAACGATTATTACCTTATTCACCAAAAAAAAAATGAAATCACAATCACTTTCTTTCTCTATTTCCTTTGCACCATCAAATGGTAGAAGTATATTAATTAATACTATAAATTAATTAAACTTCAATTTTTTTTTAAAAAAAAAAAGAAAGAAAAGGAAGAGGAAGGTGGGGGTTATAGGAAAGGGAAGACGCTGGAACGCAGGGTGGATGGGTTGGGAGTTCCAGAATGAGAGGAAAAACGAAATGGGGCAGTTGCATTGGATTTGAAAAATAGATATTTTAATTTATTTATTTTTATTGAAAAATATTTTTTTTCTTGTTAAGTTTTGAATTATTATTGCAAATGATAAATGTCCATTTCTAGTTAGTCATCTTGCCACATCATCGACGAGCGTAATACACCCACTTTGTAATTTGAGTTGATTGTCAAAAAAAACTGTTTAATAACACAAATCTAGGTAGTTTTTATTATACCACACTTACTAAAGGTGCTTAAGTGAAAAATTATGAAAACCTTAGGTGTCTATCGATAAATTCCTTCATGTGAAAATATTACTTTTTAGTTTGAATTTTGATAGTCAAACAATTTAATTTTGACAGTGAATTTGAGTATAAAATCTTTAATTTTCTTTTAAAAAATACAATATACATATTCAAAAACTATGTAATAAGTCATAATAATTAACAATTTAAAATATTAAAAAATATATATAAAAAATAAAAAATAATAATTTAAATCTCAAAATCTGAAAAATGTCATTCGAGAACCACCCATGGTGGAGTAGTTAACAAATCACTCCCTCTTTGACATATTTTCTTCTTTAGTCTTTTTAAAAAAGAAATTCTTTTTTTTTTTTAATTTTAATTTTTATCGGACATGTATAAAATTGTAAGATTAAATAACATTTTGATAGAATTGATATATTATTAATTTAAGATTATAAAATTAAAAAAATAATTGTTTTTTATTTTTTAATTATAAGTTAAATTAAAATAGATAAACAAATTAAAGTAAAAGGAGTAACTATTTAATTTGATCCTAAACGCGTTTACGCAACAAATAGTGAAGTGTTTGATCAAATTTTTAAAACTAATTTTAAGTATATTTTTCTTAAAACAGTTTTTAAAAAGTATTTTTAGGAAAAAGTTACTTGTTTTGCTTATGAAAAATTATTATTTTTTGCTCTCCAAAAGCATTTATTTTCTTCTACAAGCTTGATCAAATACCTCATTCTTTTTAAATAATCACTTTTCAAAAAAATACACTTCTTGAAAAAATAAATTCAATCAAACAAGCCGTAAGTCATGTGTCATCCCAAAATTCACTTATACATTTTAATAGCCCTTTATTTTACTATACACTTTAACTAAAGATTTGTACATGTTAAATACAAAATGACAATCAATCTAAAATATATTATGCGTGTGTCTCACATATTGATGATATTGAAAGACCATGAATAAAATGACAACATGTGTCATATGGGCTCAAAATATTTATTAAAAAAATTGCGTTTTTAATTAAAAAATAAAAACTGATTTTTAACGCTTATAATTTTTTATTTTTTTTTAAATCCATTCTCTCCCCACCTCCACCCCCCACACCCAAGCACCCACCTAATTCCCCTTATTTCTTCTTCCTCTTGCCACAACCTGTGGATTCATAATATTTTTTCTTTGATAAAAAATGAAACAAAAAAAGAAAGAAAGAAAGAAAAGAAGCAGTGATGGGGAAGAAACACTCGGAAAGTGAAAAGATAATTGGTGTGGGTGGGGAGTTGGTTTCCCCCCTTTTGTTAATTAAGAAATCGTTATGGAAGGAAAAAAGGAAAATATATTTTACCCAACAAAAGTGAGACACTTTTGTGCTATATCATCATTTTGTGTTTAATAAATACACGTTTTGAATATTTTAGGCATTTAATATATACTAATTTTAGTTGAATATCTAAGTAAATTTTTTGAACAACTTTATCTACAAATAATTTAATTAAGTCAAAATTACTTATCTAGTTCCTTACTTTCATATTTCTTTATCTTTGTTAATCCAACACATTTCTTAAGAATATTTTACTAAAATAACTTTTAGTAATGAATTTTAAAACTTTATATTTGATCATTATTTTGTGTAGTTATTTAAATACTAAAAATGGTATGAAAATAATAATAAAACTCTCCTCATTTTATTAAAATAGATAAATATAATAAATTATTTATTTTTTCATAATATGACGAAATAAAATGAAATGGAGTAAGTATATATGGGAAAATCATATTGCATAGATACAGAGTAGTTCCGTGGAACCTCTCAATTTTAGAGCCGTCAATATGGGTCAGGCCCGTTGAGCCGGTCCGACCCAATCTGTAATTTGATGGAGTTGAGATTCAGTTTTACAGCCCATTTAAGAACATGACTTTTTAGCCCGGCCCGAATAAGCCCGTGGCCCGTGTGGCTTGAACAATGTGAGTTGAGTTAGTCCGTGGGCCGGTCCATAAGTCAAATACATGCAACTATTTAGATTGCTTATTAGTATTTTTATTTGGTTCGAAGAATATCATGTCAAAAGTTATTTAATTTCGCTATAAAAAGTATTTTTTAGGGTGTTGGAGACTTGATTAATAAGTATTAATACTATGTAATATTGTCTGGTAATATTTATGTTTATTAGCATTCTAAAATTAAATTATAAAATATTATTTTTTAAAAAGTGGGCTAGCCCGTGAGGCCCACAGCCCACAGAGTAATGGTGTGGGCTTGGTGTTTTTTAGCCCATCATTTAGATGGGCCAGCCCGTCAAACTCAAAGCCCGTGGGCTGGGGTGACCCGTATTGACAGCTCTACTCAATTTTCGTGATGCGGATTCTGTTTGTGTACAAATATTCCTTTATCTTATTTAATTCTATTATTTTAATTATTATTTAGAAAATTAAGTAGACTTTTAAATTTTTGATATTTAACTAATTATACAACAACAACAACCCAGTGTATTCCCACACAGTGGGGTCTGGGGAGGATAAAATATACGCAGTCCATACCACTACCTCCGGAGAGGTAGCAAGATTGTTTTCGATAGACCCTCGGCTCAGGACAAAGAATAATAAGCAAATTCATAATAGAGCATGAAACAAGATGGCACAATAGAAATGAAACACCCACACGGTAATACCCTATACTAACAAACCAAAAGCACCCCCACCCACTTACCCCCACCCCAAAGCTCTCCTAACTACTGACTACTACCCACCCACAGGCACTAACCTTCTACCTTAATCCGCGTCCTCCAAACCTTCCTATCTAGGGTCATGTCCTCAATAAGCTGTAACTGCTCCATGTCACGTCTAATTACCTCCCTCCAATATTTCTTCGGCCTACTCTTACCCCGCCTGAAACCATCCAAAGCCAGCCTCTCATACCTACGAACTGGGACATCCGTGCCCTTCCTCCTCACATGCCCGAACCATCTCATCCAAACTTTCTGCATCTTATCCTCAACCGAAGCCACTCCAACCTTTTTACGGATACTCTCATTCCTAACCCTATCACTCCTAGTAAGCCCACATATCTAAAGAAATATCTGTATTTTTGCCATCTTCAATTTTTGGATATAGGCGTTCTTCACTGGCCAACACTCCGCTCCATACAGCATGGCCGGATGGACTGCCACTCTGTAAAATTTTTCTTTAAGTTCGAGCGACACCTTCTTATCACACAACACTCCCGAAGTGAGCCTCCACTTCATCCAACCTGCCCCAATACGGTGGGAGATATCCTCATTAATCTCACCATTCCCCTGAATCATGGACCCAAGACACTTAAAACTATCCCTCCTACCTACAACCTGGGAATCCAACCTAACTACCACCTCGTCCTCCTACCTCAAGTCACTAAACTTGCATTCCATATACTCTGTTTTGCTCCTACTTACCCTGAACCCTTTGGACTCAAGGGTTCGTCTCTAAACCTCCAATTTATCATTCATACCTCCCTGCGTCTCATCAATCAATACTACATCATCCGCAAATAGCTTGCACCAAGGCACCTCTCCTTGAATACGCCGCGTCAATACATCCATCACCAAAGAAAACAAAAAAAGGGCTAAGAGTAGATCCCTGATGCAACCCTATCAAGACAGGGAAATGCTCTGAATCTCCTCCCGCCGTCCTCACCTGAGTCTTAGATCCTTCATACATGTCCTTAATCGATCTGATGTATGCTACCGGGACCTCACTCACCCCCAAGTA
Source organism: Capsicum pubescens (assembly GCA_030864215.1). Lineage (NCBI taxonomy): Eukaryota > Viridiplantae > Streptophyta > Magnoliopsida > Solanales > Solanaceae > Capsicum > Capsicum pubescens. The sequence goes on from CM061545.1 coordinate 71,495,015, forward strand.
TCTCCAAAAAACCTCCCTAGGAACTTTGTCGTAGGCTTTCTCCAAGTCGATAAACACCATGTGAAAATCCTTCTTCCTTTCCCTATACTGCTCTACCAGTTTCTGCACCAGGTGAATTGCCTCCGTCGTAGAGCGACTGAGCATAAAGCCAAACTGGTTCTCCAAAATAGACACTATCCTCCTCAACCTCCACTCGACCACTCTCTCCCAAATCTTCATAGTGTGACTCAACAACTTAATACCCCTGTAGTTGTTGCAACTCTAGATGTCACCCTTGTTCTTATATAAAGGAATCATAGTGCTCCACCTCCAAGCCTCAGGCATTTTTGCAGTCTTAAAAATGCCATTAAATAATTCGGTCAACCACCTTAAACCAGCCCTACCAGCAAACTTCCAAAAGTCTACAGGGATCTCGTCTGGCCCTGTTGCCCTACCCCTTTGCATCCTGTGAATAGTCTCGCTGACCTCCTCCACCTTAAAATGCCTACAATAGCTGAAATTGTGACACCCCTTTGAGTGTTCCAGCTCCCCTAACACAATGTCTCTGTCCCCCTCATCATTCAAGAGTCTATGAAAATACGATTGCCATCTTCTCTTAATATGAGCATCCTCCACCAGCACACTACCATCCTCCTTCTTAATGTACTTCACTTGGTCGAGGTCACGTCCCTTCCTCTCCCTCGCCTTAGCAAGCCTATACAATCTTTTTTCCCCCACCTTTTTCCTCCAACCTCGCATACAGCTCTCAAACGCTACCGTTTTAGCAACCGTAATTGCTAACTTAGCCTCTTTCCTCGCTAACTTATACTCCTCCCTATTTTCCTGCTTATCCTCTTCATCCTTAATCTCAAACAACTTAGCATACGCCTGCTTCTTTGTCTTCTCTTTCTTCTTTACTTCTTTATTCCACCACCAGTTCCCCTGACGCTGACTAGCCCAGCCCCTTGTGTAACGCCCCTAAATCGGGTCCCGAGACGTCACACAGTGCTTAGGGTCACAAGTCACCCCAAGCTAACCCTTCTACTGGCATAACTCATAAGCAACTGAATAAAAATACAAATCCATACAAATCAGCAGAAATTAACTCTTTTCTGAATTAGATTGATACAAAAATGGAATTTTACAGGATTACAATTCTGCCTTTACAACCAAAATTGAAACAAAATACATCAACTTCTACTGACTGTCTATGAAGCCTCTACTAGTACTGACTGTAGGTAGCCGGGTCATGACTCCGGACTACCCCAACTCAATACGACTGAATAAAGAAAATACAACACTATAACTCTGCATAACTAACCCAAGCCCTTGAATCAAAATGACTCATCACGTGCTGATTGGATACCACGAACTGACTGGATCCGAAGGTGCAACTATACCTTGTACCTACATTCCGAGAAAATGCAGCCCACATCCGAAGTGGGTCAGTACCATGGAAAGGAACCGAGTATATGGGGGTGTATACAGTTGTATAAACATCATCATCATAAATATTTATAAGAAATATGCAGGATGTATGAAAGACTCACATAGCCCGAAGAAAATCATCATAATCATGAGAGGATGAAATAATTATAATAACACATGTGAGTCATCATATAATTTGTCAATCACTTTCAGTTCATCAAGAATATCAATTCTCATAATGTAAATATCATTTAAATCTTTCGAAAGAATAACTTTCACCATAGACACAAGGAAACACACACACACTGGGAGATCCTATAACCGACATAAATCATGTGAGCTACATGGAGTCCAACGTACAACCCACGTTGGGGAGAGCCGTCCTATCCTTGCCATCAGAGTAGGACTTCCAGTATCAATTCAAAAACACTAGTGATCACTATATAAATCAGCCTCAGGCTCACATCCTACGGGGGCACGTAATTCTAGGGAAGTAAGGTCACTTTATACCTCCCACTCGGTGCTAAAGATTACTCCCGGACTTAGCTCAGAAATTTAAATCAGCCTCAGTCTCACATTAAAGAAAATCCACAATAAACACTTCAACAATTCTCATCGGGAGCCAATTTGCTACCCCTTTATCATAATCAGTAAAAACATGGATTTCTTTCACAGTCGAGTTCAAAATAACTCATTCACGATCAAAAGATCAAATCATTCAAAACATCTCAAATATTCAACATCAACGTGCATATAGCACACATTTTCTCAAAGACACAATTTCAAATGGGGTTCGCGACCCAAATATCAAAATCATGATAAATATCGTTCAAGATTCATGCTTTATATCACCACACATGTAAATTCATCTTTCAAAATCATAAACATCAAGATTTCATAATCATCATCATAAGATATGGGTTCATGCTTCAAATTCATAAAAATCAAATAAAAATCATGCCTTTGTAAAGAGAATTACTTTTGGGCACAAGAACGAAAGAGAGTTTTTGTTGAAAAACCCCATATACCTTGAATGATAAAATTTAGATCGATAATCATTTTTGAGATGTTAATCGTGCCTTTGAATGATGGTTCTTGGAGTTCTTGAACTAGGAACTTAGAATCTTGAATAAATTTGCAGAATTAATGGTGAACTTTGGAGGTTCTTGGAGTTGGATGTAGGAGCTTAGGGTTTTATTTTTAAGGGAATTTGATGAAATATAACATATAATGCTTCTAATAGGCTTTAATATAGGGTTTGGACGGATTTTGGGTGAGGGAGAATGACCAAAACGCCCCTAAAAATCAAATAATTCTCGCATCTGTCCTTTGGTGGACTATTTTGATAGTCTAAAGTAGATCAACCATAAAGTTTTACTCCGATATCCAAATTAGATGAAATCAATTTCATTAGAAAGAGGACTCTCATATCTTTCCGTTGATATATAGTATCTCACCCAGATCATTGTGTACGGGGAGTTATGATTGTTTGAAGTTGACCCAAAAATTTACTTTTGATAGGCTGAAGTAGATCGACCATAACCTTTTGCTCTGATAGACAAATTGGATGAAACCAATTTCATCAGAAAAAGGACTCACAGATCTTTCCGTTGATATATAGTATATCACCCAAATTATTATGTACAAGGAGTTATGATCGTTTAAAATTGGAGCAAAAATACGCCAGGCCTCAGTACTTTTTTTTCCTGCACGTTTTACTGTTCACTACTATTCACTGTTCGATCGGAATGTTCATAACTCGTCGCTTGGGTGTCCGTTTTGGATGATCCACATATCGTTGAAAAGCTTATTTGATACTCTACGCAATGGTGGGTCATAATCTAAGACATTCCACACGAAAAATTTATGATTCATTCTAGAAGATAGAACCCAACACGTTTACGCACAAAATTTCAACGAAAAATTTTCCGGGGTATTACACCTTGAGACACCGAACACCTCTCTATCCATATCCTTGATACACCTAGATGCCCTATCCTACATACCATCCACGTCCCCCTACACTCCCACACCCCCAACTCCGCCACCTTCTCCCTTATCTCCAACGTACTTATCGACGTCAAGCCCCTCCACTTTATTCTAGGTTAACCCTCCCCGCCCCTTCTCCTTTTATCCTCCTTTAAGACCAAATCTATCACCAGAAACCTGTGTTGGGTCGAAAGGTTCTCACTCAGAATGACCTTACACTTCTTACACAACACCTTGTCCCCCTTCCTAAGCAACAGAAAGTCAATCTGAGTCTTAGCTATTGCGCTTCGGAAGTGACCAGGTGATCCTCCTTCTTTGGAAATCTCAAATTCACTACCACCATCCCAAAGGCTCTCGTAAAATCCAGCATTTCAGCTCCCTCTTCACTCCTCTCCCCAAAACCATAATCCCCCTGCACATCGCTATAGCCTCCCGGTAATACCCCAATGTGACCATTGAAATCCCCAGCTACAACAATCTTCTCAGAGCTAGACACACCTCTAACCACCTCATCCAAAGCCTCCCAAAACCGCTTCTTCTCCTCACCGTCCAAGCCCACCCACGGTGCATAAACACTACCCACGCTCAGAGTAAACCCCCCAATGACCAACTTAATCATCATCAACCTATCGTTGACCCTCTTAACCTTCACTACTTGACCCCTAAGTTCTTCATCTACTAAGATGCCTACTCCATTCTTACGCCTTTCACTCCCTGAGTACCAAAGCTTGTAACCATCATCATCCCTAGCCTTAGACCCTACCCACTTGGTCTCCTAAACACACACAATATTAATTCTCCTCTTTCTAAGAATCTTCACAAGATCTATGAACTTACCCTGAAGGGTCCCTATGTTCCAAGACCCCACCCTCACCCTATCTATACTAGTAACACATCTACCTCTACCACCCCACTCTATACCCCAACCCCAACCTAACACCATACTTTGCCCCCGGTCCCAAACCAGCCCTTCTCTCTCCCCCTACCCCTAAACTAGCCCTCCTCTCTTCTCCTACCCCAATAACCTCCCCCAACCCCATCCTCCTCGAACATGACCCTACCCTATCATCGATGCCCAAAACCACTACTCAAGAAAAAAAACCCAAAAAAGATAGAAACAAAACTAAACTACGATAGAAACAAAAACTAAACTAAGATAGAAACAAAACTAACAGCAGAAAATATAGAGCACACTAATGGACTAACATCAAGGACAACAAAACAAATAATAAAATACGGTGCAAGTCACCAATATACGACAACAACCAATCCCAACAAATTAAATGCAAGTCAAGATACAGAAGATAATACGAGAAATAATATGAAGAAGGAAATAGAAGAGGTTATAAGTCACTGGGTTACGCTTGTAGATCAAGTCCTCTTTTCTTGCGTGGTATGTTGGATTCCAGTAAACTGATGCAGAAACTAGTCGCCAGGATTTTATCGTTGGAGCTTTGCCAGAGTGCCATCGGAATCAGATATGGTACTGTCGGAATCAGACCTGGACGGAACTAGCAGAACCTTCAGATGGACCCACCGGAATCGGTTGCCTGTGACCTAGGCTACGTGCTGCGTATGTCGCCAGAGTTGAGCCGACGGTGGACTTAACCCACCGGCGAAAGCAGTGGGTGGTTCAAAAGATGGAGAGAGAAAGGGAAAGGGAGAGAGAAGAGGGTAGAGAGAACTTGGGAGAGAGAACATGGGAGAGATAGTATCCTTATCTATTTCCGGCGCTCCTACGCTGTCGCCAGCGTCGACCGATCAAGGGTCAGTGAACATAGGGTCAGTGAACGTTCGATATTTAACTAATCATCTATTAAATATATCAAAATACATTTAAAATTTATAATTTTAAGTACGTCATCATACAAAAATTTGAAATTAAAAAGTTAGCTAAAAAATACATGGCTCGTTCTTACTATTTGAACTCTAATAATAAGGTGCTGATCATATGGTTGAAGGGTAGGCTTTTAATGTTAGATACTCCCTCTGTCCCAAATTACCCGTCCCAAATTTCCTAATTTAATTTCTCATTTTACTTGTCTTTTTTCATTAATCAAGAAGAGACAATTTTTTTCCTCATGTTTTACCCTTTGTATTAATTACTTTTTCTTTAAATTAAAATATAAGCATTATTTAATAGGGGTATTATGATAAATTAGGCATGTTATTAATTATTTTTCATACATATGCCATCTCAATTTGGGACGGATAATTTGGGACGGAGGGAGTAAATAATAACTATAATATCAGATATTGTATACTCTTTCATTTACTTTTATTAATTTACTATATTAAAGATATATTTTTATTTGTGATTTTAGCATATTAATTGATTTTTTTTGTTATAATCTCATCATTTATTACTTATTTTTTAAATCATTTTTCATGACTTAAAACTAAATATCAACTGATGTGAGTTTTGTAATAAAATATTCATGTCAATCATTATAGAAAAAAACTACCTAAATATGTAACACCCCCAAAATTGAAGATAAAATTAGAACCGTACTTCAAGTATTATAACCAAACTTAATGATTTGGTAGCATGAGAAGTGCTTTAGATATGAATTAAGGCCTTAAGTAACTCTTCGCGCATGTATGTGGATACCATCAATAGGTTCTCTTTCACCCATTGAATTCCTAAGTAAGCCCGATTCCCCAGTTTACTTCATATTTTAGAGCCTAGGATTTCATGAAAAGCATGAACTTCTTGGTATTTCATTTCCACTCCAGGATAATCCTTATAACTGTTCCTTATAAAAATATAGTATGTTGACATGTTTATAGTTCATGCTTTCTCAGAATATTGATAAATTCAGGATTTTAAACTTGTGCTATGCAATTTCATATCCCATTCAGATTATGAAAATTGTCATGCATAGTTGCATTATTCAGAGATGTTGAGTTACGAACACCCGATGACTTAGGTTCTCATGTATTGACAGTTGAATATCCAGTCCTTCAGTTTTATTTGCGTTTAGGATGCTTTAAATAAAGTGTTTATAATAATCTCAAACTTTAGTATAAATGAGTCTATTAGTTATCAATATAATTCAGTTGGGAGTAGGACTTAGCACCGAGCAGACACAAGGATGAAGACTCATCCATCAATTAGGCTAAGACCTTTTGTAGATATTTCTATGTCCCAAAACTATGACATTACCGTAGGTTCTAAAGGGTCACCCATCAGACCAGTTTTGACACCTTAGTCCTTTTTAACATCACTTTAATAGATCCATATCAATTTATTTTTGTACCCTTGATAAGGTATGGAGCACCCTTCCAGCTGGGGTTACAGGTTGGGCCCATTTAGCTCAGATGGGCTTATGTCGATTAACAGTAGCTCCTACAGTTCAAACTCAGATTTTGCATGATCTTGTATTTCGTTTATTCATCATGTTATTTTTTAGTTATATGTTTACTTACTTGGTCATTGTTTTAATTTACATTGCTCAGTTTTATGTTTAGTTTAGTCTCTTATGTTCAACATGTTTAGTTACATATAGAATAGTACATATCTCACATGCTCAATACATTCAAAATACTGGCTACATACTTTCTTCTGCGCTATATTATTTAATAATATAGGTTCAGACGCCTAACATCCAATTCATGATTTGTATGATTCCGTGTCATCTCACCAACAAAGTTTGGTAAGTCCTCATCTTTTAAGGACTAGACTTATGTTTACTTTATTTATTTTATTTATTAAGTTTTCAAATAGTAAAAGTTAGTGGGGGGTTTGTCCCAACAACTCATCTTAGTAGTGGCTTTTAGACAGACAAATAATAGTTTCCAACTTTATGATTTTGTTCAGATGGTTTTAGTTTTGACAATTAAGTTTTGTTTTGAATATACTTATATTATTCAGATTTAGCTTCTGCCATGTGGTTATCGATTTTATACAACATTCTTAGTTACATGCCAGGTCATGGATTAGTTTGGGATTACTTGAGACTCTAAGCACCATGTTACGACTAGATGGTAGTCTTGTATCATGAAAAACTTTGCATCATAGCATTAAGTTTTAAGCCTTCTAAAGTTTCTGAAAATCGTATAGAGTAGAGTTTTGTTCATGGATTTGAAGTGTACCACACTTATGATTGAGAGGATGTGAAATGCTTTAGGAAAATTTTTACTTCTTTCATGTTCATATCATGCGATAGAGTGTGAACTCTATTTAACCTCCTTCTAACTCATCCTTTACGCGTTTATAGAATATGCATCCAAGAAGAGAAATAGAAATAGAAACAAAAATGGAAACTATAACAAGAATGGTAACCAACAAGCATCACCAAATCCGGTAGACCCTTTGAATTAACAAGTTTCACATGTTGAGTTCAAGCCTGCTTTTCAGGTGTTAGCTAAGGCAATGATTATCCAGGTGAACTACTAGGATATTGTATAGGTCAACTAGAATGGTGGTACAACGTCAGATAGAGTCTGAGATTTCACTCGAATGAATTCTCTCGACTTTTATAGTTAAAAGGTGGGGGAGGATCCGCAAGAGTTCATTGATGACATTCAGAAGGTCACCCAGATTATGAGTGTCACTCCAGTCGAGAGTGAAGACATAGCTGCTTACCAGTTGAAAGGAGTAGCTCAGACTTGCTGTAAGTAGTGGAAAGAATATAGGGGTATAGATGCAGGCCCAGTAGATTAGGATGAGTTTGTAGTTGCATTTCTAGTCAGGTTCTTCCCATTTGAGTTAATAAAATCTAATGTTCAGTCTTTTATTAAGTTAAATTAGGGATATATGAGTGTGAGGGAGTATTTTTTCAAGTTCACTAGCTTTCTAAGTATGAACCGATGATGGTGGCTAATTCCATGTCCCATATGAGCAAGTTTGTATCAGGTATTTTTGAGGATGTGCTTAAAGAGTGTGAAACTTCTATGTTAGTAAAAAATATGGAAATTTCCAGGTTGATGACTCATTCTCAATAAAATGAGAAGAAAAAATCAAGGAGAAGGAAAATGAGAATTAAAGGGCTATAAAATACCATTTTAACTTCTCTCAACAGAAGTCAGATAGTGGTAATCATTTTCAATTCCATAAAAAGTCTTCAGATCCATCCTCATTTTTTGCTAGTGCCTAGTGCCCCAATTCAAGCAGGAGTATAAGGATAGGGCATCAGGCACTAAGTCCTAAGACATTATCACCAGTGGACGTACATATTTGGTTTGAAAGAAGTATTGTAAAAATGACCAAGTTAAGTGTATAACTGATAGTAATAATTATTTTGGGTATGGTAAGCTAGGACACATATTGAGGGAGTGACTAGAGGCCTCACAGAGAGACAGAGATACTTATCCATATAATCAATCTAAATCTTCAACAACTCTAGTAGGTCGCCCGACTCAGCATGGTGCCTTATCTAGTGTAAGTGGTGGTTAACATCATAAATTTTTTTATGTACTTCAAATGTTCCAAGCTCAGGAGGATTCCCCCGATGTAGTCACTAAAACGTTACTGGTCTTTCATAGTAATGTTTATCCTTGTTTGATCCCGAATCCACACTTTTTATCTTGACCTCTTACATAGCAATAGACTTTGCTATCAGTCTAGAAATTATGTCAGAACCTTTCTCAGTATCAACTCCTATTGGTGATTCAGTCATAGCCAGATAGGTATACAGAAATTTCCTTGTTAATTTCTTAGAAAGTCACCTTAGTTGATCTTGTAGAGTTAGATATGACTAATTTTGAATTCGTTCTAGGTATAAATTGGCTGCATTCTTATCATACCTTAATTGATTGTAGGAATAAAATGGTCCAATTTTAGTTTCCAAATGAGTCAGCCTTAGTGTGAAAGGGTAGTACCTCATCCCCTATAGGCCGATTTGTCGCTTACTTAACTCCCAAAAAATAATTCCCAAAGAGTGCATCTATCATCTTGTTTGGGTTAAGGATTCAAAGTCTGAGACCCCAACTCCTTAGTCAGTTTTAGTGGAAAGTAAATTCCCCAAAGTGTTCCCCGAAGATCTTTCTAGAGTTTCTTACATGTGGGAAATTGAGTTCAAAATAAATCTCCTTCCAAGTACACATCATATTTCAATTCGACCTTATAGAATGGATCCAATCAAGCTTAAGAAGTTGAAGAAATAGTTGAAAAAATCTTATAGATAAAGGTTTTATCAAGAGCAATATCTCTCCATGCTATGCCCTAATCATTTCATGCGTAAAAAAGACAATTCTCTCTAAATGTGCATCAATTACCATCAGTTGAAAAAAGTCATAATAAAAAATAAGTATCTCATTCCTAGGATTGATTACCTGCAAGACTAGCCTCTGTATGCCTGTTGCTTTTCTAAGACAAACCTCAAATACAACAATCATCAGCTTAGTGTCATAGAACATGACATTCCAAAGACATCCTTCGAAACTCGGTATGGTGCCTTTGAATTTGTTGTTATGTCCTTTAGACTAATGAATACTTTGGCAGATTTTATAGACTTGATGAATAGGATATTCAAGCAGTACTTATACATGGTCATGATTATATTTATAGATGATATCCTCATGTACTCTTGGAGTTATAATGAGTATGCAAACCATTTAAGAATTATCTTGTAGACTCTCAAAGACTGCCACTTACTCGCTACGTTTAGAAAGTATGAATTTTGACTGAAATCAGTAGCATTCCTAGGTCATAAAATTTTCGGTGAGGGAACTCAGGTTGATACTTAAAATCTTAAAGCAATGATAAATTAGCCTAGACTTATCTCTCTATCAGATATTAGGAGTTTTTTTGGGTTCAGCTGATTAATACAATAAGTTTACTGAAGGATTTATTCTATTGCTTCTCCAATGACCATATTGACTGAGAAAAATTCAAATTTTAGTGTTTGATGTTTTGATAATATTTTTCATGAGTTGAAGACTCGACTCACCTCCGCTCTAACTTTGACTCGGCTAAAAGGTTTAAATGGGTTTGTATTTTATTGTGATGTTTCTAGAGTTGGACTCGGTTATGTGTTGATGGTAAGGTTATAGCGTATGCCACTAGATAACTCAAGCCTTATGAGAAGAAATACCCCACTCATTATATAGAGTTGATAACAGTTATTTTTCGTTAATGATTTGGAGGCATTATATTTATAGAGTTCATGTAGATGTGTTTATGGATCATAAGAGTCTTTAGTCTGTGCTTAGTCAAAAAGATTTTTATCTTTGCCAGTGGACATGACTAAAGTTGTTAAAGGACAATAATATCAGTATCTTTTACCATCCGGGTAAAGCCAATGTGGTGGATGATGCTTTTAGAAGGTTATATATAAGGAGTGTTCCTCATGTAGCGAATAAGAATAAAGTGTTGGTTCACTAGGTTCACAAGCTTTCCAAATTGGGAGTTTAGTTGGTCGATTCATCCAAAGGTAGTGTTATGGATTTGAATGGTTGATTATCCTCCTTAGTAGCTAAAGTTAAGGAAAAGATAGATAGTGATACTATTTTTCTTCAGCTGAAAGAAGTTTTTCAAAGTCATAAAGTTGAGGTTTTCTCCTAAGGAGGAAATGGTATTTTCCATTGTCAGGGAAGACTTTGCATTCCAGATGTGGATTACTTGAGACAATAAATGCTGTTTAAAGCTCATAATTCTTGGTATTATATTCACCCAATATACACTGTGATATATCTGATCTATGGAAAGTTTATTGGTGGAATGGAATAAAGAATGAAATTGTGGAATTTATGGCTGAGTATCCAAATTGCCAGCAGATTAAGGTTGAGCACTATATCTTGGTGGCATGACTCAAAATATTCGTATTCCTACTTGGAAGCGGAAAGTGGTGAACACGTACTTCATTATAGGGTTGCCTCATACCCGTTGACAATATTATTTTATTTGGGTTATTGTGGATCGGATGACTAAGTCAACATATTTCCTACTAGTTAACACTTCAGATTCAGCTAAGGATTATGCTAGACTTTACCTTAGGATATTAGTGAAATTACAAAGAGTTACTTTATCTATCATCTCAAATTAGGGGTACTTAGTTTACTTCTTAGTTTAGGAAGACATTTTAAAAGGCTCTTGGTACCGAAGTTAATCTCAGTATAGCTTTTCATCCATAGATAAATTGTTTGAGCAGATCATTTAGAATTTGGAGGCCATGTTGATAGCGAATGATCATTTTTAGAGTTAGTTGGGATGAACATTTGCCTTTGATTGAGTTTGTCTATAATAATAACTCCAAGTTGAATATTTAGATAGCCTCATTCGAAGATCTGTATAGCACGAGGTGTAGATATTTAATTGGTTGGTGAAACTACTTTGATAGGGCCTAATTTAGTGCATGAGGCTATGGAAAAGGTTTTGCTGATTAGAGGAAGGTTGAAAACTGTTTAGAGTCATGTTGCGTCCTAGCGCACACACAAATGTATGTGGTCATCCAAGTAGTAAAATGACCTTTAAAAGACAAGTATCGATCCCACTGGGACTTGTACTCAACAACATTTTAATTCTAGTATTACTACAAAGATTAAGCAAGTGCAAGAGTAACCAATAACGTTTGAGATTTGATAGCTTAAAGTAACCATAAACAATACGTTAATATAAAGTGTTGGAGACAATAATGGGGAAGAATCTAGGTTTAAGGCACTACGAACAATCATACTTACCCATACAATCTTGATAGTTTAGTTAATTATCTTGGTTGTTGATTCACGGGGTTGATAACATGATTATGATATTTTGAGCCTTTAATCATCTATCTAACTTCGCCCCATAACTACAACATTGAGCGGGGATGCAAGAACTAAGTTAAAAGTATTTTTAGTTCATCCTGTATATGAACCAAATGGGGAAAATTATGTATATTCCTATCCTAAAGTCGAATCCTAACTTTAATCCTTGAATGTTTAAGGTCCCATTCCATTCATCCCATGTTCTAATGTATTGTTCCTCTTTCTAGTGTTACAATAGAAATGTAGATTTATCCTAAGGGTCGCAAATCCATTGAATAGTAATGACAAGAATATATGAACAACAAAAAATGATAATAAGCGTAAACCAACTTAAATAATCCTGCGTATTTATGGTCTTGGACTCAACCCTAGACGAGGGTGCTTAGCCACTCATGGATTTACAATGAATTACAATTAAGAAATTCATGTATAAAAACCAAAATTAAACTAAAGGAAAGTTTATGAACCCTAAAAGAAGCCTTCTCAAGTGTATTTACCAGCCCCAAAGGTCATTGAAGGTGTGTACAATCAAACCCAAGTGTCCTATTTATATATGGAAGCAACTAGCTCATTTTGAAACAAAGAGCGTGGCACGCTATTGTATTGCTGCGATTAGAGGCATGACACACCCTAATCGTAGATGCAAACAATTTTTAAACATTTTTGTTTGTTTTTATGGCTTGTCACACCCTAATCATAGATGCAAACTATTTTTAAACATTTTTGTTTTTTTTTGGCATGGCACACCCTTATCTCATAGGCTAGAAGGCGTGGAATGCCCATGAGCTCAGAAATTTCAGATTTCGTTAAGATTTACTCCTTCCATTTGGCTTTGAGTTCCTCACTTTGTGGGTGCTTTCCTATCATTATTAGACCTTGTTTTTCTCCCGAAAATCAGTCTTAACATATCACATGGACTTATGTTACATTAAACACCACGAATTAGTGCTTAAAACACTATAGCATTCATCGAGATACACTAGAACAACACATAGCGTAATCTAGTAACACTAGTTTTCTCATTTAAACTCCGAGTGATCAATATAATTCTAAACTTGTTTTAAACACATATTAAACAATATAAATAAGTAGTTTAAAACATAGATGCTCAATTATACCATTATCAACTCATTACCCACATAAAAAGTCCTAGAAACTAGGCTAAATACGCGTAGATTATGACACTTAGGTTCATAAATCCACCAAAGATCACCATCCCACACTTAAAGCCTTGTTCATCCTCAAACAACTCTTTACATTAAGCACCATATATGGAAGACTCCAACACTACAACTACAAGAAAGGCACTCAATCTATCACTACAATGACTATACAGATAGAAAGTTCCACATCAAGCATGTCATAAACATTTGAAAACTCATGAACACTACATTAAAACAATCTAGCCTCACAAATTGAACCCAACAAGTTGGCAAACTCATGCATATTAATCAATCAAAGAGATAATGTAAGTCACCTAACTATCCTTAAACATGCCCCTCACCACAAGTGAGTTACCCATATTCACACACAGATAAGTAATTCATTACAACAATGAGTATATGAATCAAATTTTGCTTACTCTCATAAAAAATTCATATATCACACAAGATGAACCATAGGCTTGACCTTAGTATAGTACTCGACTAATATCAGAATATCATGGATCAAGGTCAAATAGAACTTTAAGGGTTGTAATGTAGTATAAGAGATAGGTAGGAACTATTCTAGCCAGTAATAGTGACTATCTTTCCTATGAGCTTTTATGTATCACATTGTACATTGAACTCTGCTCTTACAAACTAATTTTTCACCACCTCTACCTTCATACATCTATTTTGTTTTCCCCATATCTTTAATCTAGTTCATACATTATAAGTCGAGAGTAACAACAATAATAGACCCAGTATATTCCCACAAAGTAAGGTCTGGGGAGGGTAAAATATATGCAGTCCATACCACTACCTCCGAGGAAGTAGAGAGACAATTTTCGATAGACCCTCGGCTCAAGATAGAGAATAGTATACCAAGATCGTAATAAGACATGAAACAGGCTGTATAGCATACTAAAAATAAGAGATAAAAAAATAAAAACACCAAGTCTTAGAGAAATGGGAAATAAGAGAAATATGAAATAAGAACATAGATACCCATGTGGTAGTAACATGCCCTCACAGGCCTAAAACACCCACCACACCCAAACTCCCCTATCACCTAGAGATTACCTACACACTCACCCTAGCCGTCAACCCTAATCCACGACCTCCACACCTTCCTATCTAGGGTCATGTCCTCAGTAATCTGAAGCAGTTCTATGTTATGCCTAATCACCTCCCTCTAGTATTTCTTAGGCCTACCTCTACTCCTCTTAAAGCCATCCAAAGCTAGCCTCTCATACCTCCGAACAGGGGCATCCATGCCCCTCCTCATCATATGCTCAAACCATCTCAACCTTTCTTCTCGCATCTTGTCCTCCACCGAAGCCACTCCCACCTTCTTCCAGATAATCTCATTCCTAAATTTATCCTTTTTATTTAGTCCACACATCCAACACAACATTCTCATTTTCGCCACCTTCAATCTTTGAATATGGGAGTTCTTGACTGGCTAACACTCCGCTCCATACATCATGGCTGAACGGACTGCCATTCTGTAGAATTTGCCTTTAAGCTTAAGTGGAACCTTCTTATCACATAAAACTCCCGAGGCGAGCCTCTACTTCATCCAACCTGCGCCAATACGTTTAGTGACCTCCTCATCAATCTTGCCATTCCCCTGAATCACAGACCCCAGATACTTAAAACTATCCCCCTTACAAACATCCTAAGAATCCAACAACACCACCACACCGTCCTCCTGACTCGAGTCACTAAACTTACATTTCAAATACTCTGTCTTGGACCTACTCAACCTGAACCACTTAGTTTCAAGAGTTTGCCTCCAAACCTTCAATTTCTCATTCACCCCCCATGTCTCATCAATCAACACTACATCATCCGTAAATAACATACACCACGGTACCTCACCTTGAATACTCTACGTCAACACGTCCATCACCAACGTAAAAAGGAACGGGCTAAGAGTTGATCCTTAATGCAAACCTGTCTCGACCAGAAAATGCCGTGAATCTCCTCCCGCCATCCTCAACCGAGTCTTTCCTTCATAGTACATGTCCTTAATTTCTCTGATGTACACCACCGGAACTTCTCTTACCTCTAAGCATCTCCAAAGAACCTCCCTAGGGACTTTGTCGAACGCCTTCTCCAGATCGATGAACACCATGTACAAATCCCTCTTCCTTTCCCTAAACTGCTCCACAAATCTTCTCACCAGGTGGACTGCCTCTGTCGTAGAGCGTCTAGGCATAAAACCAAATTGATTCTCCAAAATGGACACTACCCTCCTCAACCTCTGCTCAACCACCCTCTCCCAAATCTTCATAGTGTGGTCCAACAGCTTAATACCCCTATAGTTATTGCAACTCTGAACGTCACTCTTGTTTTTATATAACGGAATCAACTTACTCTATCTCCAAGCCTCAGGCATTCTCCCTGTCTTGAAAATGGTGTTGAATAAATTAGTCAACCACCTTAAGCCTACCCCACCAGCATACTTCCAAAATTCCACCAGAATCTCGTCAGGCCCTGTCACTCAATCTCTCCGCATCTTATGAATAGCCTCTCTGACCTCTTCTACCATAAAACATCTACAGTAACTGATATTACAGCTCTCCTCTGAGCTCTCTACCTCTCCTAACACAATGCCTCTGTCCTCCTCTTCTACCATAAAACATCTACAGTAACTGATATTACAGTAACTGATATTACAGCTCTCCTGCCATCTCTTCTTAATGTGCCCATGTTCCACCAAAACTCTACCGTCCTCCCCCTTAATGCACTTCACTTGATCGAGGTCATGACCCTTCCTCTCCCTAGCCTTAGCATATCTATACAACCTATTTTCCCCCATTTCTCCTCCAACCCCGCGTACAAGCTCTCAAACGCCGCTGTCTTAGCAGCCGTAACAACTAACTTAGCCTTACTCCTTGCAACTTTGTAAGCCTCTCTATTCACCTGCTTCTTCTCTCCATCCTTACTCTCAATCAACTTAACATACACCCCCTTCTTAGTCTCTACTTTTTTCTTAACTTCTTCATTCCACCACCAGTCCCCCTTATGTCGACCTGCCCGACCCCTTAAAACACCCAAAACCTCTCTAGCCGTCTCTCGGATGCATCTAGACACCTTATCCTACATGACATCCACGTCCCCCTACTCTCCCACACTCCCAAACCTGCCACCTTCACCTCTATCTCCAGCACACTAATTGGCATCAAGCTACCCCACTTAATTCTAGGTCACCTCTCTCCAGCCCTACTCTTCTTGCTCTTTCTGATACATAAGTCCATCACCAGTAACCTGTGCTTAGTCGATAGATGTTCACTCGGAATGACTTTACAATCCTTACAGAGAACCCTATCCCCCTTCCTAAGCAGTAGAAAGTCAATCTGAGTCTTGGCTGATGTGCTTCGGAATGTAATAAGGTGGTCCTTCTTCTTCGGAAAGCTCGAGTTCACAACCACCAGAACGAAGTTCAACTTTGATCAATTCTTTCCTTTTATTACATCACTCTTAACCACAACACATCAACCTTTTCACACCAATAACTACTCTTTTGGGTCTTCACTTTCCCTTGTTACTTTTTATACTTCTTAAACACCTTAACCTTTTAAATAAAGAACTTAGGAGCTTTGGACAAATGTCAGTTAATCAAACAAGGGTAATAGGCTACAGATGAGGCAACCAAAAAATAGTCTAAAGGCTCAATGGGGCTGACTAAGATCACACAAAAAGGTAAATAAAGAAGGTACAAACATGGATATTAAGGAAATACCTATATCATCTCCTAAACCCAACACTCGTTATTTCACTTTGTACACACACCAGGCAAGTTCTAGTCATCAAAATACATAAGAAATATAACAAAAACCTCGCTCACATGTGGCACATGCTTAAATTAAGTAGGATCATTATAAACTCTAAACCAAGAAATAGCATGAATACATAAATACGCCAACATCACACAAGAGTCATAAAAATAAGCCTACGAGTCTAAAAAATAGTCATTCAACGAATCATTTGCATTCAAAATCACTTGCATCATGTAATCACCCACAATAACTAGCAAGCTCATCTCACTTATTCCTAATACCAAAAGTTATAAAATTTACTCCTAAAAATAAAAAAAGTATACTGGGTTCAAAGTGCGCCTCCGCGGAAAAGAACCACAAAGAAAAACTAAGCGTTGGGTGATGTGTGCCCCTACTACACTAACACTAATAACAAAAACTAGAACAAACAAAGGGGAAATCTTTTTGTATTTTTTTTCAAATGTAGTCCAAAACTAACAAAACGAATAAAAACAAATCCTATAACAACACTTCATCCTAAATCATGGGAAAATTCCCCACCTTACACTTAAAAACACACTTTGTCCCCAAAGTATAATTTAAAATCAAGGATAGAAAAACTCCCTTAGGCCTAGCTAGCAGCATCTTAATTATCAATGATATTTGAGGGACCCCACACCCTTCTTTGTCATGCTCCGTAGCTTGGGTTTTTGGTACTCAGACTTTCCATCAGCCTGTGACTTAAATAAAAGTAAAAATAAATATAAAATAAAATGAAAATACTAAAATGAAATACCTACCTTAACTTAGGTTGTCTCCCAAACAATGCCTAATTTAGTGTTGCGGTACGAACCACATCACTACTCTTCATCCATATTCCTTCAACTCTTTTATCCTACTCGGAGGCAATCTTCTCACTCTTTTCTGACCTCTTGAATATATACTCTTAAGGTTTGTATCTTTTTCAACAATAGACTTTTTAGTCTTTTTTTTAGCTTCACAACTTTTGAATTAAGTGGTGGCTTGGGAAACTTTATGTGATAGTTTGAAGAGGTAATTGATAGTTTGAATATCACCTCACACTCATCCACTTCCCCTAACAGTGATCATACATAAGTCCTTATAGTGAAAAGGTGGATTGAGTAGTTTGTATACTTTAAAGACCACCTCTTTATCATTAAGTCTTATTTTTAGAGTGCCCTATCTAATATCAATTAGTGCTCTTTCCATCTTTAAGAATGAAATTCCCAGTATGATTGGTACCCTGTCATCTACATCATAATCAAGAATAATAAAATCAGCATGAATAATGAACTTACCAATCTTAATGAGCACGTCTTCTATGATTCCTTCAGTCTGCACTCTAGTTTTATCAGCTATTTGCAGCACCTTAGAGCATGACCAAGGCTTACCCAAACTAATAATGTTTAACATCAATAAGGGCCCCAAACTTATTCTTGCCTCCAAGTCACTTAAAGCATGAACCACATCATTATCACTAATTTGTATGTAATGGTGAAGCTCACTGGGTCCTTTAACTTCTTTGGCATATTTCTCATCACAATCGAACTACAATTATCCGTCAGTGCCACCATCTCAATGCCATACAACTTTGTCTTATTGGTAACCACATCCTTCAAGTACTTAACATACTTACGCGTACTCTGCAAAACAACTTACAATGAAAGATTAATATGAAGTTCTCTAAACATGTCAAAGAACTTACTAAAACATGTATCTTTCTTAGCCTTTTTAAAGTGCTGGCCTGTATTGCACATACTCCATTAACTTAGTTTTTGGGTACTTATACTTCCCCAATCTTTCAATCTCTTTAGCCACAACTTATTTCTCTTCTAACTGCTTTGGGACCAACTCTTCCTATACCTCTTGAGTTTTCTTTGGAGCTCTATCAATGAGATCCTTACCACTCCTCAAAGTGATTATCATAAAATACTTTAGATTCTCTTTATCACTAAGCAAACCACCTTAGGGTTTGGCACTCTGTGCCTAAGCTTATTCCCCCAACTGTGTCTCCAAATTCTTTTGGGCAAGTTACTGATTTTTTTATTTTTGCAGCTATTTGTTCTTGATTGGTCAAGATCTTTTTAAATGTTTCTTCAAGATGAATGACCTTTATATTTTTCTTCTACTAAAACAGAGCCTGATTATTGCCCTTGAATAGTTGGTTTGACTCTACCACTTTTGGTTGTAGGCATTACCATAATTCAGATTACCCTTTTATGCATTGCCCATAAAGTTCACCGGCTCTAGATTCCCTCCACATAAGTTTGTATAGTGACCACTAATACCACAAATATCACTCCAAGATGGAATTTGTTGAACTATATATTCCTGAGGTTGGTTCACACCCAACTGCTGAACTATATCATCATCTGATTTTTCAAGGCTAACAATTGAGCGACCAAAGCTGTGACACTATCCACTTCAATCATTTCGGCATGCATTTTCACCGTACTTCTAGAAATATCACTATGCCAATTAGGATTACCTTGCATAATTTAGTTCAACAAAGTATACAATTCACCATAAGTTTTTCCAATGCTTGAGCACCTATAGTTGCTTCTAATAATTATTTTGTGTTATGGTCAATAACTTCAATGAAAGTGTAAGCCAATACCTTATTTGTTTGTTGATAATACAGGTAATCCCTGATAAGTGATTTAATTCTCTCTCATGCATAATATAAGTTCTCGTCTGGCTTCTGGTTAAAATTGAGAATCTCACTACGTAACCTTGTACTCTTGCCAAATAGGAAGAATTGGATGAGGAACTTTTTTACCAAGTCATCCCATGTAGTGATAGAATTTGAGGATTCTCGTTCAACTATTTCCTTGCTTCACCCAATAGTAAAAATGGAAAGAGAGTGAGCCTCACATAGTCTGTGGAGACTCTAGTGGGGATGAAGGTGTCACTAATTTCCAAATAGTTCTACAAATGGACCTGTGGATCCTCATGTGATAGGCCTGTGAATTTCCCACTACTGTGTAATAGCTGCACCATGTTCTGTTTGATCTTAAATCTACCTTCAGGTTTTAGTCTACGGATGGTGGAGGTAACATTGGTTTTTAATGGGATTGCCACTTTGTAAAATGTCATGTAGGTTGGTTAATCTTCAGTCGTTGGTGTAGGAATAGCTTCGTTCTTATTAATTTGAGGTATCCAATAGAGAAGTACTGCTTCTCTCCTTGCTGATGTAAGCATCACTCAGGTTAACTGTATGGGTCAACCAAATCCATCTTCCTTTCTAGGTTTCTTAAGTTTCAAAACTATACCTGTAATTTTAGAAGCTAAGATCAAGTTATTAGCACTTATAAAACACTAATAGCATAACTCAAAATAAGTTAGTTGCCAATTTTCAATTCCCTGATAATGGTGCTGAAAGCTTGTTGCGTCCTCATGTACATGAAAGTGTACGTGGTCACCCAAGTAGTAAAGTCACCTTAAAAAGACAAGTATCGATCACAAAGGGACTTATGCTCAGCAACAATCTAATTCTAGTATTACTATGAAGATTAAACAAGTGCAAAAGTAACAGATAATGTTAAGGTTCGAAAACTTAGAGTAACTGTAAATAGTATGATAATATAAAGTATTGGAGATAATAATGGGGGAAGAATCTAGGTTTAAGGCACTAAGAACAATCCTACTAAGCCATACAATATTATTAGTTTAGTTAATTATTGTAATTGTTGATTCACGAGGTTGATAACATGATTATGGTCTTTTGATCCTCTAATCGTCTATGTAACTTAGCCCCACAACTATATCATTGAGCGCGGATGTGAGAACTAAGTTAAAAACATTTATATTTCATCCCATATATGAACCAAATTAGGAGAATTAGGTATATTCCTATCCTAAATGCAAATCCTAACTTCAATCCCTTGAACATTTAAGATCCTACTCCATTCAACCCATATTCTAATCTATTATTCCTTCTTCCGGGCTCATAATAGAAATATAGATTTTTCTTAAGGGTTAAAAATCCGTAGAAAAGTAATAACAAGGATATATGAAAATAAAACATGATAATAAACATAAACCAACTCGAATATAAGCTTATGTATTCATGTTCTTGGCCTCAACCCTAGACGAGGGTGCATATCCATTCATGGATTTACAGTGAATCCAAATTAAGAAATTCATGTATAAAAATCAAAATTAAGCTAAAGGAAAGATTTTAAAACCTAAAATAATCCTCTTCAAGTGTATTTTCAGCCCCAAAGGTCATCCAAGGTGTGTACAATCAAATCCAAGTGTCCTATTTATAGAGAAAAACGACTAGGCCTTTTTAAAATCAAGGGCATGACACGCTATTGCATTGCCGTGATTAGGGGCGTGAAATGCCCTAATCACGGATTCACATTATTTTGAAATATTTTGGTTTGTTTATGAGGGTGTGGAATTCCCTTATCTCAAAGGCTAGAGGGCGTACCACACCCATTTTCTCAGAAATTCCAGATTTCTTCAAGGTTTATTCTTTTCATTTGACTTTGTGTTCCTCACTTTGTGGGTGCTTTTACATTATCATTAGACCCTTTTTTATCTCCCCAAAATCACTATTAACATATCACATGGTATCCTATAATATAAAACACCACAAATTAATCTTAAAATACTATAGAATTCATCGAGATACAACAAACAACACATAGCATATGCTAGTAACACTAGTTTTCTCATCTAAACCCCAAGTGATCAATATGATTCCAAACTTGTTTTAAACACATATTAAACACTATAAACAAATATTTTAACACATAGAGGATCAGTTATACCATTATCAACTCATTACACACATAAAAAGTCCTCAAAACTTGGCTAAATACATGTAGATTATGACACTTAGGTGCATAAATCAACCTAAGATCAAGTCAGCAAAATTCCTATGCAGATGTGAGGAGAAGAGAACTTAAGTTTGGAATTAGGGATTTGGTTTACTTGAAAGTTTCACCCATGAAAGGGGTGAATAGATTTTGAAAGAAAGGGAAACCCAGTCCCCGCTATGTAGGTCTTTATATGATTTTGAGGCACATTAGCAAGGTGGACTATGAGTTAGACTTACCTACAGGTTTAGAATCAATGCATCTAGTTTTTCATATGTATTTATTGAATAATGCATTGGTTATCCAAATTTGGTGGTATCTTTAGTGAGAGTGGGCGTGAAAGATAATCTTTCTTATGAAGAGGTTTAGTTGATATTCTTAACCATCAGGTTTACAAGTTTAGAAATAAGGAAGTTGCTTCAGTGAAGGGTGTTTGGAGGAATCATCTAGTTGTGGGAGCTACTTTGGATCAGAAATAAATATAATTACCAAGTACCCACATCTTTTCTTTTTGAATACAATTTCAACTTCAGGTAAGGGTTTTCTCCTTATTATTCCTCTCTATATCATGTTACTCAATCATTGTTATGTATTCACATGCATTCATGAGTTTAGTTGATTCCATGTTTTAGTTATAGATTCAATTATTATGTCTGTATTTAGCTCTTAGAACTCAGTGTTAGGATTGTAATTCTTTCCCAATTCTTTTAGCTTAGCAGTGTTCATTCAGGGATGAGTGATTCTAAGTGTGAGATATTATAACACCCCAAAAATCCAAGAAAAGATCAAATCATATTTAAAGTATATTTAGAACAAAACTTAATGATTTGTAAGTATGTGCAATGCTTTAGATATGAATTAAGGACATAAGTAACTCCTAGTGCATAATTATGTTGGAAACTCCCTTAACAATTCTTATAAAAGATCTTACCAGGGATAATTTTTAAGGGGAATTACTCCTAGAATATAAAGATATTTTTATCTCAACCTACCAAATTAAAGCTTTTTGAGTCTTCTTTCAAACGTCAATGATAGTTTACCAATATAATACTAGAGTAAAAAGTTATGTCAATTTTTCAGAAGGTATCTGTCTGTTAGAGTGTGATGACTTGATGTGATGAATTGTCATACTTATGATGGTCCGTTAAGGAAAATTATCATGCATAAATAGTAATACTAAAATTTTGCCATGTTTTGATGGTTTTGGGTGACTATTTATCAAGGATTTTGGTGTTCATCGCTCAAACAGGTAAACGGGAACTTTCTGCTTTGGTAAAATATTTTCAAAGGATTATTTGATCTTTTCCCACTCTCTTAAAACCAAAATTATGTCATTTTTGATATATTAAGGCTTAGTATTGGGACATAACTACCCTCAATCATTTTTTCCCTCAAAATAAATCGACATATGGAGAAAAATACAAGAAACATGCAATTTCTTCCTCTCTAAAGCAAGAAAGCTAGGGTTTGTCAATCTTCAAGTATAAGGTTTTCACTTTCAAGTATGTGAGATTTCATTAATGGGTTTCCTTTCACCTATTGAGTTTCAATCTAAACCCAATTGCTGAGTTTAATTCATCTTTTAAAATTTAGGGTTTCATGAAAAGTATGAATGTCTTGGTACCTCAGTTCCTATTTAGGATAATCCTCGTGCCCATGTTCTCTATGAAAATTCAGTACTTGTATATGCTTCTAATTCATGATTTCTCAAAATATTGTTAAATTCATGATTTTAGTCTTGTGCTGTGTATTTTTATATACCCATTTAGATTATGAAAATTTTCATGAATAGTTGCATTCTTTAGAGATAGCAGATTATGAACACTTGATGACTTAGGTTCTCATGCATTGATAGTTAAATGTTCATTCCTTTAGTTCTATATGTGTTTATGTTGATTTCAAATAAATTGTCTATAACAGTTTCAGACGCCATTATGAGTGAGCCTATTAGTTATTAGTATAAAATTTAGTTTGGAGTTATACTTAGCACCAAGCCAATGTAGGGATGAAGGCTCACCCCTAAGTTAGACTAAGACCTTTAGTAGAAGTCCCTAAGTCCCAAAACTGTGACACCACCGTAGATTCTAAAAGGTGACCCATCAAACCAGGCATGCCACCTTAGTCCTCTTGGATATCAGTTTAGTGGATCTACATCGGTTAGTGTTCATACCCTTGACAAGGTATGAAGCAACCTTCCAGTCGGGTTATAAGTTGGGCCTTCTTTAGCTCAATGGGGTATGCAGTTAATAGTAGCTCCCATTGTTCAGACTCAAATATTGCATAACCTTGTATTTATTTTCTTCATTATATTATTATTCAGTTAATGCTTACTTACTTAATCATTGAATCAATTTATATTTCTTAATTTCATGTTTAGTTTAGTCTCTTATGTTCATCATGTTCAGTTCCATATAAAATAATGCATATCTCACATACATAGTACATTTGAAGTACTGATTGTATACTTTCTTTTGCGCTATATTTTTTTATAATATAGGTTCAGTACCCAACATCCAACACTTGTTAGTGCGACTCTGTATCATCTGACTAACAGAGTTTGGTGGGTACTCATCTTTCCAGTTCAAGACTTATGCTTACTTTCTTTATATCAGTCATTCAATTTTTAGATAATTATAGTTAGCTGGGGGCTATTCCCAAAGACTCATCTCAATTGAGGATTTCAGGCAGAGAGATAGTAGTTTTTATCTTTAGGGTTTTGCTTAGATAATTTTTTTTTTGAATAATAAATTTTATTTTAGATATAATTATACAATTCAAATTTAGTTTCCGCTCAGTGATTATCAGTTTTATGCATTATCCTTCGTGCCATGCCATGCCATTGTTAGCTTGGGGTCACTTGTGACTCTAAGCAGCATATTACAACTAGGGGGTAGTCTCGGATCGTGATGAAATACCAAAATATCTTTGTCAAATCTACTTATTCTCTCACTACTTTAAATTAATTAGTTGGTTAGTTATCTGAACTCTCACCTGGTTGGAAAAGATTCTATTCATCACATTGTAATCCCCTTCGCCATTCCCCTTTCTCTACCCTTATTTTCTTTTTAGAAAAAAATAATTACAAAAAATCTCACTTATTATCTATTTGACCATTCTAATACTAGATACAACAGTAAGAGTAAACCAGCTGCAACTCTCTTATCAAGAGCATCACAGATCTCACCCATATATCTATCAGACTTTTTTCCTTTCCCAAACCATACCAACTAGTTAAAATCGTGTTTCCCATCTTTTTCTTTCATATTATTCACTATACCACATTGTTCCATCCATTATAGATGTGTATTTTAGTTAGGAAATTGAGGTTATTTATCGATTCAAGTTCTATTTAGGTCTTTTATTTACTAATTTTCATGCTTTTTTTGAAGCCTCAAGGAAAACCCTCAACCTCTGCCACAAACTCTACTCTTTGGATGAACATTCAATGATGAACACTTGTATCTAACTTGATCACTATCCAATAGCTCACAAATCACACAGGATATATAAATCACACTAGGCAAGCCTTATGCTTTACCTCGTAGTTGAGTGGTACACAGATACTGGTTTTAATCCCAAATCTCCTACATGAGAGTCCCATCTTCCAACCACTCAACTATGCTGTTGGGAGCTAATTTTCTATCTTATATCCATTTTTTCAAACCGATCTACCGTTAAAGTCAATCCATGACATAAGAATTGTTCACTAACTAACAATTTATGGATGACATATCATCCTTTAGTTTGGGTGATAAAATAATATTGTAGGGTCTCCGACTACTGTTGTCGCTAGTGTTTATGACAGTATCTAAGAATTTCCATTAAAATAGGTCCAAACATCTTAATGATTCAATGAAAATGAAAAAATTATGTGAATATTTATAGTTAGGAACAACTAATAAAATCCAAATAAGCAAGTGTTAGAAGGTAAAGTAGTAAAAAATAAAGATGATGTTTTTCAAAGCGAGGTAAATTATACATTTGTATTTTTATTAAAATTATATGTAATCATTAATGACGTTCGTCTAATTTTGCACAAGTTAAGATTAGGTATACAATGTGATACTTTGAATCATATGTTAGACATTTAATGTATCTAATAGTTATTTATGTTTCTCTCTAACAAAATAGAAAGAAAATTATTATAGGGGATGTTACTTTGTAACCATATACATAAGGTTGTATCTACTTGTCTATATGCATCTATGAGGTTAGATTCTTTTTATGATATATATGAGTGTGCATGTGTTCTCATATATCATAGTCTAATAATCTATATGTATCTAGAAGATTAATTTGTGTAGCTGATCATCATGTATCAGTAAGGTCATTTCCATCTAGTAAGTTAGTTTGTGTTTATGATGTTTCTAGTAAGTTAGTTTAATACATATGTATGTATCTATGTTGAACTGAATTCATTAACATATAATAGTGATTCGTGTTTAGTTTATATGTATCTAACATAAATAGTACATCCTAAATTTTATTTATATAATAATGAAGGAGACTAAATATTTTGTGAAAGACACCTCTGTTCATGTGTAAGACCCCACAAAATTTCAATAATTTTATTTTTGGTCCTCCTGCATGTATAATGTCAATTTTTGACTTGAATTATTCTTAGGGATGTTAATGGGGTGTTTTGGAAATGTTTTAGAATTTTGAGAAGGGGTTCGGGGTTACTTTGGACCTCAGAGGAAGCATGCCTCTGTGATAGTGGAGTGCCACACCAATGGGGCTTTGCGATAGCAGCATGTATTGAGGCTAGCCTCTGTGATATTGGCGTGCCACACTGCTGTATTAAAAATGCCTAGTTTTGATGTTTTTTTCACTTGGGATAAGGGGCTTTTGGTCTTTTTACCCCTTACACGACCTTTAAATATAAAATAACTCTATTTTCTTCAGTTTTCAAAGATCAAACTCCATTTTTTCTCTCTTAAACTCAAAACCAAGAACATTCAAGGGTTTTATAAGAATTTCTTCCTTCGAGCTCTAAATTTGAATTCTCTTCAAATTATTCTTTATTTCAGACGTGTTTCTCTTTTCTTAACATTAATTTTACATTTTGGCATTAAATTATTGGATATTCTTGTGATTTAAATTGTGGGTTTAAAATTGGGTTGAGGAATTTTTATGTTATTACATGAATTACTTGTCCCATGGTTTAAATTGATTATTCATACTTTGAATTGATTATTTTGGGACAAAAATGGTGCATTATTTAAATGTTGAAATGGGGGACATGGGATTCCCTAATTTAATGGAATTTTGGCTTGAAATTGGGATTAACCTCAACCCACTTTGTAAACTTAGTTTTGAATATAGATAATTGCATGATTTAACTTATCTTCTGAACCCATATCATTGCATTAAAGCATAAATAGATAAATATGGGGTTTAGATGGTCTTGGTAGCCATGGCTTAGATTTTAAATGGAACTTGGAAGTCAATTTGATTATATGGATTGTTTTTTCGTAATTATATTAGCTTGCAAGCATATTGGTATGACGATACCATGTTGGTAAATGCCTTAAATGAAAGACTCCTAGGTTAATAATTGGATTTTGTGTAAATTATTTTAATTTGGGCTTAATGGACACTATGTAGCTCACCGTGAAGGTGTAGATTCCAGGGGAAACAATACTGAAAACCACATTTGCCGACGTTAGGGTCCATGTGACCGTGTGCTTGGTGCACACATGATATATATATATATATATATATATATATATATTAGGAGGGTTATGGCCTTGGTGTCTCTAATCTTTCCTCAATTTTTCCTTGGTTAGTGCGGCTAACACGCACTGGGGCCCTTACAGTAGGGGGAGCTGGACTCATATAGACCATGGATGCCTTTAGGACGAAGTGAGCTACACAGTTCAGGTTAATATTTTAATCTCTCTTGTTCATAACCCTTGCCCCTATCCCAACAATCTATATATGTAAATATAAATGTTGTGTATGTGGTTTTGACTAGATTTTGATAATTATATTATTTTATCCCTTTTCTTGAGTTATATGCTTGTGCTCTCTCTACTAACCATCCCAGGGCGCTGTATTATTTCATGATGTAGGGTCCAAAGACTTTTCTGTTGCTCTTGTGCAATGTTAGGTGGTTGAGTACTTCTATTGATCAAATTTGTAGTGGTAAACCTCCATCCTTCAGAAGGTCCTATCATTTCATTGTTCTTTTATTACTATTTTAGTACTTTGGATTCTTTTTGGTCAAAGTCGGGGGCATGTCCTGACTTAGTTGGTATACTGGTTTTAGAGTTTTTTGTGGACAAGTGTTGGTTGATTGTTATTTGGATTCCTAGAACTGTCATTTGATTTATCTATTCCTCTTAATATTTAGATTGGTTTTGCTGTTTACATTTATGTTCTCTCGAGGTAAGTTCAAGGGGGTTGTCTCCGGCCTATGGTGTACTTGAGATTACCCATCTTGGCTAAACTTGGATTTGGATCATAACAAACTTGGTATCAAAGCACGATTCAGGATCGTTGGGTGTCCACAAAGCTATGTTGAATAGAGTTCCTTTTATGGGTGTGTAGTACACCATACTTATAAGCGGGAGTGTACAAGGCATTTAGGAATATTTCCCTTTCTTGTGTTCTATTTTGGGCTATAGAGTCTAGTCTCTATGAAACTTCTCTAACTCTTGGCTTTCTCACATTTCAGATCATACCTCCCCAAATATTTAAGTATCATAGAAACTCTATTGGAACTTCTGCCCCACCTGAGAAAAATGTGGAGGGGAGTCACCATCCTTATGAATTATAAATTTGGTCTAGGGACCCTTCTCCTAATTGTACCTATCCACGTGGGGTTCCATTAACCCCTACTAGTCCTCCTCGGGCTGGTAATACTCATGCTCAATCACCTCCGAGAGATATCTCTAATACGGAGTTCTGTTAGTCTATTCATATGCTTTCTCAACTAGTGGAATCTCAGTCCCATCAATCTGATCATATGGGTCCTACTATTAATTCATTTGAGGTCACTCGGGTTACCCAGTTTATGAGGTTGAATCCCCCAACCTTTAAAGGCGCTAAGGTTAAGGAGGATCCACAGGGGTTTATTGATGAGATATAGAAAATCTTTAGGGTGATGCATGCTATTGATTTTAAGGGTGTGGACTTTGCTGCCTATCAATTAAAAGACGTGGATTATCAGTGGTATAATGAGGGGGAAGCGATGAAGGGTGATGATACTGAACAAGTAGTGTGGGAGAACTTTTCAAGTGCTTTTCTTGATCATGTATTTCCTTAGAAGTTAAGGGAAACTTAGTCTGAGGTGTTTGTTAATCTGAAGCAGGATAAACTAAGTATGAAAGAGTATGCTCTAAAATTCCAGTTGCTATGCCGTTATGCTCCAGAGTTAGTATCGAATATGAGGTCCCAAATGAAGAAGTTTGCTTGTCCCGTAATTTGGTGTTGGAGTGTAAGGATACTATGTTGAATAATGATATAGACATATCCAGGCTAGTGGTTGACATGCAACAGTTGGATGATGAGAAAAAAAGTGGGTGGAGATAGGAAAGAGGTAGAATAAGAAGTTTAGATATTCAGAGCAAGGTATAAATTAGCAGAACAATAGGAGAGATAAAAGGCAGTGAACTAAGAAGAATAATTAGGGAAATTCATATTCGTCCGCTAGTGCACCATATCCTAAGACTTCAGGTGATCGTCATTTTTAGGCTAGTAGTGGTCATAAGGCACAGGGTGCCCATTCTCAGGTTAGTGGAGCTCCATTAGCCCCACCTTACCCTCTTTTCCATTTTTATAGAAAGCTTCATCGTGGATATTATGATGATGGAAAAAATTAGTGCTATAATATGGTCATCTTGGTCATATATAGCGAGGTTGTCCTTCAACCAGTGTTGCCACTAGAGCTAATAAATTTCTGATTGCCATTTTTTTTAGCTCCTGCGCCAAGGGGCACTACTTCAGGTATCAGCATTGACTGAAATTGTCTCTATGCACTTTCTACTCATCAGGAATCTGAGGTATCCCTCGATGTTGTCACAGTATATTTCAGCTCTTTCCCATGATGTTTATTGTTTGCTTGATCTGAGTTTTAGCTTATCTTATGTGACCCCTTATATGGTTGTGTACTTTAGTTTTGGTCCTGAAAATATTTCTTAACCCTTTTCTATTTCTACTCCGGTGGGTGATTCTATTATTGCTATCAAAATAGATAGGGGTATTGTAGTATTTATTTTTCATAGGGAGACGTTGATGGATTTGATAGAACTTGATATGGTGGATTTTGATGTAATCTTGGGGATGGATTGGCTCCATTCGTACTATGCTTATTTGGATTGTAGGACCTGAAAGGTCAGTTTTCACTTTCCTAATGGACCTATATTAGAATAGGAGGGGAGTTCCTTAGTACCCAAAAAGAAGTTTATCTCTTATTTTAGAGCTCAAAAATTGATTTCAAAAGGGTGTTTGTATCATCTAGTTTGGGTTAAAGATTCCAACTCTGAAAGTCCTTTGTAATTTGTCCCCGTGGTTAGTGAGTTTCCTGAAGTTTTTCCTGATGACCTTCCTGGAATTTCTCTTGATAAGGAAATAGATTTTGGATTGATCTTCTATCGGATACCCATCCTATCTCCATCCCTCTTTATAGGATAGATCCGGTTGAACTAAAGGAACTTAAGGAACAATTGAAGGATCTTCTTTATAAAGGTTTCATTCGTCTTAGTGTTTCTCCATGAGGTGCTCCTATACTTTTTGTTTGAAAGATAGATGGGTCTCTTCGGTTGTGAATAGATTATCGTTAGTTGAATAATATTACAGTAAAGAATAAATACCCTCTTCCTATGATTGATGACCTTTTCGATTAGCTTCGGGGTTCTAGGTGTTTCTCTAATATTGATCTTTGTTTGGGTTATCACTAGTTGAAAATTAGGGAGGTTGATATCCCTAAGACTACATTCTGAACCCGGTATGACCGTTATAAGTTTATTGTTATTTTGTTTGGATTGACTAATGTTCCGGATGCTTTCATGGATTTAATGAATCGGGTTTTCAGGTAGTTTCTGGATTTGTTTGTTACAGTCTTTATTGATGACATTTTGGTGTTAAGAGTGAGGAGGATCATGCCAATCACCTCTAAATTGTGTTGTAGATTCTTAAGTACCAGAAATTGTATGCAAAATTTTCTAAGTGTGACTTTTGGTTTAGTGTTTTGACCTTTCTCGAGCATGTTTTTCCTAGTGAGGGGATTGAGGTGGATCCATAAAAAATTGAGGTAGTTACGAAGTGGCCTAGACTCACAAATCCAACCGACATTAGTAGCTTCCTGGGCTTTGCTGGGTATTATATGAGGTTTGTGGAGAGTTTGTTATCTATTTATGCTCCGTTGATGAAGTTAACTCAGAAAAGGTTAAGTTTTTGTGGTCCGATGATTGTGAGGGTAGTTTTGAGAAGTTGAAGGATAAGTTGACTTCTACGCCTGTTTTGACCCTACCCGAGGGTACTGATGGTTTTTTTGTGTATTGTGATGTGTCTTGTATGGCACTGGGTTGTGTTTTGATGTAGCATGGTAAGGTGGTAGCCTACGCTTCCAGGCAACTTAAGGTTCATTAGAGAAATTACCCGACTCATAATTTAGAGTTAGCGGCTTTGGTTGCCTTGAAAATTTAGCGTCATTATCTGCAGGGGGTGCATGTGGATATTTATTCTGATGATAAGAGCTTGCAGTATGTGTTTACACAAAATGAATTGAATCTCAGAAAGAGATGGTGTCTCAAATTGCTTAAGGATTATGACATGAGCCTTCATTACTAATGTGCCATAGAAATATAGCAATTTCGATGCTCAAAACGAGAAAAATATGTAAGTTTCTGAGGTTATTTTGTTAGATATGATGTGTTAGGTATGTTTTGCAGGAAATCATGTTTTGGATAATAAGTTCATGAAAAAGGTGAAAAATGTGTTTCTAGCTACTTTTGGAGCAATTATGAATATTCGGGTCACTTTTCGCTTGATCGTGATGAAAGCATATTCGAGAGTCAAAAGAAGAGTTGAAAAGATAACTCCTGGCACATACTAAGTCAACCTAGTTACTGTATGTAGGACCTATGGACCGTAAGTAGGCAAATCAAGTGCTAGAAGTCCAAAATCCCGAGAGCTAAACTTGCAGGATTTTTTCATTCGCAACCTGTGCCTAGGGTTAGGACTGCAGGTGCTACCTACGCCCATATCAGAGCGTAGGTACAGACCACATGCAGCCACCGACCCTGTTTTCTCCTATTTCATTCGAGCTTTGGTTTTAGGGTTTTCTCATGTACTATAAATACCCTTTATATGTTTTTAGTAGGAGTAATGCACTTTTGATACTCACAAACATATTTTGATTCCAAGATTTGATTTTGATCTTGGGATTCTCTTGTATTGGCTTCAGTTGATTAATTCAGTTATGGTTGTGGGTATTACTACTTCTTATCATTGTGATTTCATATATGCTTTCGATTATGAATATTGTTGATTTCTTTACAAGCATGAGCGGCTAAAACCCATGGCTAGGGTTGTGGAAACTCTGGCGGATTGATAAAGTAGGGGAAATTCTTTTGTTGTTCTGAACCAATACCCATGCATGCATTGTGTTATCTTCGTTATAATAGTATTATTAATGGGTACACACGTTATGATCCCGCTTAGATATCGTTGCTTACTCCAAAAGAGGAGTAATGACTAGAAAAAGATAAAGACAACACTAAATTGGAGTCTAACTGTCGATCCATGCTTCTAGGTTCTATCTAAGTAAGATGGTTTAATTTTATATAATAACTAGAGACTCAAAAGATAATAGTTAACTGGGATCAAGATAAGGGTTAGTATGGAGACACCCTGAGACTCAAAAGGTAATGGGTGAAATCCTTTTGCTCGTCCAAAAGACTGCAGAAGGTACATAACTTGTTGATTCTACATGCAAAGTATCAGGTTGGTTCAACAAAGAACGATAAGACTACGGAGTTGAGAATCTAGGGGAAACACAATCTTAGTATTCACCTACGACTGATTACAATCGAAGTTAATATAGTTACTTGCTCGAGATTACTACATCAAAACCCCCCATTTACTTTTCTTGTTCAGCTTACGGACTACAACTGCTGAGATCCATAATTCTATGTGTTCCCTTGGGATTTGAACCCAAACTTAGTTGGGTTACTATATTTTGACAGCATCCGTATCATTATCTGAGGGGAGGTATTGTTTCAACGTCATCAAAATTTTGGCGTCGTTGCCATGGATCACGGTGTTGATTTGCGATTTGAAGTTGTTGTAGTTTTTGGGGTTTTATTTTTTCTTTTTAGTTCTTAGTTGGGTAGGTCGGTGTATTCCTAGTACACGGAGTAGAGGTAATCCCTTACTCCCACTGAATCCAAATCCATTGAGGATCCTACAAACACCTGGTAGGTGTTTGAGCAGAAAAGAGATGAACCTCCTAAAAGGGTTCGTGATGTTGTAGCTCCCCCTTCTCTCGAAGGAGTATAGGATATTTTTTATCGATAGACCAATGAGATATTAGATCAATATAAAGCCAAGAGAAGGGCAACAGAAAAAGCTCAATGGGTATTTAGGGAGGTAGAGCTACCTGAGTAGAGACAAGCAGCAGACCGCCGAGCAGAACTCTATGGAAACTAGAACAGAGTTAAAGGTGCCCGTATTTAAGTAATCCCAGCATACTTATATACGCATCCATATATATATGACAAAGTAGACTTGTGATATGTTGAGCGGACAGAGAATGAAGCCATAGTTCCTCCTATTTTCCCCTAGGCATCAAGTTCAACATCACGAGCACAATGATCCAACTCTTAAATCTAATGGGTATATTTCCAGGTCTGCCAACAGATGATACAAACTTTCACCTTGCCAATTTCACTAGGATTTGCAGTTCATATACAAATCCAGGGGTGAATAAGTCTTCGAAACTTGATCACCATTATTGTACTTGACCTCTATATCAAAAGAATTAAGGAAACTTTAAAACCCAAGGGGACTGGAAGAAGGCACCACATTGGTGTTTCGATCCAGGATAAATCTGCATGTTTTTATTTTTATTCATTTATTTACTTATCCATTTATTTGATTCTAAGATGTTTTGTGAAATGTGTTAATATACAGGTGAGTCGACTGTGAAGGTTCGATAGTCGACTCACAGAAAATTTTCAATTCACCCCTTCTATAATTTCAATTGGTATTAGAGCAGCTCGCACCAGTAGTGTTTCTTAACAGCATGTGAGCAAATATCAAATGGCAAACTATCAAATTCCCAGTGCTCTTATTCAAGATAGTCATTCCTCCACAAGACCTCCATACTTCAATGTACGACACTACTCCTATTAGAAGAACAAATTTAGAATCTTTGTTCAATCAAACGACTTCCAAGCATGGGTTGTCATCAAGAAGAGACCAAAGCCTATTCCAGGACTCAAGGAGAAACATAAGGACAAAGACAAAGAATCGAGTAGTACTGATATAGAAGACCTCAAAAACTTTGAGGTCACCAAAGAACAACAAGAGGTATTCCAAACTAATGCTCGAGCTGTAAGTTTGCTTTTTTTTGCTTTTAGTAGAGAAGAATATGACAAAATATCAACCTGCGAGACTGGAAAAGAGATATGGGACAAATTTAAGATAACCTATGAAGGAACCACCAAAGTCAAAAAGTCAAATATCTCTGCCCTACTCAATGAATACGAGTTGTCAAAATAGAAGAAAATGAGAACATTGAAACAATGTTTGCCATATTCAGTAAAATCGTATGCGAGCTAAAATCTTTAGGAATAATCTATCCACATAGCCTATAAGTCCAAAAACTGGTTAGAAGTCTCCCAAAGTTTAGGAAACTAAAGATGGCATTTTGGAATGCAGAGACCTTCACAACATGACATACGATGAGCTACGAGGTAATCTGATTGCATATGAACGAAACTATATCAACAGGTACCCCAAGAAAGAAAAGAAGAAACTAGTAGCCTTCAATGCCACACCATCAAAAGAGGAGGACCTTCTAGAAGAATCCAATAGTGAAGGAATGGTTCTCATAAATTGAGGTGTAGGGAAAATCATGAGATAAAGACAACAAAGATTTCAAGGAGTCAAATATAATGATTCCACTAGAAACGATGATTGCTACTATCACCGTGGAAGGACAAACCACTTTAAATAAAACTATCCAAACTTAAGAAGGAGATCGTTTAGAAAAAATTAAAATTTTAGAGCTTGGAGTGATGAAGATGAAACTAAAGAAAAAACAGAAGTAGCCAACATGTGCGTCATGGCAAAGGTGAATCGAGCGAGGTAAGACCACACGATTATCATAAATATAATATTCTTGAGTCTAATTTAGATATGATAACCATTGAGCTTCAAAAATTTATAGTTAAATATAATAAAATTTCTCAAGAGAAAAAAAGTTAGGAAGCTAAACTTAAATGAAAATCTGAAGAGGAATGAAGAAACTGTCAAGTTGAAATTGAAGCATGTCAAATTGAAATTGACTTACTTCAAGAAGATCTTGATGATGTAAAATTGAAATTGAATAGCATTAAAAAATCATCAACTCACAGTTTTGTGTGATTAAATTCTTTTAAAATGAACTCAAGTTCCTTATCGAAATCATTTAAATTAGCTAATATTTCTTTCTCATCTCGAGGACCTCTTTGATATATCTATGGAAAGAAAGGGCAAAAATCTTACAACTACAGGGAAAAGCCTAAAAGTGTATGGGTTTGGAAACCTAAATGGAGCACATCTAACCCGGAAGGACCCAAGACCACTTGGGTACCTAAAAAAATTTTAATTTTCTTATTTTCCAGGAACATGCCCGCAAGAGCTATAAGAAAGGAATGTGGGTCATTAATAGAAGATTTTCCTGACAGATGATCGGAAAGAAAGATAATTTTTATGCTCTAAAGAAAATAAAAAGAGGATCATTCAGATTCGGTGACAATGCTAGAGACAACATCATCGGAGTTGGTTCAGTAAAGCTCAGCTCCTCATGTGAGCTTATTGAAGTGTATCTAGTAGACAACCTCAAACAAAACTTGCTCAGTATCATTTATCTATGTGACATCAGTTTTGGAGTCTCATTCAAGGCTGAAAGCTGCTCCATCAAATATGATAAAAGAAACATCTCTCTAATCGGTGAATGCATTCATAACATTTATGTCTTAAATAGTCCTAACTTTGCTGCCTTAACCAGACTCACTATGCAAACCAATGACATCTGGTTATGGCCCAAAAAGCTTGGGCATTCTAGTATGCATATTGTCATGCCTCGAATCCTATTGGGGCATATTGGCACCCATAGCCGTGAAGGCCCGAGAGAACCAATCCATAACCTTTTACTTCTCATAGTTTCCTTAAGATAAGCTCATGACTTATTAACTTACCTTTATCTTGGAAGGAAGGTAAATCCCAAATACCCTAGTAGAATTATTGGGCTGCTGTATAGCTAAGAGAGAGAAAGAGAGAAAACCTAGAAAGCTATATTTTTTTCTAAGTGAAATTGAGCTAAAGGAACTGATTTCAACAAATTTAAAGAGAGTTTCTCTTGGTTGACTTTCTTGTCCATTTTTAGGCCATACTTTGTCAAGTAGGTGATACACCTACTTTCCCATTATATTAGGCCTTTGCTTCCCATTCTCCTATTTTTCTCTCCTTTAATTTAGGCCAAAATTAATTCAAGTAGGTGGTAGTGTGCTTGGCCCAATAAGCTGGTCAAGAGAGTCTTAGTAGGTAATGAACCTACATAGTTATTAGGTTGGAAAAAAGGTCAAAGTAGGTGACTCACCTACTAGATTAAATAAGTCAAGCAAGCACCTTAACAAAATACTTCATTTTCAGTTTTTAATCCCTTTAATATAACTTAAAACTTTTATGTACTTGGTCACTTTAAACTTTAGATTCAAATACTAGCTTACGATCCCAAGTTTAAATATTTGTATTGATGTTAACTTGGTCGCGTCACATCAAAATGTACAGGCAGTATCTAGAACTCCATCTACACCATCAATACTTGTGTAACAAATCTCGTTTGTTATCTATACCACAAGTCTCATATAATTAGAACAAGTACATACAAAAATATGGGGTGTTACATCCTATCACCTTAGGGACATTCGTCCTCGAATATTAGAATAATTGTCCAACCAAAACAAGTTCAAGCCTAAGGTTAATATTCCTGTCATCACATAGTACTTTTATATATACTCTTACTTGTTATTTCTCTAACTCAGCATCTTGGACTTTCTCTTCGTATTCAAGTAACTATGGCTACTTGGATTTCATCGCTTTTTCAGCTTCCCATGTGATCTCTTCTACTTGCTGGTTTCTCCAAAGTACTTTTATAGAAGCTATTTCCTTATTTCTTAACTTCTTAACTTGTCGATATAGAACAAAAATAGGTATTTCTTCATAGATGAGATTTTTCGTAACTTGTACATCTTCAGTAAGAGGGATATGTGATTGATATCCAATGTACTTTCTAAGCATTGAGACATGAAATACTAGATGAACTATTGAGAGCTCTTAGGGTAGCTCTAACTCTTATACGACCTGGAAAAACATTCAAATAATCTTATACGGGCCTATATAACGTGAACATAGTTTCCCCTTTTACCAAATCTTATTACCCTTATCATAAAAAAAATAAAAAATTACCCATGTCATTGGTGATACCTTTAAGAATACCCAATCGCCTATAGCAAACTCTAGCCCCCTTTTCTAACATCTGCATATGACTTGTGTCATCTCTGGACTATTCCTAGCCATTGTTGGATCACTTTAACCTTTTCCATAGCTTGATGAACAAGATCAAAACCGAATAAGGCAATTTTACCTATTTCAAACCATCCAATTGATGATTTATACTTCCTCCCATGCAAAGCTTCATATGGCGCCATTTTGATACTTGAATGATAGCTATTGTTTTAGGCGAACTTGAGGAGAGGTAATTGATCATCCCAACTATCTTTAAAGTTCAATACACCAGCTCGTAGCATATCTTCAAGTGTTTGAAAGGTATGTTCTTCTTGTCCATCTGTTCGAGGGCGAAAAGTTGTACTTAAATTCACTTGTGTTTGCAAATTTCTTTGAAAAGTCTTCCAAAACTTTTCAAAAAATTGAGATCCCTTATCTGATATAATAGAGATTGCTACTCCATGTAGTTGAACTATCTCTTTGATATACAATTTTATGTACTCTTCAACTGTGTAAGTGGTCCTAACCGGTAGGAAGTGTGCTAATTTGGTAAGCCTATCAACTATTACCTATATGGAATCAAACTTTCAAGATGTACGAGGCAAACCAATGACGAAATCCATGTTGATCATGTCTCACTTCCAGATTGGAACATCTATACATTGCATATAACCCTTGGGCTTTTGGTGCTCTACTTTAACTCTTTGACAATTTGGACATTCGACTACAAATTCTGTAATGTTCTTCTTCATGTCACCCCACCAATACATTCCTTTCAAATACTAATACATTTTTATTAACCTCAGATGGATGGAATACCTTAAATGATGTGCCTCTATCATAATCCTCTTTCTTAGCCCATCTACATTAGGCACACACAATCTGTTTTGGCATCGTAGTACTCTCTCTTGCATAAGCTCAAATAACTTGGTCATACCACATTGTACATTCTCCTTAAGATGTAATAAAATTGGATTTGCATATTTCTTCTCTTTCATTTCAGCTACTAATAAAGATTCTGCTGCATTATTTATAATAAGCCCCTTATCTGGAATCTCAAGAAGGCGAACCCCCAAATTGGCTAGTTGGTGTAGATCTTTAGTCATCCCTTGTCATTCTATAGACTGCCTTTAAGTTCCCACCATACCTTATGCCTCAACGTATCATCTACCACATTGGCTTTCCCTGGATGATACAAGATATCAATAGCATAGTATTTTAATAGTTCAAGCCACCTCCGCTACCTCAAATTTAGATCCTTCTGGCTAAAGATTTATTGAAAACTTTTATGGTCAGTATATATTTCAACATGAATCCCATACAAGTAGTGGCGCCATATCTTTAAAGGAAATATAACTGCTGCTAGCTCGAGATCATGCGTAGGGTAATTTTTCTTATGTGGCCGTAATTATCTGGAGGCATATGCTATTACTTTACCATGATTCATCAATACTCCTCCTAAACCAATTCTTGAAGCATCATAATACACTGTATACCCACCAGTGCCTTCTGGATGTACTAATATGGGAGTAGAAGTCAACTTAGTCTTCATATCTTAAAAACCCCTTTCACATGCGTCATTCCATTGGAACTTGGATGCTTTGTGTGTTAGATTTGTTAAAGGTTCAGAAATTAAAGAAAATCCTTTAACAAACCTTCTATAATAACCCACCAGCCCAAGAAAACTATGAATCTCCATAAGCGTTGTAGGTCTTGGCAAGTTCTTCACAACTTCTATATTTTGAGTAGCAACCTTTATTCCTTCATTAGATACAATATGACCTAAGAATGCCACAGATTTTAACCAAAGCTCACATTTAGAAAACTTGGCATATAACTTACGATACCAAAAAATTTGTAACACCTGTCGTAAATGACTGGCATGGTCCTCTTTTGATCTCAAATAAACCAGAATATCATCTATAAAAGCTATCACAAACACATATAAGAATGGATTGAACACCCTATTCATCAAATCCATGAAAGCTGTGGGTGCATTAGTTAACCCTAAGGATATGACTAAAAACTTATAATGACCATACAGTGTTCGAAAAGATGTCTTGGGTATATCATTCCCTTTGACCCTCACTTGGTGGTAACCCAACCTCAAATCAATCTTTGAGAAATACTTGGCGCCTTGTAACTGATCAAATGAATCATCAATTCTTGGAAGGGAGTATTTATTCTTAATAGTCACCTTATTCAGTTGCCGATAGTCAATACACATTCTTAAT
Organism: Capsicum pubescens; assembly: GCA_030864215.1. NCBI lineage: Eukaryota > Viridiplantae > Streptophyta > Magnoliopsida > Solanales > Solanaceae > Capsicum > Capsicum pubescens. The sequence continues at coordinate 71,534,809 of CM061545.1, forward strand.
GAGCCGTCTTTCTTATGCACAAATAACACTGGTGCACCCTAAGGGGACATGCTAGGCCTTATTAATCTCTTTTCTAGTAAGTCCTTTAATTGCTTTTTGAATTCATGTAATTATTCCTGGTTCATTCTATATGGAGGAATTGAGATTGGTTATGTACCTGGAATCACATCAATACCAAACTCTACTTCTTGTTTTGAAGTCAAACCTAAAAGATCTTCATGAAACTCATTCACTACTGGAATAGTTTGAAGAGCTGGTGGCTCTGCATCTATATCCTTCACTCTAACTAGATGATATACGTAACCTTTTGAAATCATACTTTTTGTGTTAAAATAAGAAATAAATTTACCTCTTGGCGCACCAATATTACCCCTCCATTCAAGGACTGCCTCCCTTGGAAAATGGAAATACATTCTATTAGTTCGGCAATCTACTGTGGCATAACAAGAAGCCAACCAATCCATACCCATTATAACATCAAAATCTACTATGTCTATGTCTTTGTTCAAAGAAGTAATAGTACAATCTCTAACAAAATATGGATCTAACCTATCCATATATCGATGAAATCTATCATCCATAGCAGCTACTATATTAACATACCTAGACAAAGAGTTAAACCAGAGGTTGTACTCCCTCACACTCATATTCCCTTGGAGAATATTCAAGAACTGATTTGTACGGGCCTCTAGAATCTTGAATGGAATGTAATGATCAAGAAATGCCTCTTTGAACTCTTTCCAAGTTGTTAAAGGTGCATCGATACCCCTAGATTGTTTCTAGTCTTCATACCAAAATATAGCCTCCCCTTTGAATTTATATGCTGCTACCTCAACTGTCTCCTTACCCGATACATGCATGAAATCTAGATCCCTTTGGATTTGATCAATAAAGTCTTGTTGTTCTTCATTAAGATCTAATCTATTGAATGTGGGAGGATCCAATTTAATAAAATCTTACATCCAAAGGCTAGCTGCCCTATCTGTACTACTAAAATCTATGGTAGGAATAACTTGTCCAACAACTATACGAGCTAACAATTGCACCGCATTTCTTAGATCTTGCTCAGTAGCATTAATAGGTATTTCTGAGGATGCAGTTCTTCTCCTTTTAGATCTTCTAGAGATGGAGAAGTAGAAGAAGTTTGTGATACAAACTCAGCTTGAACCTCAATTTAATTAGTTTGTCTAGGTGGTGACTTGCTGGTCCCTTCTACGGCAGCCACGTCTACTCACTTACCTGTATTCTTATTCGTTCTTGTAGCCGAAATCTTTACTATAATAAGAGAAAAATAATAGATTCAATGGTTAAATATGACTTACCTACAATATGGGCTCTATTGGACAATCTAAGATAGGAAGAGAAAGAGACAACCCCTCAATATCCCATAGCCTCCTGTTTATAGATGTGGTGCACAACACGTCATAAATAACAATACTCTACATAGACATGACTTTGTAGATATCCTAGGACGACCTGCTCTGATACCATTTTTTTCATGCCTCAAATCATATTGGGGCAGATTGGCACCCATAGCCATGAAGGCCCGAGAGAACCAATCCATAACGTTGTACTTATCATTGTTTCCTTAAGATAAGCTCATGACTTTTTCACTTACCTTTATCTTGGAAGGAAGGTAAATCCCAAGAACCCTAGTGGAATTATAGGGCTACTGTATAGCTAAAAGAGAGTAAGAGAGAAAACCTAGAAAGCTATTTTTTTGTCTAAGTTAAAATGACCTAAAGGAGCTGATTTCAACCTATTTAAAGGGAGCTTCTCTTGGCCGACTTTCTTGTCCATTTTTAGGCCATACTTTTTCAAGTAGGTGATGTACCTACTTGCCTATTATATTGGGCCTTTGCTACCCATTCTCCTTCTTTTCTCTCCTTTAATTTGGGCCAGAATTAATTCAAGTAGGTGGTAGTGTACTTGGCCACATAAGCTTGTCAAGGGAGTCTTAGTAAGTGATGAACCTACTTAGTTCTTAGGTTGGTCAAAAGGTCAAAGTAGGTGACTCACCTACTAGCTTAAATAAGTCAAGAAAGCACCTTAACAAAATACTCCATTTTCAGTTCTTAATCCCTTTAATCTATCTTAAAACTTGTATATACTTGGTCACTTTAAACTTTAGATTCAAATACTAGCTTTTGATCCCAAGTTTAAATAGTTGTATTGATGTTAACTTGGTCGTGTCACATCAAAATGTATAGGTAGTATCTAGAACTCCGTCTACACCATGAATACTTGTGTAACAAATATCATCTATTATCTATACCACATGGCTATACCAAGTCTCATAGAATTAGAATAAGTACATGAAAAAATATGAGGTGTTACACATATCATTGAGAAAGTTTCCAGACTGGAATTGGTGAAAGGTCTGGAAAAACTCAAGTTTGTAAAAGATTATATTTGTTATGCCTGCCATTTGGGTAAATATACCCGGATATCATTCAAAGTCAAAGGCATTGTATCTACTACCAAGCCTCTTCAAACAATCCATATGGATCTGTTTAGCCCCACCAAGACCGCAAGTATTAGTGGAAAAAGATTTGTTTTTGTTATAGTTGATGATTACTCTCGTTTTACTTGGGTGATATTACTTTCTCATAAACATGAGGATTTTACAAATTTGGAGATTTTTTGTAGAAAAGTACAAAGAAAATTTGGACACCTCATCACCTATGTTCACAGTGATCATAAAAGAGAATTTGAACATAAGGCGTTTGAGTAATACTGTGCCCATAAAGGATAATCTCACAACATATCATCACCTAGGTATCCTAAAAAAAATGGTGTGGTGGAGAGAAATAATCAATCTCTCTAAGATACTCCTAGGACCATGCTGTTAGAACATAATCTCCCAGATTATTTTTGGGCAGAATCGGTAAGTACAACATGTCAGATCATCAACAGCTGCCTGATCAGACCTATTTTAAAAAGGTCTCTTTATGAATTATGGAGAGGAAATAAGATGAACATTTGCTACTTTCATCCTATCGTATGAAAATGCTTCTCCCTCAATAATGGTAAGAATAACTTGGGAAAATTCAACCCACGAAGTGACGAAGGTATTTTCCTTAGGTATTCTCCCTCTAGTCGTGTATATATGGCTTCCAATAAAAGAACCTTACATGTTGATGAATCTATGCATATTATATTTGATGAATCTAATCACCCTCCTACGAGTTTCAGTATTGATGAAGAATTGGTAAGTAATTTACAATTTGGAGCCAATGCTAGCACAACTCCCAAACTTTCATTAGACGAGTGAACTACACCTTCTCTAGAGTCAACTCCTACAGAAAAATCCATTAACCCAAGTGTTCCAAGAGAATGGAAACAAAATGCTAGCCATCCAAACAAATTTATCATCTAAAATCTAGATGATAAGATGTAGACAAGAGCCTCCTTAATAAAGCAAATATCTGTTGCTCTAGTATCTCAAATCAAACAAAAAATACTGATGAGGACATCAAAGATGAATTCTGGATTGAGGCCATGGAGTAAGAACTAGCCCAATTCGATCGAAGTCAAGTCTGGATTCTAGTTGAAAGACCCAAGAACTGCTCAGTAATTAGAACCAAATGGGTGGAAAAAAATAAATTGAATGAAAAAGGTAAAGTGATCATAAATAATTCCAGATTGGTAGCTCATGGATACTCCCAACAAGAAGGTATTGATTATGATAAAACCTTTGTCTCGTAGCAATGTTAGAATCAATTTATATCTTATTATCTTTTGCTACTTACAAATGGTTTTAGTTGTATCAAATGGATGTTAAAAATGCCCTTTTAAATATATTTATTCATGAAGAAGTGTTTGTAAAACAACACCCCAATTTTGAAAATCCATCTTATCCATATCATGTTTTTAAATTATCAAAAACACTCTATGGTTTCAAATAAGCTCCAAAGTCTTGGTATGAGAGGTTGAGTACTTTCTTATTAAATAATAATTTCCAAAGATATAAAATTGATATAACTCTATTTATACAAAAGCTTGAATCAAATCTTCTTACTATGCAAATTTACGTTGATGATATTATTTTTGGTAGTCCTAACATCTCTCTATGCTATATTTTTGCTAATCTGATGAAAGAAGAATTCAAAATGAGTCTCATGGGATAAATCATGTTTTTCTTGGGATTACAAATCAAGTAAAAAACCAAAGGTACTTTCATCATTCAAGCTAAGTACACAAATAAACCCATCAAAAAGTTCACATGAAAAGAGAAAAGGCCTATAGAACTCTGATAAACCCATTCACGAATTTTGATTCAGACTCATCTGGAATGGATGTAGATGAAATAGTGTACAAAAGAATGATTAGATAACTGATCTATTTGACCTCTAGTCGACCAGACATTATGTTCAATGTATGTAAGAGTGTTAGGTTCCAGTCGACTCCCAAAGAGTCTCAGCTGACTGTTGTCAAAAGAATCATTTGATATCTCATAGGAACTCAAGATATCGAACTATGGTACCCGTGCTCCTCTCATTTAAATTTAATTAGATATTCAGACACTGACTTTGCAGGTGATAAAAGTGATAGAAAAATAACTCGTGGTACGTGTCAAATTCTTGGTGATGCCCTAATTTCAGGGCATAGCAAGAAGCAACTTCAATTGCTCTTTCAATAACTGAATCTGAATACATAGCCGTTGAAAGTTGTGGTACCCAAATTTTATGGATTATGCATCAACTAATTGATTTTAATTTGTCTTTTGAATCTGTTCCCGTAATGTGTGATAATACCAATGCTATTAGTTTATCTAAATATATTGTGCATCATTCTACGACTAAACACATTGAATCTAAGTATCAGTTTATTCAAGATCATGTAGAAAATGGAGACTTTTATTTAACTTCTATTGATTCCAAAAATCAATTGACAGAAATTTTTACGAAACCATTGTTAAAAGAAAGATCTTGTTACCTTAGGAAAAGACTTGGGGTTTTCTGTATTATTGACTAATAAGTCATATTTTTGGAAAAGTAATTTTTTTTACTCAGTCCAAATTTCTCTTCAATTTTTTTTTACCAAAAAATTGGTTTTCAAATAAGGGGTCATCATTATTTCACCGTTTTCACCCCACCCCTGTCGCTTCTGTACCCCTTTGTCTTCCTAACACCCCCTTTTTTGCCATCCGTTTACTTTTATCAGTCACTTTTTTCCCTCTTCCCACTTCATCTTCTCCTCCTATATCTTTTTCCAACAGTTGCCTAAATCCCCCCTCTTATCCTCAGTCCTCTTACCCATCCCCTATTCTCCTTCTCCGCCCCTTTAAAATCCAACTTCCTTTTTCTCTCATGACCAAAACTTGTTCCTTGGGAAGCATGTCCAAATCTGTTCCTAAAACCCTCTCCGACAGTCCTGTTCACCTCTCCGAGTCCTATGACAAATTCTCATCGTATTCTCATTCCACTCTTATGAAAAGATGTTTTCCTATAACTAATCTATCTCCCTCCACCAAGAAACCCCATACAATCTCTATAAACTTCTTCTCTCCAGTAGATATGCACAAGTTATGGACAAGCTCTTTAAAAGATAAATTGTATGCCTTTAAAAACCACTTTGTTGTACGCAGTCACATTATCAATATCAGTCAATTGAATCCTTTTTTAATGTCAGTCATTTCTTTAAGTTTCAAGACGTGTCCTTGGTTTTTCGTCTTTATGGACTTGTGGTGTATAAGGATCCATTCCACATTTTGTATGTGAATCTCCGTGTCTCTCCAGATAGTGGTGAACTTGAGACTCTTTTCCTTGGAAAAAAATTTATTTTGGATGAGTTTCTGTTTGAAAATGTTTTTGATACAAAGTTCTCTAGTGTAATCTGTTACATGAATGGTAACCAGCTTAAGGATTTTGAGGTCATCTTTGAAGAAGCAAAAAGGATCCTGTCTGACCCTGATTCAATATCGTCTAATTTTGGTCCCATGTCCCTGCTTATCTAATTTTATATCATGGCCTATATAATTGCTACAACACTGATTCCACAGAAGGAATACCTCAATAATATTACCATTTGTGACGTCTATGTGTTGTATTGTTTGGTTAAGAAACACAAAATCAAATGGGTAACCTGGATTTATGAGTATATGCTTGAGAGTGAAAAAAATATTCATGCCTCTGCCAGTTTGCTGTATGGACTGCTCATTACTCAAATTCTTCTGTATTACTCTGTTGATCTCTTTACTTACCCCCGGTGGAATTCATTGCTGCTTATGACTCCAAAATTTTGCCAGTATGGGCTATGTTTAGGTTGAAAATGAATGGTGCAAAAATTATTCTGCCCGTGTGAAATTTGAACTCCCTAAGGTAAGTAAGTTTGTTTCTAATCCCACTATTGAGGAAGGTGTCATATGGCTCCAGGATTCAATTTCCAAACTAATGGACTTTGGAAAAAGCACCACCATTGACATAGGCATGGTCCGAATGGAACTCGATGGGTTCAAAATGGAAGGCATCAAGTTGTTTACTCGAGTGTTCACTCACTTGGACTCCCTATGGTCCCAAGTATAATCCTCTAATGATGATCTAGAAGTTTTTGTTAAGAACTCCTACTTCTCTTTCCTTAACAATGGTTAAAAATTCTATGACAAATTCTGCCATACTATGCACAATAATTGTAATGTACTGAGAGTACACCCTAGGCATCACACGGTGCTTATGACCCTGAAGGACTACAAGCTAACCCATGACTGACATCTTCTATGAGCAATGGATAATATACTTAATAAATACAAAATAATAGGCTGAAATATCATAAGGTTCAAGAAATCTAAAATACTGATAAAATATAACATCTGAGATAATATCTGTAGACTGAATACTGACTAAAACTAGTTTGAAAAGCCTCTAACTAAAACTGTCCGAAAGTGGAGTTGATGGGACAATCCCCCAACTAACTCCATCTACTAAAATACTGAGATAATGAAATAAAAAAATGTCCTCGAATGATGAGGACTCACTGCTACATATACTGCATCTGGCTGAATATGAATCTACTATACGTCGTCGGGTACCTGAGCGTCTGAACCTATGATATGAAACATCATAGCGCAGGAAAGTATGTGTCAGTATGTGAGAATGTATTGGTATGCTAGATTAGTTAAGGCTAAATACAAGGGCTCATATACATGAATTGTAACTAACTAAATAACATAGAGTAACTAAATATAAGTGTACATGGAAAATTTACAACTGCTGTGAATACTAAGTATGCAATACTGTGCATATACATGAATACTGTAACTGAGCTTTTCTGAAGCTAAGTATTGAGTCTGATAATCTAAGATTACTGATACTGGTTGACTGTAACTGACAGTCCTAACTCTGTAGAACTAAACTGAGTTCTATTTTGAAAACTAAGACTGAAACTGTGGGAGGTAATCATCTAATCGACATGCCCCTTTCTAATATAATTAGGGCCCAACCTATAACCCTAGCTGGAAGGGTGCTAATACCATTCCATAGGTACTAAAAACTACTGTGGAGTCAGTCCTAATCTAACGAGTGACCTCTGAGATCAGTCCTAAACTAGCGGGTATTCCCTGAGTATGTCAGTCCTATCTAATGGGTGATATCTCATAACCTACGCTGGCTACATAGTTCTGGAACTTAGGGATTGCTTCTAGGGACCCAGTCCTAACTAACGGGTGTGTCCTCATCCCTAGGATCGCTCGGTACTGAATCCTACTCCAAACTGAAAGACACTAAACTGAGTATACTGAACTGGACTTGATTGATACTAAGATTACTGAGTTTTCCTAAGTTCAATAACTGGTTGAGTTCTACTGAGTTTTGTAATGGACTAAGAGTACTACTGATCGTGACATGACTAATACTATTTTGTAACTGACGCTGACTCCAGATAAACAACTAAATTATCGGGTATTAAATACCCCCAGAACTCGATAGCAGGAAAATTAAAGCAAAGCATAACTTTGAATAACATATAAATATTCACTTGGTCATAATTCATTCATAGAGACATTCCATCAAAAACTTGTAATGCATTAACTTGTACATGAATGGAAAACACAAGTTAGCATGCTATAATGAAATTATTTCATTCTCATAGACAATTTATCAAACACATGAAAGTATAATTGGTACATTAAATCATAAATACTTAGGGTTGACATGATTACAACAATCAATTTGCTTATTTAAGGGCTTATCATGAATATCATGTAGTTCAACACATATTAGGATCAATTCTTGGAACTTGTAATCTAGATCATAGATTAAAATAAAAAATAACATCATAAACACCTTAATCACTTTGAAAATTCAAGGGTTTATCAAGATAATCAAATATTCTTCACACTTGCTATTTAATTTCAGGAAAAACATGCACTTAAATCATGGATTGAGACCCAACTAATATCATGGACATGAATTCAATCTAATTCAAACATGGAAACCATAAATACACAATCTTTGTACTTCAAAAAAGGATTCTTGGACTTCATGGGTAGACGGGACCCATGAATGAACATCTAATATACCTTAATTTGTGGGTTTCTTGGAGTTCTTGGAGAGATTTTTGGGATTGACCTTGATTTCTTGAACTAGGGTTTTTGCCTCTTGAGAGATAATGATTTTGTTCTTGAGAAAAAGTGAGGAAAAGTGACATAATAGGGTAGTTAGGGTATAATTTCATGTTTAAAGGCTGATCTGAGTCATGTGAAAAGTCTAAGTTGCCCTTGGGATTTAAAATTTCATAACTGGAATGCAGAGTAGAGCCTCACCATGATGCGGTGACTGGGTCATCGCTATATCCACCGCGACACGGTGGTATCACGGCGACTCTCTAATTTATGACAATTATTGATTTGAGACTCACCGTAATGCGGGGCAATCGTAGTGAGCTACTGGAATTTGATTAATGCCTTCATCACAATGCGATGGAGGGCTCATCACGATACTCACCGCGATGTGGCCTAATCAAGGTGAGCCACTGCTTTTACATAAACTTGTCCTAATATTTAGCTGAACTTTTCTAAATCGGGGACCCCTTATCAAGCTTTAACGGACTGAGATAAGCTTAGGTTTTTACGGGGTCTTATAATATCTGCTCCTTGGGAATATTCATCCTCGAATGAGACTGACTAACATGGGAGAACTGATAAACTGTGAGTACATACTGGACATGCATAGCTGAAGTATGACTGCATGACTGAAACTGCTGATATACTGAGTTTTCCATACTGAACATGCATATCTGAATGCATGAATAAATGATTGAAGATGGTTCATGAATGCATGACTAAATATGCAATGGTAATTGATACCAAGTTTATAATTATATCTTGAACATGGAACTGGGTAAAGCTAAGGAAGACTGTTCTCCTAAGCTGAGAGTACTGATGAACCTAAGTTAATTTATTGAACATGAATGTATGGGAATAACTGAGTCTGAAACATGATACGTGGAATGAATATCATGAACATAACTAATTCCTTGAATACATGCCATGACACGGGAATGGTCTTATGACTGATATTGGAACGAGAAAGTCAACTTGCAGGTACTCATTCCTCCTAACTGGATCTTGCTACGTGAAGAGAAATTGAAAGGTTTAAGATATGAAAGCACAATGGTTATAGTGCATCTACCCCTTGGGATACTATGTCCTTCGAGGAATGCTGACTTGGCTGAGATACTAAGGAAAAACTGAGATGATGCACGGGGCACCTACAAACTAAATTGTGACTAAATATTTTGGAAACTGAGGCATAATGCCTGAACTAGGCTGAAATCATAACTACTAGGATGCTCTATCTTGGAATGGTCATATTCATAAAACTTTGGATAGTACAACTATATGGAAAGATAGGAAACGATACGAGCTTGCCGCCTGACTTCTAAACTAAACTGAATTCTTAGCTTTACGAACCAACTCATGCTAAAAATTTAAAATCGACTGAAGCATTCCTTTGAAACTCTTTCTATAAGGTTCTAATGACTTTAGGGAGTAAGCAACCTTGTCATGAACTGAGTAAAACATCTGAATAAAATTGCAACTTGGCTAAAATTCTGTAACATAAGGCGAGGCCTACCAAACTTCATCTAAGATAGAGTTACTAAGCCTCATGCACTGTAACTACAAACTTTAAAGCTTAGACATATTCCTCGAATACTCTTCCAATAATACATTCCACCTTAGTACGACACTTCACCCTAGACAACTGAAAATATTCATATGGGCGCTAAGAACAAAGGCTAAAACATACTAACTTATCTTATTAACTGAATGGCCGATAGCTGCATACTGGGCATGTAAGACTGAACAATACTTAGTATGAATAACTGGACTGAAATATTAGAGTATTATGAGTATGGGGAAGCTAACATGTAACGCCCCGAAATCGGGTCCCAAGACGTCACACGGTGCTTAGGGTCCCAAGTGACCCCAAGCTAACCCTTCTACTGGCATAACTCATAAGCAACTGAATAAAAATACAAATCCATACAAATCAGCAGAAATTAACTCTTTTTTGAATCTGATCGATACAAAAATGGAATTTTACAGGATTACAATTCTGCATTTACAACCAAAATTGAAACAAAATACATCAACTTCTACTGACTGTCTATGAAGCCTCTACTAGTACTGACTGTAGGTAGCCGGGTCATGACTCCCGAATACCCCAACTCAATACAACTGAATAAAGAAAATACAACACTATAAACTCTGCATAACTAACCTAAGCCCTTGAATCAAAAGGACTCATCACCTGCTGACTGGATACCACGAACTGACTGGATCCAAAGGTGCAACTATACCTTGTACCTACATTCCGAGAAAATGTAGCCCACATACGAATATGTGGGTTAGTACCATGGAAAGATACCGAGTATATGGGGGTGCAATGCATATATAAAATAATATCTTAATATCATCACAGTTTATAAAATTATGCATGCTGATATAGATGACTCACTTAGCTCGAATTAAATCATCAAAATCATGGATGAATAATACATGTAAAGTAAAACAAGTGGGTCATTACAATACGTTCTCAATTCACTTGCATCTTAAGTTCAAATCATCAAAACAATCAAATCTCATATCAATTCTCATTAGAATATATTTCTTAAATCTTTTAAGAATAATGACTTTCTCAAACTCAGCCTTTTAAGCAAATATGTTTTCATCTCAGATAGAAGAGTACACACACACACATTGGGAAATCCTATAACCGACATAAACCATGTGAGCTACATGGAGTCCAACGTACAACCCACGTTGAGGAGAGCCGTCCTATCCTTTCCATCGGAGTAGGACTTGCAGTATCAATTCAAAAACACTAGTGATCACTATATAAATCAGCCTCAGGCTCACATTCTACGGGGGCACGTAGTTCTAGGGAAGTAAGGTCACTTTATACCTCCCACTCGGTGCTAAAGATTACTCCCGGACTTAGCTCAGAAATTTAAATCAGCCTCAGGCTCACATTAAAGAAAATCCACAATAAACACTTCAACAATTTTCATCGGGAGCCAATTTGCTACCCCTTTATCATAATCAATAAAAACGTGGATTTCTTTCACAGTCGAGTTCAAAATGACTCATTCACGACCAAAAGGTCAAATCATTCAAAACATCTCAAATATTCAACATCAATGTGCATATAGCACACATTTTCTCAAAGACACAATTTCAAATGGGGTTCAAGACCCAAATATCAAAATCATAGTAAATTTCTTTCAAGCATCATGCTTTAAGTAATAATTTCATATAAATTCGAATTTTCAAAGTCATAAACATCATAATCTCAAGATAACCAAGATAGAATATAAGTTCATGCTCCAAAATCATAATAAACATATAAAGATCATATCTTCGTAAAGAAAATTACTTTTGGGCACAAGAACGAAAGATTGTTCTTGTTGAAAAACCCCACATACCTTGAATGATGAACTTTAGATCGATACTCATTTTTGAGATGTTAATCGTGCCTTTGAATGATGGTTCTTGGAGTTCTTGAGCTAGGAACTTGGAATCTTGAATAAATTTGCAGAATTAATGGTGAACTTTGGAGGTTCTTGAAGTTGGATGTAGGAGCTTAGGGTTTTCTTTTTGAGGGAATTTGATGAAATATAACATATAATGCTTCTAATAGGCTTTAATATAGGGTTTGGATGGATTTTGGGTGAGGGGGAATGACTAAAATGCCCCAACACGTTTACGCACAAAATTTCAACGAAAAATTTTCTGGGGTATTACATAACAACAGTCTGAAAATTGTTTTGAGCAACTAATGAATAAGCTAAGGTAGTGAAAATATCTCTGAATTCTGCATGAGGGACATGCTCGTCCAGGGGATCTGCCTGAACGGGCTAAGGTGCTGACTAATTTCTTGTTCTCTCTCCATTAGTTATCTTGGGAGAAATGTTCTAGAAGCAAAAGGGAGAAACGGATTAGACTAAGAGTTTAACTTGAGGTCATGCTCAATCCCACAACATGAATACTTAAAGAAGGGAAACTTTTCCTAAAATATCTCATAGCCTCCTATCTATAAGTGCGGTGTGCTACACACCCATGTACAAGACTCTACTCTCTACGGCTTTTAGACTCCCTAGGACTCTATTGAACCTTAGGCTTTGATACCAAGTTTTTAACGCCCTGAGAGTACACCCTGTCCATCACACGGTGTTTACGACCCCAAAGAACCATAAGCTAACCTATGATTGATATCTTCTATGAGCACTGGATAATATACTATAATAAATGCAAAATAATAGTCTGAAATACCATAAGGTTCAAAACATTTAAAATAAAGATAAACTATAACAACTGAGATAATATCTATAGACAGAATACTGACTGAAACTAGTCTGAAAAGCCTCTAACTTAAACTGTCTGAAAGTGAAGTTGAATGGACAATCCCCTAACTAACTCCATCTACTAAAATACTTAGATAATGAAATAAAAAATTTCATCGAATAATGAGGACTCACTGCTAAATCTACTTCTGCTGGCAGAATCTGAATCTACTATGTATGGTTGAGAACCTGAGCATCCGAACCTATGATATGAAACATCATAGCGCAGGAAAGTATGCGTCAGTACGTGGGAATGTACTGGTATGCTAGATGAGGTAAGGTTGAATACAAGGGCTCATATGCATGAATAGTAACTGACTAAATGATATAGAGTAATTGAATATAAGTGTACATGGAAAATCTACAACTATTATGAATATTAAGTATACAATACTATGCATATACATGAATACAGTAACTGGACTTTTCTGAAGCTAAGTACTGAGTCTGATAATTTGAGATTACTGATACTGGTTGACTATATCTGACAGTCCCAACTCTATAGAATTGAACTGATTTCTATTCTAAAGACTGAGACTAAAACTGTGGGAGGTAATCATCTAAGCGACATGCCCCTTTCTAATCTAATTGGGGTCCATCCTATAAACCCAGCTGAAAGGTTTCTAATACCGTGCCACGAGTAGTAAAAACTGCTATGGAGTTAGTCCTAATCTAGTGGGTGTCCCCTGAGATCAGTCCTAAACTATCGGGTGATTCCTGAGTATGTCAGTCCTATCAAACGGGTGACATCTCATAACCTACGCTGGCTATGTAGTTTTGGAACTTAGGGATTGCTTCTAAGGATTCAATTCTAACTAACGGGTGTTCCCTCATCCCTAGGCTTGCTCGGTGCTGAATCCTACTCCTAACTGAAAGACACTGAACTGAGTATACTTAACTGGACTGGACTGATTCTGAGATTACTGAGTTTTTCTAAGTTCTATAATTGTCGGAGTTCTACTGAGTTCTATAATGGACTGAGAGTACTAATGATCATGACATGACTGATACTATTTTGTATCTGACACTGGCTCTAGATAAACAACTAAATTATTCGGTATTAAATAGCCCCAGGAATCGATAGCAGGAATAGCAAAACAAAGCATAACTTTGAATAACATATATAGGTTCACTTGGTCATAATTCATTTATAGAGACATTTCATAAAAAACTTGTAATGCATTAGCTTGTACATGAATGGAGAACATATGTTAGCATGCTATAATGACATTATTTCATTCTCATATACAATTTATTAAACATATGGAAAGAATAATTGGTACATTAAATCATAAACACTTAGGGTTGACATGATTACAATAATCAACTTGCTCATTGAAGGGCTTATCATGAAAATCATGTAGTTCAACACATATTAGGATCAGTTCTTGGAACTTGTAATCTAGATCATGGATTAAAATAAAAAATAACATCATAGACATCTTAATCACTTTGTAAATTCAAGGATTTATCAAGATATTCAAATATTCTTTACACTTGCTTTTCAATTTTAGGAAAAACATGCACTTAACTCATGGATTGAGACCCAAATAATATCATGAACATGAATTCAATCTAATTCAAATATGAAAATCAATAATACACAATCTTTGTACTTCGAAAAAGGATTCTTGGACTTCATGGGTGGAAGGGACCCATGAATGAACGTCTAACATACCTTAATTTGTGAGTTTCTTGGAGTTCTTGAAGAGATTCTTGGGATTGACCTTGATTTCTTGAACTAGGGTTTTTGCCTCTTGAGAGAATAATTTTGTTCTTGAGAGAAAGTGAGTAAAAGTGACATAATAGGGTATTTAGGGCATAATTTCATGTTTAAAGTCTGATCTGAGTCATGGGAAAAGTCTAAGTTGCCCTTGGGCTTTAAAATCTTGTAACTGGAATGTAGATTAAAGACTCACCGTGACACGGTGACTTGGTCATCGCTATATCCACCCCGGTGTGGTGGAATCGCGGTGACTTACTGGTTTGTGACAATTGTTGATTTGACCTTCACCGTGATGCGGGGCAATCACGGTAAGCTACTGGAATTTGACAAATGTCGAAATGGCCTTTAGCGCGATGCGATAGAGGGCTCATCGCAATAATCACCGTGATGCGGCCTAATTGCGGTGAGCTACTATTTTTTACATAAACTTGTCCTAACATTAAGATGAACTTTTCTAAGTTGGGGACCCCTTATCAAGCTTTAACAGACTGAGCTAAGCTTCGAATTTTGCGGGGTCTTACAATATCCTAACATACTTTCTGGCTAAGCGTTGAATGATGACTTGTGATTCAAAAGAGGGTCTTGTCCCTTATTTTGGTGGGTTGTAAGATCTTTTTTAACACACTATCTGCCATACTTCCTTGTTTTTACCTAGTACTTGGTAATTAATCAGGTTATTTCTCTGCTATGTGCATACTGCTCTTTTTTCTTATTGAGCGGTTCCTTTTTCTTTTTTGATAATGCCAAAAAGGGGAGAAAGACAGGAACATTTGAATGGATTAAAGACAGGAGGATCAAATCGACTATCAATGGATAATATTTGACTGATACAAAGGAATATTAGAAGTATTTACAAGTTAGGGGGAAAGTCGACTACTGTGACAGAGAAGTCAACTGATATTTAAATGCTTGTTGGTCATTATAAAAAAGGTGAGATTGTTAGCCTCCTATATTTATGTTTTATGTTTTAATAATGACAAACTAATAAGTGAAATTTATAAGATATTAACAACGGAAGGAGATCTCACACAAAGGATATTGAAGATCTCAAATAATGGGAGAATATCTCGCACAAGGTAAGGAATATTCCCTCAAAAGAAGACCGTGCTAAATATAGAGCCACATCAATATAGGATATCATTTGACAAGGCAAAAAAAATCATATCAACTAAAGATCTCAATGGACAAGGTAATTTGACGCACCACATGAAAAAAACAAAGGAAAGAAGATCTCACCCCTATGTCTAATATGGACATGTATAGCTATGAGAAAGGAAAATTGCATCAAGTACGAGCATATTTGATATGGACATACCATAAGGTGTAAACTCCCTGAATCAAGGAATCAACCCAAATCCTTGATTGAGAAGAAATCCCTTGGGTTTACTTATGAAGAAAAGAAACATACACAATAGAAGACATTAAAGGCCAAAATGAGAGAAAGAAGACATTACACAACTTCAATGAAAAACTTCAAAGTGTCTCAATATTAGTCTCATAAAGTTTTGTACTTATCAGTTTACGTAGTTACATAAAGAATAGGATTGAGTCAACTTTGTAATACACAATGAAGTTGTGTCACCAGATCTGAAGAGCAAAATAAGTCTATAAAACTTGATCACCATTATTGTACTCAACCTCTACTTCAAGAGAATTAAGGAAACTTTGAAACCCAAGAGGGATGGACGTAGGCACCACATTAGTGTTTTGAACCAGGATAAATCTCTGTATTTATTTATATTCGTTTATTTACTTTTCCACTTATTTAAATCTAATCTATTTTGTGAAGTGCATTAATCTATAAGAGAGTCGACTGTGAAGGTTTGATAGTCATCACAGAAAATTTTCAATTCACCCCCTCTTGAATTTCAATAGGTACATTCCACCTGACAGACGAGATGTAAAATTTAGAATAGAAGAGATGCTGGATAAGCTGGTAAAGGGTAAAGAAAATCAAGAGATCATCCTTAAGGAGATTAAGTCTAACATTTTAGGATTTAACCGGAAGGTCGAGTCATATGCCACTACTATCAAGAAGTTGAAGCACTAAGAGGTCATGTACTTGCTATTACCACAAGGAGTGGTATCACTACTATGGATCCCCCATGATTTTCTACAGAAGCTACTAATGCTAAGACACTTGCTGTTGAGTTTGAGAAGGACACTGGTGATAATAGAAAGTTGATAAAGACAAAGGTAAGGGTCCAGTCATTAAGCCAGAAATTAGATAAATTCTGAAATCGACCCTACCTTTCCCTCAGAGATTAAAGAAAAAAAAAGAGAAAGGTAAGTTTAAGAAATTCATTGAGATGCTAAAAGAATTAAGCTAGAGCATACCTCATCTTGAGGTGTTAGAGCAGATGCCTGGATACGCCAGGTTCATGAGACAACTGGTCATAAATAAGAAAGAAACAACATTTAACTATGTTGATAGTATGCACCACTGTAGTGCAGTCACGAGTAGGTCTTTGGTGCAGAAAAAAGGGTGCTTGGGGTATTCACTATACCATGCACTATTGGTTCATCCCAATTTTTCATAGCCTTATGTGATTTAGGGGATAGCATTAATTTGATGCTGCTAGCCGTATTCAAACAATTGGACTTGAACCCTCCAGAACCGACTTCGATGCGGCTGTTAATGGCTGACCGTATAGTGAAGAAGATTGTGGAAATCTCTTTTTATGTGTTCGTGAGGGTGGATAACTTCATCTTTCAGCCTGACTTTGTCATCCTGGACTGTGTGGTTGACACCAAGATGCCCATTTATTGGGAAGACCATTTATGGCCACAGGCATAACTGTGGTTGACATGGAGAAAGGTAAGCTAAAATTCAGAGTCAATAGTGAGGAGGCTACATTCAACATCCGAAAGTCACTGAAGTATCCAACCAACATGAGAGTAGTGTTGGTGATTGATTATAGTGATGACCCTGGAGGATACTTCTATGGGTATCCTGATGAATTATGAGTAGTCAAGATACCCGCGTCGTGCTGTGACGTTAAATCAAGCACTATATGAGAGGCAACCATGGGCTTGTTGGTGAAGTCTGAGTATCCAGCATAGCCACATCATGCGGCGAAGTTAATTCATGCACTGAGTGGGAGGCAACCCACTATTGTTAATGTTTACATTTTGTTGTTTTTCTTTTTGTAGGTTTTTAACTCTTGGACTTTCCCGGAATATGGTAAAAATTGCTACATTCACTGATTTCCAGGTAAGGGGGCTATGTGATCAACCCATCATGATCACATGTCCCACGCGGTAAGTTGAGTAATAAGCTTAAAAGTTGAAATTTTAAAGATGAAAAATTGAAAGTTATGGACTTTGACCTCTAATTTTACTTTTGGGACCTTAAACTTAGGTTACAAGACCATAAGTAGTTGGAAAAATATTGAAATACCAAGTCTGAATTGCACGAAAGCGAGCCAAAATTTTTGGCCCGGCAAATGCACCCAGGACTTGCTTGCCATAGGTGGTACCTTCACCCAAGGCCTGACCATAGGTGGCGGCCGCATGTGGAAGCCGCGAGTTGGTCTTTTATGGGCCCAATTTTTAATTCAAATTTTGGGCCCACCAACACTTATATATGACCTAAAATAGCCCCCACCTATATTTAAACAACCTTAACCTCATTCTAACTCATTCTAATCCTCAAAACTTCACTTTTCTCTTTGAATTCAAACTTCTCTCTTAAAACACAAACTATCCCCACACTTAAGTAAAGTCTAAATTGACACTTATTTAAGATACCAACTTTTTTCAACATGCTAAAAACAAGTTTTAACTTGGGTTTTGCTTGACTTCTTCTTTATTCACTTTCGGTTCTTCATAAAAGAGGTAACTTTATCGGTTCTGAATAGTTATGTATTGATTTATCTATTGTTTAAACAAGTTGATATGTGTATTCCATTGAAAAATATATAAAAACTATCATGCTTGTATATAATAGCCTTGTAGTATCCTAAAGTCATAGTATAAGGCCTTGTTTTAAAGAAAAATCTAAAGTTAGGCCCCGACCAGAAGTTGAATTTGAAAGAATTTAAGTGATACCACTAGTTGAGCATGTTTGTTTGCTTTGAAAGCTGTGATATATGATAGGTGTGTACACAGTGAATTTTCTTAGATTTCAAATAGGTTATAGGGGGTGTGAAAATTGAGAAAAAATTCAAACTTTTTGAATTTTGAGTTTTTTAACTTTTGCTATCCCTCACTTTTGTTGGAAACTAACAATTGGTTTTTTAGGTATATGTGGCACGTAAAGATGTAAAGAAGATGAAGGCTACTACCTCAAGGAGACGGGTAGAGTCTATCGATTCTAGTGGTTAAACGGAGTAGTACCTGAGGTAGTGATATACAGGCATTGTCATTGAGGTGAAACATAGAGTTATGAGAGGACAGACTCGCCAAGATGCTCAGACAGATGTAGCCTAACCAAGGATAAAGTCAGCTAGAATATTACCACCACACACTCCTCCACTTGCTTCTTCTAATGATGATAAGGAGATAAATTCTGAGTCTACTCCTCAGGTTGCTGTTTAGGACCCCTCAGTCTGAGGAATGGTTCCAAAATTAATTTGAGGAGGTAGAGAAAGAAGAGCTCTCAGTGGTACCCCAGTCTGAGTAGGGTACCGCTACTCATGTACAACAAACAGATGTACCCAGTCTGAGGAGGGTATAGAGTAACCTAACCATGATGAGTTAGTAAAATAGGAACAAAGTCCCACTCTCGCACATGCCTTAAATGCACCCCCCCGAGGAGGGACATCACAGGTGGTATGTGTAAGGGATGCGGGAGATATTTACTACTAATAGTCGTATTTGGAAAGTAGGCAGGCCTACAAGGTACATTTATAAGAAGTGTTAGATTGACCTATCGGGATGGATCGAGTACCATAGTTGTGGGCAATATTTGATAAATATCAACTAGAGTGGATGAATAAGGCACTCATCTTATAAAACCTGAATATGGTTTGGGAATTTTATGCATCCTACAGACCTACCGTAGTTCTTCTTATGCATAGACATCCAGGCCTGGAGAGATTTGCTAGGCAGTCACAACTTTAGCACACACTGGTTAGAGGGGTCAGAGTTAATATTTCAATAGAGACCATCCACAGTGTTATCTTTAGCCTAGATTATATAACTCCTGCATCTACAGCTGAGTGTGACTACGACTGAGGGTCACACATAATTGACATATCATGTTGGAGGTTGAGCATCGACAGGAGAGGGTTGAGATGGCTAGGTGGATAGCCAGTTATACTTCACCTTTAGGTGATGCAACCCCATAGATTTAGGGGTATGTTGTGATCAAGAAGGGCCTATTAAAATTTGAGGCCATTTTTAGTAGTTGTTGATTAGATACAAAATTATACCCACTACTTCGGATAATATGTTAATGTAGGATAGAGCAGAACTGGTTGCTTGTATGATGGACGAATATGCTATTAATTTTGCTGCCATCCTTAGGTATGAGTTACATGACAGAGCCTTTGGGGAGTTGACTAATTTTCCATCCCCTTACATGATTTAGGGACTGTGCGATGAGGTTGGTGTGCCTGAGATAGCATGTATAGATGAAAGGGTACTTACGACGGCAAATGCGCAAACTAGGACTATGAAGGATCTAACACGTCTAGGCCTTTCTATGAGATCAAGACAATAGGCAGCAATACCACGAGCCCAGACTGAAGGCCCAACAATTTTCATAGAGCCTGAAGAGTCACATTAAGGTGATATAGGTGTTAGTATTGATATAGAGATAGGGGAGCAGAAAGAAGCTCCAGAATCCAGTACATAGGTCGAGGGGACACTATCTACTTTTTCTTCAGCTTCGGCTTTAACCTCTGAGCTGGTGGGTATACCTTTAAAGCCTACTCTCTCATCCAGTACAACTCTTGCTTTAGGTATGATCACTATATCTAGTAAGTTTTTTTCGAGCTTAGTGGAAAATCAGAGGGCCACCGATGCTAGGGTGAAGGTTGTTGAGATCGAGATGATTACCCTCTATGAGCAGATGAGATCAAAAGTTAGGAATAGATTTGAGCAGGCACAAGCCTGTTGGGAAGCCGCAATGAGTGCTGCACAGTTCGAGCTACGTGCTTCCTTCCAGACACAACTCGATGAGTTTATGAGATGGGTTACATCCCTATTTATAGAGGCAGATACACCGAATCTATCCTAGATAAGAGAGGAGTTTGTGATATTATAAGCAGAGGTACACTCTTTCATAGAAAACTGTGTTGTAGCCACTCCTCAGTTGTACCCCAGGTGGTCTAGATATCACCTATGCATGTATCAAGGTAGTTTTATTTCCTTATGAAGGGTGATAAGGTGGTCCCAATAGTTGGTACCAATAGAGGTCACATAGACGGCGCGCGGGACCTTGATTTGCCATATGACTAGACCGTTAAAATGTCCAAGAATGATTCGATGGAGTCTTTATTCATCGATAGGTAGAGGCGTACATCTATAGCAGCAGGTTCATCATCCAGTAGTGCACCACCACCACCAACGCCTACGCCAGCTTAGATTCTCCCATCTAGGGATGCACATAATTTGGGAACCTAGTGTATCCTAGGTATGTTCTCACTACCGTCTATTTTGTTTTAACTCATTCAAGTCAGTGTATAGTTTTTAATTAGGGGTGGGCATACCATACCGCTGTGAGTTTTTGTTGCCATGCTTCTTTTCCTGTTGGCTATGGTATGGTTGTAGAATCGACATGTCTAGGATAATTTTGTGTAGGATTATGTTTTATTTCGTATTGTATTTTGTTTTTGTGTAATTAGGAGATTTTAAGTATTTAGGGCAGTAGTCATGTTTTGATTGATTTTTTATACCCCTCTAAAAATTTGTATTTTAGAACTGTGTGAATTTATATATGTGTGAACATTGTGGGTCTTGTTATGGCATAGAATTAGGGACATAATAATCACTTGCTAACAATTGCATGAATCATATAGGTAGTAGTTGGTAATACTGACTCTGTGCCATGTGTATGTGAGATACTGCCTAGTTTTCTTTGTGTGTTGAATTCAGAACTTTCCTGGTTAGTCTTTCCTAGGTTGAAGGATAGTTGGTTAGGAAAGGATCATAGGCCATTTTTTATTTTAGTCCACTTTTAGCCTAAATGACCTTCCATGTATGAATTGTATTCCTTGATCACTGTTTTCAGCCTTGTAGCCTATTTTTCTTGTTTAACCATTCACCTTCCCTATAATGTTACAATAAACCTATTTTGGCCTTCATCTTACTTAGATATTGTGCACCTCAACTCAGACAAAATGCCTAAGTTGAGGGTGGCTATCATAGGGGGTGTGTAGTGTAAAATGGGTAAGAAGAAGGGAAACATAAGAGAAAAAAAGTTAGTAGGGCTGGGTGGATAGAAAAAGAAAATAAAAATAAAAATAAAAAAAAACAAAAACAAAAACAAAAATGAATAAGAAAAAGAAAAAGAGAAAGACAAAGAGAAAGAGAAAGAGAAAGAGAAAGAGAAAGGAAAGGAAAAGAAAAAGAAAAAGAAAAAGAAAAAGAAAAAGAAAAAGAAAAAGAAAAAGAAAAAGAAAAAGAAAAAGAAAAAGAAAAATTAAAGAAAAATTATGAAAAAGAAAAAGAGAAAAAGAAAGAATAAAAGACCACACCCAACCTGAATGTGCAATAAAGCATAAAAGGGAGAAATAAGGGTGGAATAAAAATGAAATTGGCTAGTAAGTGATACCCCAAGGTTAGAGTAGTGCCAAGGAGGATTAATCACTTGATGTGTCCATATGTACCATACCATCCACCAAGCTTACATTACAAGCCAAGAAAAGTCCTATTGTGATCCTAACTTGACTATCTAAATGCTAAGGTACAGAAAATAAGGGCAAACCTATGATATTCAACATGCATTGATTGGAACTTCTCTTCTGAGTGCGAGTGACTCTTTACTGTCCCTGTATTGACATGCATTATTTTATATAAGTGAGTGGGACATCCTTGTTGTGAGGGTACTTGAGTCATATGTTAACTATTTACTTATTTTGGGTAGTGTAACTTGTATATATGAGTGGTTGCCTGTTGCTAATGTAATTATCATACCTTGATTCCATTGTGTCATATTGTTATGCTTCATGTTCATACACAGTTGGTTTTAGAAAGTGAGATAGGAGGGGGTGTTGTGTTTTGAGTTTCAAGTGATTGACTGACTGCCTTGTATAGGTTAGATTCTCCTAGTTAAGCATCAATTTTGTTTTTGTTATATTTTATTGCCTGAGGACATGCAAACATTCTAAGTTGAGGGAGTTGATGTGCTATAGAAATATAACACTTTTGATGCTTAAAATGAGGAAAATATGTAAGTTTCTGAGGTTATTTTGTTAGATATGATGCGTATTGGGTATATTTTATAGAAATTCATGTTTTGGATGATAAGTTTATGAAAAAGATGTTTTGGCTACTTTTGGAGCAATTATGGATGTTGGGATACTTTCCGTCTTGATCATGATCAAAGCATGTTCAAGAGTCGAAGAAGAGCTGAAAAGATGATTCCCACACTTACTAAGTCAACCTACAGACCGCAAGTAGGCAAAACAAGTTCTAGAAGTCCAAAATCCTAAGAGCTGAACTTGCAGGATTTTTTCATCCGCAACCTGTGCCTTTGTACCTGCGCCCAGGGTCAAGACGACAGATACTACCTGTGCCTAGGATCAGAGCGCAGATATAGACCACATGTGTCCACCGACCCTATTTTCTCCTAGTTTATTTGGGCTTTAGTTTTAGGTCTTCCTTATGTACTATAAATACCCTTTATGTGTTTTTTTAGTAGAAGTGACACACTTTTGATACTTACAAACATATTTTGATTCCAAGATTTGATTTTGATCTTGGATTCTCTTGTATTAACTTCAGTTGGTTAATTCAGTTATGGTTGTGGGTTTTATAACTTCTTATCATTGTGATTTCATCTATGCTTTTGATTATGAATGTTATTGATTTCTTTACAAACATGAGTGACTAAAATCATAGCTAGGGTTATGGAAACACTGGCAAATTGATGAAGTAGGGGAAGTGCTTTTGTTGTTCTAAACCAATATCCATGCATGCACTACTTTATCTTCATAATAATAGTTTTCTTAATCGGTGCACACATTAGGATCCCGCCTAGATATTGCTTCTTACTCCAAAAGAGGAGTAGTGACTAGGAAAAAATTAAGACAACAATAACTTGGAGTTTAACTATTGATCCATGCTTCTAGGTTCTACCTAAGTAAGATGGTTAGATTTTATCTAATAACTAGAGACTCGAAAGGTAATAGTTAACTAGGATCAAGATAAGGATTAGTAAGGCGACACCTAGAGATTCAAAAGATTAAGGGTGAAATCCCTCTGTTCGTCCAAAAGACTGTAAAAAATATATAGCTTCGATTCTACATATAAAGTATTGGGTTGGTTCAACAAATCACGATAAGCCTACAGAGTTGAGAAACCAAAGGGAACACAATCCTGGTTTTCTCCTACGACTGATTACAACAGAAGTTAATATGGTTACTTGCTAGAGATTACTAATCAACCCCCCCTCCTATTTACCTTTCTTGTTCGGGTTGCGGACTACAGCTGGTGAGATCTAAAATTCCATGTGATCCTTCGGGATTTGACCCTAACCTTAGTTAGGTTACTATATTTTGAAAGAGACCATTCATCATCTGAGAGAAGGTTTTGTTTGGACGTTATCAACTAATATCTAAGTAAAGCTATTGTGGTTTCTAATGCTCTTAGCATGTTGTTTATGGGGAGTTTATCTCATGTTGATGAGGAGAAAAAGAGGGTTGGTGAAGTATATTCACAAGTTAGCTATCTTGGGTGTTCATCATTTGGACTCTAAAAATAGAGGAGTGATTGTTCAGGAAGTGGTTAAATCATCTATTGGTGCCGAGGTGAAGGAGAAACTGGTTATGGATCCCATTCTTATACAAATTAAGGATGATGTGGGTAAGCGAAAGGTTATAGCTTTTGAGATTAGGAGAGATGTTATCTTAATATATCAAGGAATGTTGTGTGTTCCTAATGTAGTTGGAATTCAGGAAAGGATTTTGACTGAAGCTCATGAGTCTCGATATACAGTTCATCTGATTTCAACAATGATGTATCATGACTTGAAGAAAATTTTTTAGTGGAATAAAATGAAGTAAAATATGGCCAACTTTTTAGCTAAGTGTATGGTTTGTTAGCAAGTTAAGGTGGAAAATCTGAGTCTTGGTGGTATGGCCCATGAGATAAAGTTCCCATGTTGAAGTGAGAGATGATTAATATGGATTTCATTATGGGTGTTTTGCAGTCTCGAAATCAATATAATTCTACCTGGGTCTTTGTGGATAAAATAAT
Source organism: Capsicum pubescens (assembly GCA_030864215.1). Classification (NCBI taxonomy): domain Eukaryota; kingdom Viridiplantae; phylum Streptophyta; class Magnoliopsida; order Solanales; family Solanaceae; genus Capsicum; species Capsicum pubescens. The sequence continues at coordinate 71,559,743 of CM061545.1, forward strand.
TAAGTCTGCTCACCTCTTGAATGCGAGGACTCACTACTCAAGAGATGATTATAGTAGATTTTTTTATTTAGGAGATATTTAAGTTGCACGGAGAACCTGTGTCCATCATTTCAGACCGACATACTGAAATACCCTGGATTTTAGTCCTTAGAAATTTTCTTGGGTTTTGGGCTGTCTAGACATCATACAACTAACCATACTATTTATATGGTAAGGGTACGGTTCACTTGACCCAATCATATGTAGTCTAGTGTTGGGTAGTTAAATTTCAGAAATGGGTATGACTTGGGTAGGTACGAGTTGTATGTTAGGTGACGGATCGTAGGTTTGGGTTTTCCTTCACTTAATCTGAAACTTAGTAACTTAACTTGGATTTGAGTACGATGGCTTACCCTAAGTTATGAGATAGGGTACAAGTGGTAGAGTCTAACTCGTATGTTGGATAATTTTAATCCCTCTTGATCTTGCCTAGGTACGACTTCATGGTACTAGTGGTATAGTTGGGTACGGTTTGGCTTAGATGGTCATACGTTGGATAGTGTTAGGGTCCAAGGGGAGGCCTAGGGTATGAGTAGTGGGTACCACTCATATGGTAGGGTACGATTCATATAGGATGGTTGTACCATCCTGTAGGAAATTAATACAGTTTAAGTTAGGGGTATTCTTGACATTTCTCCTTGTAACTCGTTGGGACCCCACAACTTAAAACACCTTTTTGGGGCTTCATTAACCTATTTGCATCGAATTAAACACTCTAAACTCTCTCAAAATCTTTCAAGGCTCTTGGGTTAAGAAAAAGCTAGGGTTTCCTTCAAGGTGGTCAATTGAGGCACATAGGGGTGATTTCTTCTCAATCTAAGGCATGTAACTCCTCATTCATTGTTAGTTCCAACTTAAGGTATGTTTTATATTTTGTTTTCATGGCATGAATGTTGTATGGTTTTGGGTTTCCAAATATATATTGGAGGTTTTGGTTGTAAATGCTTGGTTATAGTTTTCCCATGTTTTAATTATGGATTTACATGTTTTAATGGTGGTTTGGACATTTGGTTGCATGGGAATGGTTAATTGGTACTTGGTTTTGGCTTTGGAAACACTATGCCTCCAATGTGTTTGATAAAATTCCTATGAGAATGCTTTTACAATATTGTTAGACTTTTAATAGAACTATTGCATGGTAAAACTTATTAATGGAACCCTAAATGGTAATAGTGGTGTTAATAGTTTGGAATGCATAAATGGTAAGGTATGGGTGGTCATGGTTGGTCTAATTGAAAGCCTTGTGGGGTATAAGGGCATCCCCCAAGCAAGCATAACAACAAACATCTTGTGGGGTTCATAGGATTCCCCCAAGTCAACTAATGATGCAATCTATGGGTACATGGGAATCCCTTCTTAAAAAAGATGGCTAAGGACATTGCTTGCAAGCTATAGTTAGTATGATGATACCACTACTATAGCCTTGGTTAATAATAAATGGAATGGTGATTTTGGTTATATGGTAATTTTTTTAATTGGGCAATAATGGCGGGGTGTGATAGCTAACTGTGAAGGTGTGAGTCCAATGGACGGACACTAGAAACTGATGTTTTCCAACATGAGGGTTGGTCATGGCGACCATATATAAAACTTACGGGTTACATGGGAATCCCCTAAGTATACTTGTACATATATATCATGGAGAGCGAAGGGTACTTGGGAATCCTGTACTCATATGGTATCTTCAGTTCGTGTGGCTAGATGATCGGGGTCCGTTCAGGGGGTTACACTGGACCCATATAGCCCGTGAGTGGTTCTAGGACATTAAGATACATATACCCAGGTTAATGGTTCTAAAGGCATGCTAAACCTAGTTCCCTTTCCTAGTGTGATTTTTTATATACATATATGTATGTAAGTATGGTTGTAAATGTATGTGGTTGGTTTACTTGGTTTTAAAGGTTGGCATTTTTTTATTCTTATCCTGAGTACATTGGATAGTGTCAGGGTCTAAGGGGAGGCCTAGGGCATGACTAGTGGGTACCACTCATATGGTAGGGTACGATTGGTATGGGATGGTTGTACCATCCTGTAGGAAATTAATACAGTTTAAGTTAGGGGTATTCTTGACATTTCTCCTTGTAACTCCTTGGGACACCACGACTTAAAACACCTTTTTGGGGCTTCATTAACCTATTTGCTTCCAATTAAACACTCTAAACTCTCTCAAAATCTTTACAGGCTCTTGGGTTAAGAAAAATCTAGGGTTTCCTTCAAGGTGGTCAATTGAGGCACATAGGGGTGATTTCTTCTCAATCTAAGGCATGTAACTCCTCATTCATTGTTAGTTCCAACTTAAGGCATGTTTTATATTTTGTTTTCATGGCCTGAATATTGTATGGTTTTGGGTTTCCAAATATATATTGGAGGTTTTGGTTTTAAATGCTTGGTTATAGTCTTCCCATGTTTTAATTATGGATTTACATGTTTTAATGGTGGTTTGGACATTTGGTTGCATGTGAATGGTTAATTGGTACTTGGTTTTGGCTTTGGAAACACTATCCTCCAATATGTTTCATAAAATTCCTATGAGAATGCTTTTACAATATTATTAGACTTTTAATAGAACTATTGCATGGTAAAACTTATTAATGGAACCCAAAATGGTAATAATGGTGTTAATAGTTTGGAATGCATAAATGGTAAGGTATGGGTGGTCATGGTTGGTCTAATTGAAAGCCTTGTGGGGTATAAGGGCATCCCCCAAGCAAGCATAGCAACAAACATCTTGTGGGGTACATGGGATTCCCCCAAGTCAACTAATGATGCAATCTATGGGTACATGGGAATCCCTTCTTAAAAAAGATGGCTAAGGACATTGCTTGCAAGCGTTAGTTGGTATGATGATACCACTACTATAGCCTTGGTTAATAATAAATGGAATGGTGATTTTGGTTATGTGGTAATTTTTTTAATTGGGCAATAATGGTGGGGTGTGATAGCTAACTGTGAAGGTGTGAGTCCAATGGAAGGACACTAGAAACTCATGTTTTCCAACATGAGGGTTAGTCATGGCGACCATATATAAAACTTACGGGTTACATGGGAATCCCCTAAGTATACTTGTACATATATATCATGGAGAGCGAAGGGTACTCGAGAATCACGTACTCATATGGTATCTTCAGTTCGTGTGGCTAGATGTATCGGGGTCCGTTTAGGGGGTTACACTGGACCCATGTAGCTCATGTGTGGTTCTTGGACGGTTAAGATACATATACCCAGGTTAATGGTTCTAAAGGCATGCTAAACCTAGTTCCCTTTCCTAGTATGATTTTTTATATACATATATATATGCATGTATGTATGTATGGTTGTAAATACATGTGGTTGGTTTGCTTGGTTTTAAAGGTTGGCATTATTTTATCCTTATCCTGAGTACGTTGGACAGTGTTAGGGTCCAAGGGGAGGCCTAGGGTATGAGTAGTGGGTACCACTCATATGGTAGGATACGATTGGTATGGGATGGTTGTACCATCCTGTAGGAAATTAATACAGTTTAAGTTAGGGGTATTCTTGACATTTCTCCTTGTAACTCGTTGGGACCCCACGACTTAAAACACCTTTTTGGGGCTTCATTAACCTACTTGCATCGAATTAAACACTCTAAACTCTCTCAAAATCTTTCAAGGCACTTGGGTTAAGAAAAAACTAGGGTTCCTTCAAGGTGGTCAATTGAGGCACATAGGGGTGATTTCTTCTCAATCTAAGGCATGTAACTCCTCATTCATTGTTAGTTCCAACTTAAGGCATGTTTTATATTTTGTTTTCATGGCATGAATGTTGTATGGTTTTGGGTTTCCAAATTTATATTGTAGGTTTTGGTTGTAAATGCTTGGTTATAGTTTTCCCATGTTTTAATTATGGATTTACATGTTTTAATGGTGGTTTGGACATTTGGTTGCATGGGAATGGTTAATTGGTACTTGGTTTTGGCTTTGAAACACTATGCCTCCAATGTGTTTGATAAAATTCCTATGAGAATGCTTTTACAATATTGTTAGACTTTTAATAGAACTATTGCATGGTAAAACTTATTAATGGAACTCTAAATGCTAATAATGGTGTTAATAGTTTGGAATGCATAAATGGTATGGTATGGGTGGTCATGGTTGGTCTAATTGAAAGCCTTGTGGGGTATAAGGGCATCCCCCAAGCAAGCATAACAACAAACATCTTGTGGGGTTCATGGGATTCCCCGAAGTCAACTAATGATGCAATCTATAGGTACATGGGAATCCCTTATTAAGAAAGATGGCTAAGGACATTGCTTGCAAGCTATAGTTGGTATGATGATACCACTACTATAGCCTTGGTTAATAATAAATGGAATGGTGGTTTTGGTTATGTGGTAATTTTTTTATATGGGAAATAATGGTGGGGTGTGATATCTTACTGTGAAGGTGTGAGTTCAATGGACGGACACTAGAAACTGATGTTTTCCAACATGAGGATTCGTCATGGCGACCATATATAAAACTTACAGGTTACATGGGAATCCCCTAAGTATACTTGTACATATATATCATGTTGAGCGAAGGATACTCGGGAATCCTGTACTCATATGGTATCTTCAGTTCATGTGGCTAGATGTATCGGAGTCCGTTCATGGGGTTACACTGGACCCATATAGCCCGTGAGTAGTTCTAGGACGGTTAAGATACATATACCCAGGTTAATGGTTCTAAAGGCATGCTAAACCTAGTTTCCTTTCCTAGTATGATTTTTTATATACATATATGTATGCATGTATGTATGTATGGTTGTAAATGCATGTGGTTGGTTTACTTGGTTTTAAAGGTTGGCATTATTTTATCCTTATCCTGAGTACGTTGTACAGTGTTAGGGTCCAAGGGGAGGCCTAGGGTATGAGTAGTGGGTACCACTCATATGGTAGGGTACGATTGGTATGGGATGGTTGTACCATCCTGTAGGAAATTAATACAGTTTAAGTTAGGGGTATTCTTGACATTTCTCCTTGTAACTCGTTGGGACCCCTCGACTTAAAACACCTTTTTGGGGCTTCATTAACCTATTTGCATCGAATTAAACACTCTAAACTCTCTCAAAATCTTTCAAGGATCTTGGGTTAAGAAAAAGCTAGGGTTTCCTTCAAGGTGGTCAATTGAGGCACATAGGGGTGATTTCTTCTCAATCTAAGGCATGTAACTCCTCATTCATTGTTAGTTCCAACTTAAGGCATGTTTTATATTTTGTTTTCATGGCATGAATGTTGTATGGTTTTGGGTTTCCAAATATATATTGGAGGTTTTGGTTGTAAATGCTTGGTTATAGTTTTCCCATGTTTTAATTATGGATTTACATGTTTTAATAGTGGTTTGGACATTTGGTCTCATGTGAATGGTTAATTGGTACTTGGTTTTGTCTTCGGAAACACTATGCCTCCAATGTGTTTGATAAAATTCCTATGAGAATGCTTTTACAATATTGTTAGACTTTTAATAGAACTATTGCATGATAAAACTTATTAATGGAACCCTAAATAGTAATAATGGTGTTAATAGTTTGGAATGCATAAATGGTAAGGTATGGGTGGTCATGGTTGGTCTAATTGAAAGCCTTGTGGGGTATAAGGGCATCCCCCAAGCAAGCATAACAACAAACATCTTGTGGGGTTCATGGGATTCCCCCAAGTCAACTAATGATGCAATCTATGGGTAAATAGGAATCCCTTCTTAAAAAATATGGCTAAGGAAATTGCTTGCAAGCTATAGTTGGTATGATGATACCATTACTATAACATTGGCTTAATAATAAATGGAATGGTGGTTTTGGTTATGTGGTAATTTTTTTATATGGGAAATAATGGCGGGGTGTGATATCTTACTGTGAAGGTGTGAGTCCAATGGACGGACACTAGAAACTGATGTTTTCCAACATGAGGGTTGGTCATGGCGACCATATATAAAACTTACAGGTTACATGGGAATCCCCTAAGTATACTTGTACATATATATCATGTTGAGCGAAGGATACTCGGGAATCCCGTACTCATATGGTATCTTCAGTTCGTGTGGCTAGATGTATCGGAGTCCGTTCAGGGGGTTACACTGGACCCATATAGCCTGTGAGTAGTTCTAGGACGGTTAAGATACATATACCCAGGTTAATGGTTCTGAAGTCATGCTAAACCTAGTTTCCTTTCCTAGTATGATTTTTTATATACATATATGTATGCATGTATGTATGTATGGTTGGAAATGCATGTGGTTGGTTTACTTGGTTTTAAAGGTTGGCATTATTTTATCCTTATCCTGAGTACTTTATAGCATTCAATCTCTAACCCATCTTTGGGTGGCTGTATTACTACGCAATGTCGAAACCGGTCTATTTACTCCTCCTGCTTGGTGCTCAGATTCGAGATCAGCTCGGTTGAATTGAACTAGTAATCTTTCATATTCCAGAAGGCTCTATTTCACATCATAGATGTTTTTACATACTTTGGTCATTCTATAGATATTGGTTTTGGCTATGGTTGGGGGTATTTCCCAATCGGATATTATTTTACTTTTGGTTAGAGGCTTTGTGGAACTACTATGGGTTGGAATGAGTAGTGTCGGTATTGGTTTCAGCCTTAGTATTGGCATTGGTATTAGGGCTGATACCGTTTGACTGTATTTATGATTGTTCAGTTATTTTTGGTAATGGAATAGTACTTGGTTATTGTTTTGGTTTTGTTCTGGTTATTGGTTGGGTATTGGATGGTTGTACTTGCTTGGGTTGGTCACGGTTATAGACCGATCCCAGAGTCTGTATTGGTACAAATACACTATCTTGTTAATTGTTCGGAATTCATTCGACACAGGTTTATTTTGGTTGGTTGGGTTGGGTATCGAGGGTGGTCTCTCGTCCCGGTTGGACTTAAGATGCCCTTTATGATATGGACTCAGTTTGGGTCGTGTTATGTATATAGTTTTCTTCTAGTTTCTAGTGTTCGTTTTAGAAAGGTTTGGGTACGTAGGTGAACCTTAGAACAGCTTTCCACCCTCGAATGGATTGGCAAGCGGGATCGATAACTCATACACTCGTTGGATATGCTATGATCCCTTTTGATTGATTTTAAAAGTAGTTGGGTTGATCATTTGCCTCTTATTGAGTTTGTCTATAACAATAGTTATCATTCTAGCATTCAAATAGCTCATTTTTAGGCTCTTTATGGTAGGAGGAGCAAATCTCCTATTGGATGGTTTATGGTAGGTGAGACTAGGTTATTTGGTCCTGACTTGGTTTACCAAGCCATGATTAAGGTGAGGGTAATTATATAAAGACTTAATACTGCTCAACATCGCCAAAATTCTTATGCGGATGTGAGGAAAAGGGAGTTGGAGTTTGAAGTAAGTGATTGGATGTTCTTGAAAGTGTCTCCTATGAAAGGAGTCCATGATATTTGGTAAAAAAGGGAAAGCTCAGTCCTCATTACATTGGTCCATATCAGATTTTGAGAAGGATTGGGAATGTCACTTATGAGTTAAATTTGCCTGCAAGTTTAACTTCAATTCATCCCATGTTTCATGCGTTTAGGCTGAAAAAGTGTGTAGGTCATCTTTCTTTTAAAGTGCCTGTTGAGGATGTTGGTGTCACAGATTCATTGTCTTATGAAGAAGTCTAAGTTGAGATACTGGATAAGCATGTTCGTAGATTAACGACCAAGGATGCAACTTCGGTGAAGGTTCTTTGGAGAAATCAAAAAGTGAAAGAAGCTACATGGGAAGATGAAGAAGATTTGGGAGCCAAGTACCCATTCTTATTCCCAAAGCTGGATTAAAATGCTTAAGGTATGAATTTCAGTTTCCTCATTCATTTTTTGAATTTGTTCATGGATTCTAATGTATTCTTGCAATTATCGTGCTAAAAATATGCTAACTCATTATTCTGGGATGAATGATCCAAAGGGAGGGGGGAGGGGGGTAATGTAAGACCCCACAAAATTTCAATGATTTTATTTTTGACCCTTCCGCCTGCGTTATGTTAATTTTTAACTTAAATTAGGTTTAGGGGTGTTAAAGGAGTGTTTTGAAAAAGTTTCAAATTTTTTGAAAGGGGTTCGGGGATATTTTGAACTCCAAGGCAGTGTGCCTCCGTGATAGAAACATGGAACGGAGGTTAGCCTTCGCGATATTGGTGTGCCACACTGCTATATTAAAAGTGCCTAGTTTTTGTTTTTGTCAATTTGGGTGAGGGAATTTTTGTCTTTTTACCCCTTACATGACCTTTTAACATAAAATAACCCCATTCCCTTCAGCTTTCAAAGATCAAAATCTATTCTTTATCTCTTAAACTCAAAACCCAAGAAAAAATAATGGTTTTACAAGAATTTCCTCCCCCAAGCTCCAAACTTCAAATTCTCTTAAAATTGTTCTATGTTTCATGCCTATTTCTATTTCCTTAACTTTAATTTTACATTGTGGCATTAAATTATTGGATATTTATGTGATTTAAATTGTGGATTTGAAATTGGATTGAGGGATTTTGATTGTTATTACATGAATTACTTGTCCCATAGTTTAAATTGATTATTCATGCTTTAAATTGATGATTTTGGGACTGAATTGGTGAATTATTTAAATGGTTTGAATGGTGGACATGGGTTTCCCTAATTTGATGGAATTTTACCTTGAAATTGGCATTAACCTCATCTATTTTTTAAACGTGGTTTTGTATATGGATAATTGCATGATTTTACTTATCTTTTGAATCCATATCATTGCACTAAAGGATAAATGGATAAATATGGTTTTTAGATGGCCTTGGTGGCCATGGATTGGATTTAAATGGAACTTGAGAGTCAATTTGGTTATATAGATTGGTTTAACATAATTATATTAGCTTGTAAGCATATTGGTACAATGATACCAAGTTGGTAAATCCCTTAAATGAAATACTCCTGTGTTAATGGCTGAATTATGTGCAAATTATTTTAATTTAGGCTTAAAGGGAATTAGATATTTTGCCGTGAAGGTGTAGGTTTCGGGGAGGGGTGATTAACATTGGAAACATGTTTGTCGGCATTTGTAACGCCCCGAAACTACCCCCTGGATGTCACACGGTGCTTAGAACTACAATTGATCTAAAGCTAACCCATAATGCTGACATAACTCGTGAGGTACTAAATAAAATACATAAAACTAGAAGTAATAAGAGGAAGAGATATCTTTAGTTGAACATGTTCAATACAAAACTGTTAAAACATTTGCACTCTGGTTATACAAAAAAACTGAAATTAAATACATTAATTCTAAATGATTGTCTATGAAGCCTCTACTAATACTTACTATAGGTAGCCAGTACATAACTCCTAGCTATCCCTAATCAATAAGACCGAATAAAAATGATACTGGAACTATAGTTGACTCGTGTCCTCGAATCAAAAGAACTCATCACTTTCTGGCTGGAAGCTGCGAACTGTCTGATTATGATGTGTGGGATACAACTAGTACCTACATTATGAAACAATGTAGCCACACAGACGTATATGTAGTAGTACTTGTAAAATGTACTGAATAAGTGGGGGTGAATGCAATAAGTAAAACTTAAGCAATACATAATCATAAAACATGCAAGCTAAGTAAAAGTAGATTCACCAAGAAATTAAAATAATCTAAAAACTGAAATATCACAAAACATGAATAACAAAGCATAATCTAACAAATTAGTTGAGTCACTATACTTAGTTTCTTAACTCTTTACTCCTATAGAATAAGCAAAACTGAAGCTGAATATACTTTCAAACCATGCAGGCTAAGAGTAAAAGTTCTCACCTTTATCATAGGTACAACTGAAAGATGAAATCTCATTAGGAGTAATTCATAAAACAATCTATAAACAAAAGTGTAAATCTTTACACTTAGATTCTAAAATACTTTTTTTCTGTAGGAGATTCTCATAACCGACATAAACCATGTGAGCTATCATGGAGTCCAGCATCTTACCACATTCGGGAGAGCTTTTCTACCCTTGCAATAGGAATAGAACCTTAACTTAAAATTATAATTATACTTAGCCCAAGTGAGGCGAGGAGACACTATCTAGCGAGGTCTCTTAAACCTATGGGGACACATATTTTTTGGAAAATAAGATGCGCTAAACCCATATTCCCTTCTCGGTGCTAAATACTACTCCCAAAACATATACCTCTATTCTCATACTTATGAAATCCACCTTAAAATAGCATATAATTATGTAAACTAAAAATCAACTATGCTTTTCTTACTTAAATTATATTCATGAGGAAAATTGTGGATTTCGAGTTTTAATCGAGACCACACGATCAAAACCAAACTTTAATAATGTTGTAATACTTGTAAATTGAACTCATAAGCTTAAACTTCTTGTAACTGTATAACTTATGCTTAAACTTGAAATTCATTAACTGATGGAAAGTATCAAACTCAATACTCAAGATCACTTTCATGGATTTAAAAGATAAGTAAACATGAAGTCATATACAAAATAATATTCTATTCATGAGTAAGCATCAATATTTCAAAGCATAGGAAAATAGGTATTAATCCTAGTAAATCACTTTTTTCAAAATCAGATAAAAATCAACCTTTTGGGCAAAAGAATGAAAGAGTATCCTTGTTCAAACCCCACGTACTTGAATTTCTTGAATCCTTAGAGAGATCTTGAGTTTGGAGCCTTGGGAGGTGAATTCTTTGAAGAAACCCTACCATTTTATCTCTTGAGAGTGGAGAGATGAATATGTTTGATAACTAAATAGAAAAGGGGAAAATAATGTCTATTTGATGATTGAAGTCGTTTTTAAGACCCTATACACATACATAAGGGATTGGGAATGACTTAGGGTTGTGAAAAGATCCTCATGACCCTAAAATATACTAAAAATGGATAGTTTCTATGCACGAGAAGGGGGTTCTCAATGCGACCCCCATTGCGAACCCTAAGTTTTATAGGGCAAACCTAATCGCGAACCACAGGGTTTGTGGGGCGAACCCAATTGAGAACCACAAGGTTCGTGGGGTGAACCCAATTGCAAACCCAAGATAGTAGTTTATCAGAGGGTATTCGCGATACAGGTCTACTGTGAGGTCCCTATTTATTAACGCAAAGCCCTTTTCTAATACTAAAAACACCCCAACCCGTTCAAACCCAATCTTAGGTGGTTTATCTTTGATATTGGAGTCCTAAATACTTGTTTTATGCACTTTTTAAGCATAAAAAAGGTTGGGGTGATAAAAAATATATGACGGATAGTTGGAGACTTATTTAGGAGCTTGTGGAGTATTACAGCATTGAGGATCTATGTGACCTTGTGCTTGGTGCACACATTATATATTTTTCCTTGGTTCGTGCAGCTAACACATACTAGGGTCCTTACAGTAGGGGGAGTTTGACCCATATATCCTATGAGTGCCTCTAGAAAGAGCTTGCTACACAGTTTAGGTTAATATTTTAAACTCTCATGTTCATGACCCCTGCCCCTATCCCGACATCCAATATATGTAAATAGAAATGTTTTGCATGTGGTCTTGACTGTACTTTGGTAGTTTCATTATTTTATCCCTTTCCTTGAGTTACATACCTGTGCTCTCCCCACTGACCTTCCTAGGAAGCTGCATCATTTCATGATGTCGGGTCAAAACACTTTTCTATTGCTCCTTTACAATGTTAGGTAGTTGAGTACTTCTATTGGTCAGTTATGAAGTGGTGAGCCTCCATCCTTCAGAAGGCTTTGTTATTTCATTATTCTTTCATTACTATTTTAGTACTTTGGATTATTTTTGGTCATAGTCGGGGGCATGGCCCGACTTAGTTATTATTTTGGTTTTAGAGACTTTTGTGGACAAGTGTGGGTTGATTATTATTTGGATTCCTAGAACTGCCATTGGATTTATCTATTCCTATTACTATTTAGAATGGTTTCCGCTATTTACATTCATGAGCTCTTGAGGTAAGGTCAAGGGGATATTCTCCGACCTATGGTGGGTTTGAGATTACTCGTCATGGCCAGATCCGAGTTCGGGCCGTGACTCCATGTTCTCTGGTTCAGTATTTCAAGTTGTGATAATATTGTCATAGGTCTGGCTAACATATTCAACAAAGAATAAATTGTAATATTTTGGTGGAAGTGCTTTGAAATATATCTCAATATACTTAAATGCATATTTCAAAGACAAATTGTAAGTTTCCTCATGGCCCTTGAAGTAGAGCAGGACAATCAAAATGAGTTTTGAATATATGTGCATTATACCGCTCTATGATTTATTATGTTAGAGTTTGCACTGGTTACTTTCTTATAAATCCCCAGTATTAGAGATGATTTTAACTTTTTTGATGCAATAGTCAACAATCTTAAGACTAAGTATTTCCCCAATTCATTCTCTGTCAAGAGAAATCAATTGGTTTGATATTTCAAAGGGAAAGGATAGATAAAGAATAGTGGAAACACTTTAAAAATTATCATCTCATACTTCAATTACGTGCTCATATTTTCAAAGCAGCATGATGTTGGCATTCTTACAAGAAATTTTCATATTATTGACAATGAAAATACAACCAATTTCTATAGGTAGGCTCCATTTTTCAAGCCTTGGTCAAATTATTAATCTTAGGTGGATTTATGCACCTAAGAGTTATAATCTCTATATATTTAGCCTAGTTTTAAGGACATCTCGTGTTCACAATGAGTTAAGATTTATATAATTGCACATATAATTGTTAAAATACTTGATTATAATATCTATTGTGTTTTTCAAATATATTTATAATCAATTTTGTGACTTAGAGTTTAGACGAGAAAACTAGTGTTACTAGCTTGAGGTAAGTGTTATTCTAGTTTATCTCGAGTGATTCTAGTACGCGTAGTGAGTAATTAAGGGTACAATTGTGTAACTATGTTTGGAATAAAATTTTATAGTGTTTAAGGTGAAATTGAAGTAATCTATGAGTTAAAAATATCAAATAGAGTTTAGATGTTGAAACTAGTTGCGCTAGCTTGAGCTATGCTTGGTTCTAGTCTACTTGTTTGAACTCTACTGTGTTGTATGAACTAATTCTTGTTGTTTGATGTTATATTAGACCATGGTTGATGTTAATATCATTGTTGGGAATATAAAAATATGAAATTTAAGTGGAAATACCCTCAAGAAGTGAGGAATGCAAAGGCAAAAGGAAGAAGCAATCAATGACAAAATCGGACGTTTTTTAGCACATGGGCGTGTCTCGCCCTTAGAACACTGATATACGGGTGTGTCACTCTCTTATAAAAAAAATGTGTCTATATAAGCATTAATTTATGTTATGTGTGTGCCACACCCCACTTGCAGTACAACACCTGTGTGGTACGCCTAAGGTACCAAAACAAACAACTTTTGTCAGATTATAAATAGTACACTTGGGACTTATTGTAAGCACCTTGGACAACTTTTATAGATTTAATTACACTTTAGGATGCTTAAATTTGGGTTCTAAATTTTTTTATTTAGTTTAATTTTGGTTTTTATTCATGAATTTCTTAGTTGGGATTCGTTGTAAGACCATGAGATGCTAAACACCCTCATCTAGGGTTGAGGCCAAGAACATTATCACTTATAATTATATTTGAGTTGGTTTATGTTATTTATCATTATTTTTTGTTCATATAACCTTTCATTTACTATTCTATGGATTTTCTACCCTTAGAATAAACATATATTTCTATTATGAGCCCTGAAGGAGGAATAATAGATTAGAACGTGGGATGTACAGAGTAAGATATAAATCATTCAAGAGATTGGAGTTAAGATTTGTATTTAGGATAGGAATATACCTAATTCACCATATTTGGTTCATATATGGGATGAAATATAAATGCGTTTAACTTAGTGCTCACATCCCATCTCAACGATGTAGTTGTAGGGCCAAGTTAGATAGACGATTAGAGGATTGGAAAACCATAGTCATGTTATCAACTCTGCGAACCAACAATAAAGAAAATTAACTAAGAAAATGAGATTATATAGCTAAGTGGAATTATTTGTTGTAACATAACCTTGGGTTTCTCCTTATTATTGTCCAATACTTTATATAATCGAATTGCTTACAGTTACTTTTAGTTTTCAATCCTCAAACATTTTTTGGTTACTTTTGCACTTGTTTAATCTTCATAATAAGATTAGAATTAGATAGTTGTTGAGAACAAGTCCTTGTGGGATCAATACTTAGCTTTCATAGGCCAATTTACTACTCTGATGACTACGTATACTTTCGTGTGTGCTTTGGCACAACAAGTTTTTGGCGCCATTGTTGGGGACTTGAAAAATTGTCCACTATCTTAGTTTTAGTTTTGATATTTGATTTCTTAAGTTCTAACAACTTTCTCTTAGCTTTTTAATTTGCAGATGCAGGTCTGTAACATAAGTAAGCTGGCAAGGGAAAGGGATTTGGCTGACCCATATATTGAACCTGAGCGACACTTACGTTTGTTGAGGAGAGAAACAATACTTCTAAATTAGATACCTTAGATTAAACAAGAGAAAGATATTCATGTACCAATGGCTGAAGATCTTGAGCCCACAGGATAATTCGCAAAGTGGCAATCCTACTCATAAGAAATATTACCTCCGCCATCCACAGACCGATACCTATAGGTAGATTAGAGCTTAAATAAAATATGATGTAACTATTCTACATCAATGGTCAATTCACATAGATGTCATATGAAAATTGATAGGTCCATTTGCAGAATATTTTGGAGATTAATGACACCTTCATTCCCACTAAAGTCTCCACAAACTACGTGAGGTTCACTCTCTTTGCTTTTTTATTTTTAGGGGAAGAAAATAAGTGGTTAAATAAAGAACCTACAAGATCTATCACTACATGGGATGATCTGGCAAGGAAATTCCTTATTTGATTCTTTCCATCCAGCAAGATTGCAAATTTATGCAGCAAAATCTTGAGTTTTAAGCAGAAGTCATGCTTAGGAGAGGTTCAAATCCCTTCTCTGGGATTTTCCCCATCACCAACAGTCTAATAAGGTATTACCTCACATTTTCATTGAATCACTTGACCATAACATAAAGATTTTGTTATATTCAGCTGAAGGTGGTCAAATATTGGAGAATACTTATGATGAACTATATTCCTTGCTGATCGTATTGCATAAGAAAATCATAATGGAATGGTGATATCTCGAGAAGTATAGTAAAAAATCCTACGAGTATGATTAAGATTGATAATGTAATATCTTCAGCAGCCCAATTGTCAGCCCTTTAGAATCAAATGACGGCATAGTTTAAAAAATTAGGTGTGAATTATCTCAAGATCAGGTAAATACAGTTCAACAAACCCCATATTGGTATGAGACTTGTGTGATCTGGGTTACTTTGTAGACATGTGAAAAGCAAATCTGAAATTGGTGAATTTTATGGGCAATGCATAGAAGGGAACTTATGGGAACACCTAGACTTACTAATGGTAGAGTCAGCCCAGGTATTCATGGGAAAATAATCAGACCAGCAACTTCAACAACAATAGAACATGTGGGCCAATAATATTGAGGAGACATTGAAGAATATCCTGGCTAACCAAGAACAAATGACTGCTGAGATGAAAAACCAACAACTTGCTTAGAAGAATTTTGATACGCAATTGGGGCAATTATCTCAGATGTAGAGTATCGGCCTTAAAGTGTTTTGCCTAGTGATATAGAGAATCCAAAGAAGGTTATGGAAATCACCTTGAGGAGTGGTAGAGATATCATTGACAAACCTCCTAAGAAAAATAAGAAGGTATAGACAGAGTTAGTCCCAATACAGGTAGAAGAGAAGCAAGTTTCTACCAAAGGTGCTAAAAATTTGGGGAAGTCTAAGAACTTGAGAACTAAAAAAAATGAGCATGTACATAAAAGACCACCACCACCATTCCTGCAAAGGCTTAAAAAGGATAAGGAGGATGCATATTTTAAGAATTTCTTTGATACATTTAGATAACTTCACATTAATCTTCCTTTGATAGATATTTTGCAGGGTATACCTCAATATGCTAATTACTTGAAGGATGTGGTGACAAATAAGACAAAGTTGTAGAATATTGAGATGGTGGCATTGACGGAGGAGTGTAGTTTAGTGGTGATGAGGAAGATTCTCAAGAAATTGAAGTACTTAGGGTGTTTCACCTTCCCCATACAAATTGGTGATAATGATATGGTCCATGCCTTTAGTGCCTTAGAGTCAAGTATAAACTTGATGGCCCTATCAGTGTTCAATACTCTTGATGTGGAAAAGTCGAGGCCATGCTCTGTGGTGCTTCAAATGGAGGATAGGACCAAAGTGCATCCCAGAGGAATCATAGAAGACGACCTCATTAAGGTTGGTAAGTTCAGTATTCCTGCTGATTTTATTGATCTTGATTATGATACAGATGATAGGGTACCTATCATATTAGGATATCTATTCTTGGCGATGAGAAGAGCACTGATTGATGTTAAAAGGGAACTTTAAAAATGAGATTGGATGATGAATAGGTGGTCTTCAAAGCATACAAACCACTTAATCCACCTTTGAATTATGATTATCTTTTTATGGTCACAACTATAGAAGTGGATGAGTGTGGTATGGTGGAGTGCAAACCACCAATGACTTCTTTGGACTATCTCATAGAGTTGCCCAAGATGCCTCTTAAGCCCAAAGTGAAACAACTTGAAAAGATGTCTGAAAAGGTTATTGTTAAGAATGATACAAACATTAAGATTACATACTCAGGAGGTCAGAAAAGAGTGATAAGATGACCTCTGAGTAGGAGAAAGAGGATAAAGGTATATGATTAACATAGTGATGTAGGTTGTGCTGCGATACTAAATTAGGCACTGCTTGGGAGGCAACCCAAGTTAATGTAGGTATTTTATTTACATATTCTCTTCTTATTTCATATAATATTTATTTTTGTTGAGTCATAGGTTGATCAGAAGTCTATGTACCGGAGACCTGAGCTAAGGTGCACGAAAAAGACTGGGTGTAGAGTCCACTTGACCTAATTGATGATTCATTTATTGCTAGCTAGGCCTAGGGTCCTCAGAAAGTATTTTTTTCCTTACTTTTGAATTATACTTTGGGGACAAAGAGTGTTTTTTAGTGTGGGGTGGGGAATCTTCCAGTGGTTTAGGGTGAAGTGCTACTATGGAGTTTGTTTTTATTTATTTTTTTAGTTTTTTGACTAAATTTGTAAAAATTAAAAAAGGATTTCCTTTTTGTTTGTATTTAGTTTTTGTTGATGTCAGTCTAGTAAGGTCACACTTCTCTCACCCCTTGTTTTTTCTTTTCGATTTTTTTTTGAAGGGGCACCTTTTGAACCAAGTATTCCTTTTTCATTTTAGGAGTAAATTATAAAACTTTTCTGTTAGGAATAAGTGAGATATTCTTGCTATGTGCTATGGGTGATTACATGATACAAGTGGGTTTGAGTTTAAAAAGCATGTTGATGGGGTTGAACAACTACGATTAAGACACCTAGTGCTCATGTTTGTGACTCTTGTGCATAGTCAGCATAATTCTGAATTTTTGTGATTGCTTGGTTTAGAGTCTATAATAATCTTACTTGATTTGATCATGTACCATGTGTGAGTGAAATCTTTTGTTATATTTCTTATTGCATATTGATGTCTAGAACTTGCTTGTTGTGTGTTCAAAGTGAAGTAAAGAATGTGGGTTTAGGAGATAATGTAGGGATTTATTTGGTAGCCATGTTTCATACCCTCTTTTATGTACCCTTGTGCATAATCTTAGTTAGCCCCATTGAGCCGTTAGTGTATTCTTTGATAATATCATTTGTAAGCTATCTCTTTCTTTGCTTGACCGTAATTTAAACCAAAGCTCTTAAGTGCTTTTATTGAGAAATTAATGAGGTTAAAGAGTGTTAAATTTAAGAAGATAGGAGTGAAAGTGAATCCCCCCAAAAGTATCTATGTTGAAAAGTTGATGTGTTGGGTTTGGGAGTAATGTAATGAGAAAAGAGAGAAAAGTGATAAAAAATGAACCAAATGTTGATAGAAAATACTCCCTCCTTAATATATGTGAACAAGCTTAAAGATATGAAGAAAAAAATAGATGTGTGAAGGCAGAGGTGATGAAGGTTTTTTAAGAAAGAGCTCAGTGTGTGTTGTTATGTATTAAAGCACTTTGGTAAGATAGTCACTATTACTGGCTAGAACAGTTCCTACCCGTCCCTTAGCCTACATTACAATCCGTAAATTCCTATTTGATCCCAAGCTTTAACATTATGATATTAGTAGAGTACTACATAAAGGGAAATCCTATAGTTCATCTAATATGACATGTAAATTCTTTGTGAGAATGAGTGTAATTTGATTTTTATACCTATTCTTGTATTCTTGTGGTAAATTGCATCTCTTTGTATGAATATGGATAAATCTCTCTTGTGGTAAGGGCATATGTTTCATGATAGTTAAATGACTTATACGATCTATTTTATTGAGTAATATGCATGAGTTTGCCAACTTGGTGGAGTCAATTCATGAAGAGAGGATATTTTGGAGTAGTGTTCATGAGTTTACAAAAATATGGACATGCTTGATTTGTGAACTTACTATCTGTGTAGTCATTGTAGTGATAGATTGAGGATCTTGCTTGTAGTATTAATGTAGGAGTCTTCCTTATATGATGCTTAATGTAAAGAGTTGTTTGAACAAGGGTTTAAGTGTGAGGTGATGATCTTAGGTGGATTTATGCACCTAAGTGTTATAATCTCTATGTATTTAGCCTAGTTTTGAGGACTTCTCATGTGCAAATGAGTTAAGATTCATTTAATTGAGCATATAACTTTTAAACTACTTGATTATAATGTTTAAGGTATGTTTTAGATTGAGATATGTGTTATTCTAGTTTATCTCGATGGACTCTAGTGTCTGTTATGAGTTATTAAGGGTATAATTGTGTAAATATGTGTGGAATAACATGTTTATAGTGTTTAAGGTTCAATTGAAACAATTTAAGAGTCAAAAAGATCTAATTAACTAAACTAACAATATTATATTTCTAAGTAGGATTGTTTGTAGTGCCTTAACCCCGAGTTTCTACCTATTACTGTCCAATACTTTATATTATCAAATTGTTTAAAGTTTTACACAAAGAGGTTGAAACTACTTAAAGAGAGAGTGCATCCAAAAATTCTTTAATTTACAATTCTCTAACTTTTTGGTTACTTTCACACTTGTTTACTCTTTTTAGTAAGACTAGAATTAGATCCTTGTTGAGCACAAGTTCTAGTGGGATCGATACTTGGATTTTATAGTTAGATTTACTACTTGTGTGACCACGTACACTTGCATGTGCGCACAATTATACAAGAATACAATGGATTCAAAAAAATATTTATATCACGCATTTAATACACATTTCAAGTATGATTTTATGATGTTTTTTTTTTAAATTGATGAAGAAATTGCCATTTGTGTAGGTGGTATTGTTCCTAGAATATTGAATTGGCAAGTCATATATAAAAAGTCTAAATATGTCATATTCATGCATGTTATTTTTAGTAAGATACTTTTCTTTTGGAAGATTTTGGCTGAGGTGGTGAGAGATATCCCAAACACTGAGAAGCATTTGTAAGAGGTGATTTAAATGGGCATCTGATACGACCCGATCGTGGGCCTTGTCGTAATGGGCGTCCCAAGTCTGACCGGGACCAGAGACCACCACCGTTACCCAACCCAACCTCCAGCCACCTACCATGAGTTGGCTAAATTTTGAGCATATAACAAGATAGTGTAACAACTCACATAAAGACTCTGGGTTAGGATCACAACCGTGACCAACCAAACAGAGTTCAAGCATCCCATACAAACCGTCCAACCATACCAAAAAAAAAAAACCAATACCGAGACAAAGGCCATAAACCTGGCCATAACCAAATAAGTTCCAAAATATAATATGATTTATCCCAAAATAAATACAATAGAACAACCAACAATATCATCAATCAGTATCAGCCCCAATACCAATACTAAGCTAAGGCTGACACCAATATCGATCCCACTCATTCCAATCCATAGCAGTACCACAAAGCCTCTAACCAAAAGAGTAAAAATATCTGGTTGGGATATGCCCCCAACCAAAGCCAAAACCAACATCTAAAAATAAATCAAAATGTCTAAGAGTATCCATAACATAAAATGAAGCCTTCTGGAAATATGGAAGCACACCACTTCGATCCAATATTTTTCCCCGAGTCAATCACTATATAGGAAAAGTAAAATGGTTGATTCCTGCATAGTGTTGGTATACTGCCTCTCGAAGACGGGTTAGCGAGTAATCGCTAGCATGAACTCAGGATAAGGATAAAATAATACCATTTGTAAAACTAAGTAAAACCATCCATATATACAAACCATACATATATATATATATTCATGCCGGGAAAGGGAATGGGGTTTAACATTCCATTAAAACCTTTACTTGGGTTGTGTAGCTTGTCGTCCTAAACCACCTATGGGCTATATGGGTTCAGCTCCCCTTACTGAAAGGGCCCTAGTGAGTGAAGCCGCACGACCAGGGAAGAAAACCTAGGATGACTGGTACATCCCCAAAATATAAAGTGTGACATCATGCAGACGGTCACCAAGACCAAACCTCATATCGGCAAATATGAGTTTTCAGTTTTGGTCCCCCCGGGACCTCAACCTTCCACGGTTTTGCTACCCACCCCACCATTATTGCCCAATTAAAACCATTAACAAGAAACCAACCAATCCATTAACCATTTATTAACCAAGGTCATTAGTAGTGGTATCGTCATACCGACTATACTTGCAAGTTTGTTCCATAGCCAACCATATATAGGTTTAAGGGATTCCACGTACCCTTCATGATTTCAAATTAACCAAAATCATGGACACCAAGGCATTTCCAATCCATTTAAAACCACTTAAACCATTCATATCATTTAGGGTTTCATTACCAAGTTTAAAGCATGCATAAGTTGCATTGAAAAACCAATACTATAGCGGAAACATTGTTAAAAGCCTTTTATCAAACACATTGGGGGCATAGTATTTCCAAAACCAAAGTCCATTACCAAAGAACCATTCCCATGAAACCAATTATCCAAAACCACCATTATTGCATATAAAAGAATAATTAAAACATGGGAAAACCATAACCAAGCATTTATAACCAAAACCCCCAAATCATAGTTGAAAACCCAAAATCATACAATAGTGAAATCATGAAAACATTGTATAAAACCATGCCTTTAGTTGGAACTAACAATGAGGGAAGAGAACATGCCTTAATTGAAAAAGCATATGGAGAGAAACCACTAAAAAGATCTCCAAATTAGTCCTCTAGTTGAAACCCTAGCTTTCTTGCCCAAAAGCTTTTGAGAGAATTATAGAGTGTTTAAGAACAGTTTCTAAGTGTTAATGAATAGAATGGGTAAATAGCCTCCCAATTGAGTTAGAAGTCATGGGAACTTATTAGGGTAAGCGGGGAAATATCCAAAATACCCCCACTTAAGTTTTACAAAGTCCTGTCACAGGGGTGCGACTGACCCTCACGAGTCGTACCCATCAATACGAGTGTTACCCACCACTCGTATCCTAAGCATCAACCCTTGGACCCAAGACCGTCCAGTGTATGACTCATCCTACCCAATTTGCATTGACAGCATATGATCCGTACCCTTCACCCATATCCCTGGCAAGATAAAATCATAGAAGCGTTGAACATTGCCTACCATACGAGTCCTAGGTATGACTCGTACCTTGGCTTACGGCTCCTGGTGATCCACCCGTACTCAGATCTAACTTAAGTTACCAAGTTTAAGATAAAGTAAAGGAACCAAATGATCCATATCCAACTATACGACTCGTACCACATAGTCGTACCCATTCCAGTGACGACAATCCATCCCACCAATCAATGATTAACATACGACTGGACCATACCATCTGTACCCCAACATACGGCTCATACCCATAAGTCATATTTGGTCCAGACACCATAATTCTAGAAAATTTTCTAAGGTCCAGAAACTAGGGTATTTCAGTCTCCCCCACTAGGAACATTCATCCCCCAATGACAGACAAGGTAGGGGTAACCACATGCACGAGTCATTTGCATTATAAAATATATTTCCAATCTTAAAAAAGTTTGAAAACATAGAGGCAAACATATTAATTTTTCCTTTAACAACTCATAGAATAAAGATGTGTTAAAAACACATACCTTCCATACGAATCCCAAGAGCAAAAAATTGATGTGGATACTTGGACTTTATGTCCTCTTCCTCTCCCATGTATCTTCTTTTACCCTTTGGTTCCACCAAAGAACCTTAACCGAAGCCACATCCTGGTTCGCAATCGACAAAGCTTCCTATCTAAGATCTCAACCGGGACCTCTTCATAAGAAAGAAAGTATGAGATACCCAACTCCTCCAAAGGAACAATCGAAGAAGGATCACCAAGACACTTCCTCAACATAGACACATGAAATACCGGATGAACCTAGCTCAAGTTAGAAGGTTACTCCAAATCATAAGAAACACTACCAACCCTCCACAGAATCTCATAAGGACCAACATATCGGGGCCTGATCTTCCCCTTCTTACCAAACGTCACTACTCCTTTCATAGGAGAAACCTTGAGGGAAACCTTATCCACAACCTCAAACTCTAAGTCTCTACGCCTAACATCCTTATAGGACTTTTGGCGACTTTGGGCAGCATTAAGCCTATCCCGAATCACCTTCACCTTCCCCATAGCCTGGTAGACCAAATCCATACTGAACATATCCACATCACCAATCTCGAAGCACCCAATCGGAGATCTACACCTCCTACCATACAATTCCTCTAAAGAAACCATACCAATACTAGAATGATAGCTATTAATGTACGTAAACTCCACCAAAGGTAAATGCTCAACTTAATTGCCACCATAATCAATCACGCAAGCCCGAAGCATATCCTCTAATGTCTAAATTGTTCTATGTTCTTGTCCATCCATCTGCAAATGAAAAACAGTACTCAGACTTACCTTAGTCCCTAACCCTTTCTGAAAATACCGCCAAAAGTGAGACGTTAACTGCATACCATGATAAAAATAATTAAAATAGGTACCCCATACAGCTTCATATTCTTCTGAATATATAGTTTCGGATAATCCTCTATCAAAAAGGTAGTTCTTACTAGCAAGAAGTGAGAAAACTTCATTATCCTATACACAATGACTAGAATCGAATCATATTAATTATGACAATAAGGAAGACCAGTAATGAAATCCATATTGATTACCTCCCATTTTCATTCGGGCAAAACAATCTCTTGATACAACCCACCAAGTCTCATGTGTTCAACTTTAACTTGTTGACACACCAAGCACTTGGCCACAAAATCAGTCACATTCTTTTTTATACCATTCCACCAATACATCTCCTGAGATCATGATACATCATTGTCGTGCTGGGATGAACAACATAGCATGACTTATGTGCCTCAGCCAAAATCTTTTGTCGCAAACCGTCGACATCAAGATCACACAACCTTCCTTGGTATCATAAATTACCGTCACCACTGATCTCAAATACCATTACCTTTTGCCCACCAACATCACCCTTGATTTTCATCAAGATAGGATCTAGCACTTACTTCTCCTTAATCTCTGCACCAAAAGATAACCGAACCACTTCTTGTACCATTACACCTCCATCCTTGGAGTCTAAGAGGCGAACTCCAAGATTAGCAAAGCGGTGAATATCACTCACCAACTCCCACTTTTCTTTCTCCATGTGAGCCAAACTCCCCATGGACAACCTACTAAGAGCATCAGCAACCATGTTAGCCTTACCTGGGTGATAGTAAAGACTCATATCATAGTTCTTGAAAATCTCAAACCATCTCCTCTGCCTGAGATTAAGCTCTTTCTGAGTGAACACATACTGTAGACTCTTATGATCAAAAAATATATCCACATGTACACCATACAGATAGTGCCGCCATATTTTCTATGAAAACACAACCGCCAACAGCTCCAAATCAGGAGTAAGATATTTTCTCTCAAGTACCTTCAATTGCCTAGAAGCATAGGCAATCACCTTACCATGCTGCATCAAAACACAACCAAGACCTACTCAAGTTACATCACAATAAACCACAAACCAGTCATTGCCTTATGATAAAGTCAGAATTGAAGTCGAAGTTAGCTTATCTTTCAACTTTTTAAAACTCCCCTCACTAGCATCCGACCAAGAAAACTCAACCTTCTTCTGAGTCAACTTAGTCAAAGGAGCATCTGTCGTCGAAAAGCTCTCCACAAACCGTCGATAATACCCAACCAAGCCCAAGAAGCTCTGGATATCGGTTGGAGTCGTGGGTCTAGGCCACCTTTTAACCACAACTACTTTTTGTGGATTCACTATTATCCCCTCGCTAGAAATAATATGATCAAGAAAAGTCATAATGTTCAACCAAAATTCACACTTGGAGAACTTGGCATAGAACTGTTGTTCCTTCAAGGTCTGCAATACCACCCGGAGGTGATTAGAATGATCCACCTCACTTTTGGAATAATCTAGAATGTCATCAATAAATATAATGATAAAAAGATCTAAGAACTGCTTGAAAACCCTATTCATCAAATCTATAAATGTCATCGGGGCATTATTCAATCCAAATGACATCACCAAGAATTCAAAGTGCCCAAACCGAGTACGAAATGCTATCTTAGGGATATCCTCCTCTCTAATCTTAAGCTGATGGTACCTAGACCGAAGGTCTATCTTAGAAAAGAACTTAGCATCTTGCAACTTATCAAACAGATCATCTATACTTGGGAAAGGATACTTTCTCATGATCTGTAAGACCCCGCAAAATCCTAAGCTTAACTCAGTCCTTTAAAGCTTGTTAAGGGGTCCTAGACTTAGAAAACTTTAACTAAGTATTCAAACTTAGTGTTATGTTAGCCTTTGTAGGTTGGCAACTCTATTTCACAACCCTCATGAGCTTAAAGTAATGATTTTTAGGTCGAATCATGATCAAGAATGTCAGTAGGTTTTCTCAGACAAGTTTCAGATTTTTCAAACTTCATTTGAAACACATTTGAAAGCTCAAACCGATGGATCAATGCAATCTCGATGCGCCTCGTTGCCCATCGCATCGATGAGTATTTTTCCCCAACTCTTAATGCAAATTCAAGTGAACCGATGCGGACTCGGTGTGGTGCGTCGGTTTGTGCATCGCTAAATAAGTTTTCAGTCATTAAAAAGTCGCGTCCTCAGGGGTAATTGGGTCTTTTCCCACCTTATGTCAACTCCCAAAATACAAAATTAAGCCCCTTTAGAGGCAAAATCCATTAATCTTTCTGTAAATTTCTCAAGAAGCAAACCCTACGATCTCTAATTCAAGATTCAGCCTTCAAGAACACTCTATCATTCTTTGTAAATTTGAATACCAAGGTATGTCAAGTGTTCATCCAAGGGTCCTTCCACTCTTGAAGTTCAAGAAACTACTTTTAAGACTTCAAGTATATTGATTTCATGATTTTTATGTTGGGTTTGATTATATTCATGATTATAATAATTAATTGGGTTTCTAATCCATGTTTTGTTACAAGTTTCATGTGGAGTATTTGATATATGTATAGAATCATGTGAATCCATGCTAAACCCTTGAACTTATAAATGGGGATTTGAATTATGATGCCTATGTGTTGTTTAGTGTCATGTGCATGGATTATGTTCTCCAAGTGTTTGATAAATTGTTGATGAGAACAAAGAAAAAGGAACAAAATCATGTCATGTTAGCTTATGTGCAAGTTATATCATGCAAGTGTTTGATGGAATGTCTCTATGAATGAGTTATGATCAAGTGCATATGGTTATGCCTTTCAAGTTTATGCTATGATTTATTTTTCATGCTATCGAGTCCTGGGGGTATAC
This sequence comes from Capsicum pubescens, assembly GCA_030864215.1. Lineage (NCBI taxonomy): Eukaryota > Viridiplantae > Streptophyta > Magnoliopsida > Solanales > Solanaceae > Capsicum > Capsicum pubescens. The sequence goes on from CM061545.1 coordinate 71,585,695, forward strand.
AATACCCAAAAACTTAGCTGTTTTCCTAGAGCTATGGTAGTTAGATATTAGTCTCAGTAGTGTCACGAACAGTAGCCCCAATAATCAGTCACAGTTACAGTTTAGTATTCAGTTTAGACCTCAGTAAATCCAGTTAGTCAACAAAACTCTGTAGTATTTCATCAGTTAACAGAATTCAGTAGTACTTCATCAGTTAACAGAACTTAGTAAACTCAGTTAAGTTCAGTTAGACAGTACGATTAGTAATAGTTCATTCCAGCCTAGTACAGTTTTAGAAATTAGTCCAGTGTTTAGTCAGTTGGGAGTATAGTTCAGCACCGAGCAAACCCAGAGATGAGGTCATTCCTGCTAGCAGAGGATTTGAACCTTAGTAGAAGTACCTGCATTACAAAACTACATATACATCATAGGTTGAGATATCTTCCTGCCAGACTAGGGTTGATATATCTTATATGAGTTTTCCTGCCAGCGAGGGTTGACGAAAGAACTTCCTGTCAGACAGGGTTAACTCATAGCTTATCTTTACTCATGGTATGATACTTATACCCTTCTAACTAAGGTTACAAGTTGGACCCTAATCTATCTAGATTGGGGTATATCGATTAGATAATTACCTCTCACAGTCTCAGTTTCAGTTCTAGTCTTAGTATAGAACTCAGTTCAGTTATACAGAATCGAGACTGCTAGATATAATCACTCAGTTCAGTACAAAACTCAGCACAGTTCCTCAAAATCAGGACTGCCAGATACAATCATTAAACTATCAGTTATATAGTATCAGTAAACTCAGATATCAGTAAATCAATAATTCAAAACTCAGTATCCAGTGTTATCATGACCTTAGTTACAACTTAAGTATTCATGCATTTACTCTCATTCCATTATACTCAAGTTATTCAGTTAGTATTGTTCAGGCATATGAACCCATTCATCTCAGCCTACCTCACTTAGAATACCAGTACATTCAAAGTACTGATGCATACCATTCTTTTACGCTATGATGTCTTATATCATAGGTTCAGACGTACGAGCTCCCGATCATACTTAGCAGCTCGATTCATCAACAAAAGACTTAGTGGAGAGTCCTCATTGTTCGAGGATAGATTTATCATTACAGTATTTTAGTACTCAGTTTATTTCAGTAGTCCAAGTTAGTTGGGGGCTTGTCCCTTCAACTCCTTGTTCAGACGGTAGCGGCTTTTCAGACTAGAGTATTTATAGATAGATATTCAGTTTTAGTATTGATGTACCGTACTCAATATTTATTTACAGCTTTGAACCTTATGGAAAGTTTCCTCCTAATTTCCACATAATACAGTATTATTATTTAGTTCTTGCAGCAGGTACCACTCATGGGTTAGCTTATGGTCCCTCAGGATTATGAGCACCATGTAGCGTCCGGGGTACAGACTCGGGGTGTTACATGATCATTAACTTATTCAACTGCCTGTAGTCAATACACATTCTAAGGAAACCATCCTTATTATGCACGAACAAAACCGGTGCACCCCACGAAGATAAACTAGGATGAATAAACCCCTCATCCAAAAGATCCTTAAGTTGCTCCTTGAGTTTCCTCAACTAAGATGGAGCCACTGTATAAGGAGGAATAGATATTGAATGAGTTCGGAACCAAATTAATACCTAACTCTATTTCCTTATCCGGAGGAACACCAGAAAGATCATCCAAAAAGACCTAAGGAAACTCATTTATCACCGGGACTGACTGTAAAAGAAGGACCTTCTGAGTTAAAATCTTTAACCCAGACTAAATGATAATGACAACCTTTAGAGATTAACCTTTGAGCTCTAAGATAAGAAATAAACCTCTCCCTAGGAGCTAGGGAACCACTCTCCCACTCTATAACTGGTTCACCGAGGAACCTAAAGACAACCTTGTGGGTCCGACAATCCAAGGACGCATAACAAGAGTATAACCAATCAATCCCAGAATAACATCAAAATCCACCATATCAAGTTCAAACAAATCCACCAAAGTATGCCTACCACCAACAGATACCACACCCTCCGTATAGACTATCTTACTAATGACCGAGTCACCTACTAGGGTAGAAATAGAAAAAGGATCCAAAACAACCTCAAGATCAAAACCAATACATACAACCACAAATGGGGTCACATAAGAAAGAGTGGACCCCGGATCAAACAGATAATACATGTCACGAGAAAAGAGTTGTAATGTACCAATAACGACATCAAGTGATGCCTCAAATTCCTATCAAGACGCCAAAGCATACAACCTGTTTCTGCCAACACTAGAACTAGGAGCAGTAATAGATGTAGACACATCACCATTAGGTGCAGGAGCTGAAGATGAAGTTACTGGTACTTATTTGCTCTTATAGTAACCTTATTAATCGGACAATCCTCGAGCCGATGGCCTATCTGGCCATATTTAAAGCATTTGTCCCTTTCTTCATCGCAATAAACCCCGTGAGAAAGACCACAGAACCGACAAGGAGGTGATAAAAAAACCAACTGACCCCCACTCGCCTGAGATTGGGCACCCTATGCTCAGAAATTTTCACCACCCTGGTGATGTCTGTCACCCGACTGCTTCGGGTAAGGAGCATTAGCAGTAGAGAAGGATCAAGAACTCCCCCACTTCTTTTTCTGCCATTTGCTGCCATCTCGACCACCCTAAGATTGAGCACCTCCCTGATAAAGAAACCTGCTCCTCTTACCCTGTTGATCTCAGAACTCCACCTATTTTCTCTTCTCATCCTCTACCTACTGCATATGAACAGTCAACCTAGAATAACCATATCTTTAATCAACAAGGAAGCCTTGCTTTCTAAGATCAAATTCGAATTCAACCCAGAAGAAAACTTTCTCATCCTCGCTCTCATATCCGCCACCAAATCAGGAGCATACCTTGAATGACGGTGAAAAATTAAGGCATATTCCTTGATAAACATTCTCCCTTGCTTAAGATTTTAAACTTCTCCATTTTTTCTTTTCTCTACTTTTGAGGAAAGAAATGACCTAGAAAAACTCTAGAAAAAGCATCCCATAAGGATGAATCCTTCACATCTCCTCTATCCATATCCCACTCTACATATCATTGGTATGTAATAACATCCTTGAGCTGATAAGCTGTAAAGGTTACACCTTCCATATTAGTAACCTGCATCACCCTGGATATCTTTTCCATCTCATCTAAGAAATCCTGAGGATTCTCTTCCACCTTCACACCAGTAAAAGTAAGAGGATTCAGTTCCATATATTGGGCAACCCTTGTGGCCTTAGCACACAACCCACCAGACGCATCTCACTTATCCTGAGTAGCAACTAATTGAGCAATAGCATGAATAGACTGAAAATATTCTGCATTAATCACCTCACCCCGAGGAGGACTAGTAGCAACTGGGTGTACTCCCTAATTATTAGGGTTAGGACCCTGAGATCAAAGATGAACTCCAGACGCAGGACGTACCCCATCAACATTGTCCCCAAATAGGACTGAAGAGTTTTCTTATGTTCCAGATCATCGAGGCATGATCTACAAAGTGAATAACAAAGGATTAGAGAAGAAATCCAGGACTTAGACTCCAATCTTAAAAATAGAATACCAAGAAAGTGAAACATTCCTAAGTGTTTTGTAGCCTCTTTCTTATGAGTGTGGCACACTACACGCCCTAAAACAAGACTCTACTCGACATGGCTTTGTGGACTCTCAATTTTCATGAACCTAAAGCTTTGATACCAACTTGACATGACCCGACCAGGGGCCTTGTTGTAATGGGCGTCCTAAGTCCAATCGGGACCTGAGTTCACCCCCTTTACCTAACCCAACCTCTAGCCTCCTACCCTGAGTTGGATGAATTTTGAGCATATAACAAGATAGTGTAATAGATCACATAAAGACTCTGGGATAGGATCACAATCATGACCAAATGAACCGAGTTCGACCATCTCATACCAACCGTCCAACCATCCAATCCAATATCGAAACAAAGGACATAAACCAGGTCATAACCAAATAAGTTCCAAAACATAATATGATTAATTTCAACATAAAATATGATGGAAAAACCAACAATATCATCAACCAGTATCAACCACAATACCAATACCAATACTAAAGCTAACACAAATATCGATCCCGCCCATTCCAACCCATAGCAGTACCACAAAGCCTCTAACCAAAAGAGTAAGAGTATCCAATTTGGAATGCCCCCAACCATAGCCTAAAACAACATCCAAAAATAAATCAAAATGTCTAAGATTATCCAAAATATGAAATAGAACCTTCTGGAAAGATGGAAGCTCACCACTTTAATCCAACATCTGTCCCTGAGTCAATCACTATGTAAGAGGAGTAAAATGGCCAATTCCTTCATAGCATGGGTATACCACCGCCCGAAGATAGGTTAGCAAGTGATCGCTAGCATGAACTGAGGGTAAGGATAAAATAATGTCATTTATAAAACCAAGTAAAATCATCCATATGCACACAAACCATACATATATATATTTATCTATGTTGGGAAAGGAAACCGGGTTTAGCATGCCATTAAAACCTTTACTTGCACTGTGTAGTTTTGTCGTCCTAAACCACCCATGGGCTATATGAGTTCACCTCCCCTTAATGATAGGTCCTCAGTGTATGAATTCACATGACCAGGGAAGAAAACCTGGGATGACTAGTACGTGCCCCAAATATAAAGTGTGACATCATGCACATGGTCACCAAGACCAAACCTCATATCGGGCAATATGAGTTTCTAGTTTTGGTCCCCCGGGACCTCCACATTCCATGGCTTTGACCTCATCATTATTTCCCAATTAAAACCACTACCAAGCAACCAACCAATCCATTAACCATTTATTAACTAAGGTTATTAGTAGTGGTATCATCATACCAACTATACTTGTAAGTTTTGTCCATAGCCAACCATATATAGGTTTAAGGGATTCCATTTACCTTTCATGATTTCCAATTAACCAAAACCATAGCCACCAAGGCCTTTCCATTCCATTTAAAACTATTTAAACCATGCATATTATTTAGGGTTCCATTACAAAGTTTAAACCATGCATAAGTTCCATTAAGAAAACAATACTATCATGGAAACATTGCTAAAAGTATTTTATCAAATACATTGGGGGCATAGTATTTCCAAAACCAAAGTCCATTACCAAAGAACTATTCCACAACCAATTATCTAAAACTACCATTAATGCATATAAAAGTATAATTAAAATATGGGAAAATCATAACCAAGCATTTATAACCAAAACCCCTAAATCATAGTTGAAAACCAAAAATTATACAATAATGAAATCAGGAAAACATTGTATAAAACCATGCCTTCAGTTGGAACGAACAATGAGGGAAGAGAACATGCCTTAATTGACAAAGTAGATGGAGATAAACCACCAACAAGATCCCCAAATTAGTCCTTTAGTTAAAACCCTAGATTTCTTGCCCAAAAGCTTTTGAGAGAATTATAGAGTGTTTAAGAAGAGTTCCTAAGTGTTAATGAATAGAATAATAGGTTAAATAGCCTCTCAAGTGAGTTAGAAGTCGTGGGACCTTATTAGAGTAAGTGGAGAAATATCTAGAATACCCCCACTTAAGTTGCACAAAATCCCTTCATAGGGGTACGACTGACCCTTACGAGTTGTACCCTTTGATATGAGTGGTACCCAATACTCGTATCCTAAGCCTCAACCCTTAGACCCAATATTTTCCAGTTTAAGACTCATCCTACCTAAGTCATATTGACAGCATATGATCCATACCCTTCACCCGATCCTTGGCAAGATCAAATCATAGAAGGTTTGAACACTGCCTACTATATGAGTCCAAGGTATGAATCGTACCCTAGAATACAACTCCTGGTGATCCACTCGTACTCATATCCAACTTAAGTTACCAATTTTAAGGTTAAGTGAAGGAACCAAATGATATGTATCCAACCATATGACTCGTACCACCAAGTCCTACCCATTCTAGTGACCAAAATCCATTCCACCAACCAACACTGGCCATCACACGATTGGATCATACCATCCGTAACTCAATATATGGATCATACCCATGAGTCGTATTGGGTCCAGAGACCAGAATTCCAGGAAATTTTCTAAGGTTCAGAAACTAGGGTGTTTCAGCATCTTGTGTCTTTATTGAGAGCCTATGATAAGGTCCATGTAGGTTTTGGTTTTAGAGAAAGAAATAAAAAGGTGTCTCACTTTTGGGTTTTATTAGGGCTTTTTAATTGTGGTAGTGAATTTAAGGCTCTCAAAGAAAGAGAAGCACCTTATTACCTTTTATAGTTTGGTGGCCAAGACTCAGATAGACTTTTTACTCCTTTAGAAGGGATACAACACTATGTAAAGACTATTAGGTCAAACCTATAGAGAGTCTTTCATCTTAACATGGACATCTGGTAATGAACTCAGAAATCAGAAAGGGTAGAAAGAAGAGTGGCATGGAGGATCTACCCAAGACTAAGTGGGTAACTTGATTGTGTCAGTTCTTTAAAGATAGGGGATAAGTTGATGACTAAAGGGGACTAGGAGAGTAGAGGGAATATGTATAGTATGTGGGAGATGACTGCCAATTGCATAAGAAAGACAACTAGAGAGATATTGGGTGTATTAAAAGTCCAAACACCGAGGGGACTAGTAGTGGAACAACAAAGTTAAGAGGCAGGTGAAAAATAAGAAGGTGGATTATGCAATTTTGGTTGAGCACAAAGATGAGTAAAAGAAACTTATGAATAGGTATGAGTATAAGCTAACAAGTAAAAAGGCTAAGTCAACTGTTACAATGACTAAACCAATAACTTTTGAGATCTTGTATAGGACTTTAGAGGAGAAATACAGAAATAAAAAATTATATGGGCTTGCCAAGCCTAGGGAATAGAGGGCTCATAACGTTGACCAAGTTAAGTGTATCAAGGGGGGGATGGAGCAGTATTGATGAAGGACACCCTCATTAGGAGGTACGAAAGTCTAATTTTATAAGCTTTTAAATGATGAGGTGGACAAAAGGTTTTTGTTGGGGGACTTACATCACTTAGTGAGGTATCGTGGTCATGGTTATATAGGCGTATTAAGATTGAGAAGGTCAAAGGTGCTATACTTATGATGTCATAGGGAGACTAGGCTTGATAATATTCTAGTAGATTTTTGGAAGAGCACTAGTGGGGAAGGTTTGGAGTGGCTGACAAAGTTATTTAACATTATTTTTAGGATGACGAGTATGCATGAATCTTGGAGATTAAGTATGATATTTTCCTTTTTATAATAACAAGGGAGACATTTAGAATTGCAACAACTATAAGGGTATCAAGTTGTTGGGTTATACTATGATGTTTAGAAAAGGGTGGTAGAGTTGGAGTTGAGGAGGATCGTGACTATTTTTGAGAATCAGTTCAGTTTTATGAAAATTTACTCGAATACTATGGCCATTCACCTAATGAGGAGATCAATAGATAATTATAGCAAAAGAAAGAAGGAATTACACATGATGTCTATTAATCTGAAGAGAAAGTACATCAAAGTCTCTTGGGAGATTCTGTAGAGGTACATGGAAGATAGAGGTGTGCTTGTGGAGTAAACTAGGTCTATTTAGGACATGTAAAATGAATAAAAAACTCATGTGAGGATGGTGGGAATATATTTGGAGAATTTTTATGTTTTAATAAGGTTCCACTAGGGATCGACTCTTAGTCCCTTTTTATTTACCTTGGTGATGGATATATTGATGTGGCATATTCAGTAATCATCCTGTAGGTCATTTCCTTAATTTATGCATATTTCTAGCATTTTGATCCTTTCCATGGTGACTACAAGTGATTTTTGACTTATCAGAACTGTTGGTTCGGTTATCATACAGTTCATTTAGATTTAGGTTCATGACCTTGTTCGGAGTTATCATTGTTAAGGAATTAGTCTTGGACAAAAAATTCTAATGAGTGAACTTAAATGAGAATTCTAACATTTTCGTTAGCTCCCAAATAGTGATTTTCGGCTAGGAGAACCCTTGGTTTTAGTGTTGAGGCTTTCAGATTCATTTTGCGCTATTGGGTAGATTTTCGTTAAAATAAACCTTTGCATGTGGAACCCACATTTGATCAAAATGACCTTGGATGGAAATTTCAAAGGCATCCTTGATTCCAAAATGACAATTTTGGGTTAGTAGCATAATTAGTTTGGGTCCTAAGCCTTTATATTTTGTTTTAAGTGTTCAGACAAAAATTAGTTAAAATTCCCCAAAAGGGCCTCTGGGGGTTAATTTATTTTAAACTACCTTTTCCCTAAATATGAGGATTCCATTGGATCTGGAATGAATTTTATGAACAATTTGCACTATTGTTTCATATTCATAGGGTTCCGGATGAGTTTCGAGGGTCAAAAATAAGTTTTGAAGATTGTTGGTGCTAGTGTGGCCGCTTTAGAAGCTATTGGCAATTTGACCATCCACTAAAGAGACCATATGACCACTTTAACAGTATTTTTACTTTTTGATCATACCTCTTTAGTGGTTAGTGCTGCCTTAGTGGTCATCACTGAGTATTAGATCCAAACGAAATTCATTTCGTATTTTTGACATTTTGGGAGACAGAAAGCTCCGATCTTAATGATTCTCAATACATTTTTCTTTTGTAATCATTGTCTATCTAATGATAACTTCATATTTCTCATTTACCCATTTTATTTTACATAATTTCAGACTAAAATTATGAGTTAAAACCCTTTTTCAACCATTATTTGGCTTGGAGTATGGGGACATTGTGGGAAATCATCCATTGAGGTTAAGATAATTCAACACCTCTTTATCATTTTTCATTTTTTCCACGTCGAATTCCATTATTTTCCTTATAAATTGCTAAAGATTAGCTTTTGAATTTCTTAACTCTATGGGCTGATTTGGGCCCTGATTCATGCACCATTTGTGCTCAACTTTTGAGCACCTTCCTTGTCTTTAGAGGAACCTCATAATGGTTTTAATTTTTGGATTTTATTTGTCGGCTCCGTGGGCCCGTTCTTGAGCTGAATTTTGACCCAACCTTTATATATCAATATGAATTTTGTTTTACTCCTTATGACGCATAAATTACTATTTTGGTAGCGTGGTAGTATTTCTAGATCTTAGAGTAAAGGTGAATAATTTATGGGAAATTCAAGGATTTGTGGTTCGGCATTGAGGTAGGCTTGTATCTACTCTTCTTCACATGATGGTATATTATACATAGTGCATGTTAGATAGGGGTATTAAGATATGATTATGGGTAGACTTCCATGACTTAGCCTAATTTAGAAGTTTGGGGATAAAAAGGTGAATCGACCCTTAAGGTGAAATAATTTTCATGCCTTCAGGATTATATTACTCTAGGTTATGAATATGTTATATATAGTTGAGGCTAATGCCCCTTTAGTCTAACGTTTACTATCTGACTCGGTTGATTAGTATGGTTTTATGGATTATGGTATTTTGGTTATGTTGGGTATATATCAGTAGGCTCGAGGTCGTGATTATGATATTAGTTGGATTTTGATAGAATGTTTTATCCTTGTAAAGGACATAATCGTAGTATATGGATACTTAGGTTCTTATAAATGCATTATTTGGATACTGGTGATGGCATTGCAGAGACTCGGTACATTCATGCTCACTTAATGGTACGATTCCAGCTAAATCTTAGTTTTACTATTGTTTTCCTAAAAAGGAAATTATTCTCACTTTTTAATTTTAAATGGAGTCTTTATAATGGTAATCATACCACCTTAATGGATGATTTATGAACTTTTGAAATTAAAAATGGCGTTTTAGATATTTGATCGACATATATTCTGGTCCACAATTTTACTACCACTATTTACTTTGATCGAGAGAAATTTTGACCCATTCTACTCTTTGATACTGATTTAGTCTCGAAGTTGATCTCAGGGATTAGATCTATAGGCTTACACTCTTTTAGTGATGATTTGAGTCTGCTCATTTATTAAATATACATTTTTTGATACTGGATAAAGTATATTGACGAGAATAATGGTGATGATTGGAAATCCTAGATCAAGACCAGGTTGGTGTATATGGGTACTTCTAAACAACCTAGGGTCTCCTTCGTTCGTGAGTCGTCGTGTTGGAGAATAAAGGTTGTCGTAGGTCCTATCTTTTTGAGTCGTCGAGCTAGAGGAGATGTATACACTGGGTTACTTTATATCACTTGGATTGGTTATGGTACTATGGATTTACTTTGTATTCATTCTTGTATGCACATTGCCTATCACCAGTATGTTGTTTGATCCCTATATCTATCAGCCTATGGGGAGTTGCATTTGAGTGTTGTTTGTTTAGTATTGTGTGTTGATTGAGCCTTCCGGATTATGGGACACAATTTAGGCATTGCTTGTCTAGACTAGCTGGTTATTTTATTGTTATTATTATGGTTAGTTTATGGTAGGCTGATTATGGACTGAAATGAAGATTCGAGGCATGATTTTGATTTCTTTCTCTTACGATGATTTTATTATGGATAACTATCTCATGGTTAAACATTATGGTCATAGACACTGGTTATGTTAGTACTAGTTCCTACTATATTAATCCTTAAGATGCTAGTATGACTACCTTAGATTGTACCTTTGAGTTAGTCTTATACAGACTTGCGTATATATGTATATAGCTATAGTATTACCATATACTCCTCTCTTCCTTTGTTTATTCATGTTGTATATCAATTTCTTGGCATTGTATACTACTATATATCCTTTTTTTACCCATTGTTTGTATATTAGTCAGTGATATATGGTGCAGTGCTTTAGTTCTTGAGTATGTCTAGGATAGAATAGTTTATCCTTATTGCCTTTCTAGTCTAATTATGTTAGGTTCGTGGATATTTGGGAAGTATTTTACATTCTTGCTTGCATGTTATCTATATTTTAATTGATTTTGGAGCTCAGTCGGCATTTGCCTATTGGGTACCACATGTTTAGTACTCATACTACCCTTCTACAGCCTACAAATCATAGCGCCGATTTTCTTCGTTATGGTGTGCATCATGCGGAGCAGCTATGGATTGGAGATTTAAGATGAGCTCCTAGCTTTTGAAGTATTACAATTCTCTCTCTTATAGATATACTGGTCTTCATGTTGTATTCAAAGATGAGTTGTACCTATGTATTTATTTAGTGCTTTGTTTTTGATACGATTTAATAATAATTGATCTTTTTAATATTGAAGGGGTTACAGCTGTATATATAGAGAACTGAAGAATAACTAATTACAGAATAACCCAGATGTATTTAATAATTATATATGTAGTCTATTATCCCCCCGCAAGCTGATCAGCGGTAACGAGGGGCAGCTTGGAGCAGAGAGACTGAAAAGGCTGTAACGGAAGAGGCTTGGTGAGAATATCAGCAAGCTGGTCAGTAGATGGGACATAGTGCGTGGCCATCGCTCCTGCAAGTACCTCATCGCGAACAAAGTGACAGTCAGACCCAACATGCTTCATACGATCATGAAGGACTGGATTTTTGGTAACACAAATAGTGGACTGATTGTCACAATAAATCTGTGGTTTCGTCGGGGGAATGCCAAGTGCATCCGTAAGGTATCGTAACCACATGGCTTCAGCAACACCCGCAGCCATGGCACGATATTCTGCTTCTGTGGAGGAACGGGACACTCGCGTTTGCTTCTTGGTGCACCAGGAAATCAGATTCGGTCCCATCATAACAATATATCCAGTAGTGGACTTTCGATCATCTTTGTCGTTAGCCCAATCCGAATCAGAAAAAACAGATATATCAAACGAGCCCTTTTGAAATAAAATTCCACAGTGAAGAGTACCTTGAAGATAGCGCAGAATGCGTTTCAAGGCCTGAAAGTGTTGTTCTGTGGGAGCATGCATTGATTGGGAGACTCGATTGACTGCATATTGGATGTCCGGACGAGTAACAGCAAGATAATGAAGTCCACCGACGAGGCTCCGATATAGTGTAGGATCGGCAAAGGGAGTATTCGGCCCTGGGGATTGGCGGACTGCCATGGGAGTGACCGCGGGTTTGCAGTCTGTCATTCCAGCCCGATTTAGAAGTTCAAGGGTATATTTTGTCTGATGCATCAATATGGTTCCCGATTTGCGGATGAGTTCGAGGCCAAGAAAGAACTCCAGAGGACCGAGGTCCTTAAGTTTGAAGTCACGATGCATAGCTTCAGTAATTTCAGTGATGAGTGATGACGAGCTGCCTGTAATAACAATATCATCCACATAGATAAGAATGATGACTGTCCCTCGAGAACAGTGAAGGGTGAAGAGGCTGTTGTCATGATGGTAGGTGCGAAAACCAAGACCCTGCAGAAAAGTAGAGAGACGTGTGTACCAGGCACGAGGGGCCTGTTTCAGGCCATACAGTGATTTGCGAAGCTTGCAAACATAGTGAGGACGGTTGGGATTAACATATCCCGGTGGCTGAACCATATAGATTTCTTCCTCAAGATGACCATGAAGAAAGGCATTGCTGACGTCTAGCTGATGAAGCGGCCAATCATAGTGAAGAGCAAGAGACAAGACCAGACGAATAGTCTGTTGCTTAACAACAGGGCTGAAGGTCTCCTTATAATCCACACCATACTCCTGATGATACCCTTTTGCAACCAGACGTGCTTTATAGCGAGAAAGAGATCCATCTGAATTTCGTTTGATGCGAAACACCCATTTGCACCCAATAGACTTTCGGTTACTAGGCAGAGGTACCAAATCCCATGTACGTTGTTCATTCAGAGCCTGAAATTCCTCATCCATAGCTTGGCACCAGAAACTATTTTTGGAGGCTTGGTTGTAGGTAGTAGGCTCAGTTGTGGGATGTGCATCAAAGGGTATTTGAGTGTGGTAGGCTTTGGGTTTGAAGGTACCGGCCTTGGCTCGGGTTGTCATAGGATGAGTGTTGAGTGGAGGGTGATTAGGAAGGGGTGGTGGAGTTGTATGATGTGTGGGCGGGGGTTGGGTGGGGCTGCCGTGGGAGCTGGGATGTGCAGCGGTGGATGGGGTGGCTGTATGTGTGTTAGGAGTATGATGTAGGGAAGTGGTGGGTTGTGTGGCAGTCGGCTGGGTGTTCGGGTGGGAGGTTTGGGGTTTCGGGTGGGTAGTGGTGTAGTGGGGTACCGGGTTAGGTGCCGAGTGAGCCGGAGCATGAGCGTGAGAAAAGGACGGAAATAATGGCACAACGCCAAGTGGATTGGGGGAGTATGGAGTAGAGGAAAGACTTGTGTAAGGAAATTGTTCCTCCACAAAACGAACATGACGGGAAACATATGTTTTCTGAGATACAGGATCGAAACATTTGTAACCTTTGATAGTGGGATGATAGCCTAGAAAGACACAAGGGGTGGACCGAGGTTGAAGTTTATGTTGAGTGTGCGGACGCAACCAGGGATAAACTAGACACCCAAACGGGCGGAGATGGATATAGTCGGGTGGATGATTGTAGAGACGGGCATATGGAGTGGAGTTGGAGAGAGTGTGAGTGGGCATGCGATTTATGAGGTAGTTGGCAGTAGCAAGGGCATCAACCCAAAAGGAAACAGGTAAGGTGGAATCATGGAGGAGCGCAACAACTGTTTCTATTAGGTGACGGTGTTTGCGCTCAGCAACGCCATTTTGTTCAGGGGTATATGGACATGAAGTGTGATGAAGAGCCCCTAGATTTTGAAGAAAAACACCAAATGCATTGTTGACAAATTCTTTGCCATTGTCACTTCGAAAAATTTTGATTTTGGCATTAAATTGATTTTGAACCATTCGGTCAAAGTTTACAAAAATAGTATAAGCTTCGGATTTAAATTTCAGAGGATAAAGCCAAGTGAATTTACTGTAATCATCAACAAAACAGATATAATAACGAAAACCTTGAACAGAAGGAACTGAGGTTGGACCCCAAACATCAGAATGAATTAATTGAAATGGCGCAGTGGCCTTGTGTTCAGACAGTGAAAAAGGTAAACGACAAGATTTAGACACTGAACAGGACTCGCAATGTAATTTTTCTGAAAAATTAAAACCTAAGGAAGATAAAATGGATTTGGTGATGGCGGATGATGGGTGCCCAAGCCGGCGATGCCAGGTTGACGAGAGAATGGCTTGACTCACAACAGACGGAGACCTGGATGGAAGAGTGTATAGCCCATGCTCACAGCGGCCCGTGTACCGCACCCGGTTCGTGGTATTGTCCACTATCTGGAAATTGGTGTCATTAAAAATGAGGGTGCAGTTATTTTCTTTAGTAAAGCGATAAACAGATAAAAGATTGGATGTGAGGGAAGGGACGTGGTGAAGGGTTGAGAGATGAAATTTACCATTTGGGGTATAGACATACCCAGAGCCGGTGTTTGTGATGGGAAGGGATTGACCATTGCCTACTGTAATAGTTTCTGAGCCATGATACGGATGAGGAGCTTGAAGTTGTGAATAATCCGACGTCACATGGGTGTTAGCACCTGTGTCTAGATACCAATCGCCAGATTGAGCGTTTGTGGACGCATGCATCGCCCTTGATCCTCCGGACTGGCTATTTACATTCTGCGAGTCATCATAACGATACCAGCAATTAGCCGCAGAATGGCCCCGTTTAGCACAAATTTGGCACGTCGGAAGATCTCGTGTGGGCATCCGCTGGTTTCCTCGTCCCTGTCCGCGGCCTGACTGGAAGCCGTCCCTCGGTGGAGGCCCGCCTCTGCCTTGCTGCCCGGTGTTTCGACGGTCACCGCCGCCGCTGCCTCGCCCTTGGTTACGGCGATCGTCACCGCGACCCCTGGCCGAGCCTCCGCTGCCAGCCGAGTAAAGAGCCGTGACGCCAGGGGTGGAACTGGCTTCTCCGAGCAGTAATTTGTGTTCCATGTCTAGATTCAATTCTTCTGCATTAAGCCATCCAGACAGTTGATTCAGAGTGATTTCGACAGGCGAGAGGCGAATATGCTGTTTGAGAGAGGAATAGCCAGCCGGAAGACCACGTATCACGGCATTCACCACGTCTCGTTCAGGAATAATCTCGTTCACAGCATCTAGGTCAGACAGAATAGAGGCCACATCATCAAGGTATTGAGTCATCGTCTTCGTTCCCTTCCGAAGAGTATGCAATTTGTCACGCAACTGAAAAATATGAGCCGTGGACACAGAGTTGTACCTTGTGGCTAGTGCGTCCCAAAGTGAAGCCGATGTGAGAAAACCCCGGGCGTGTTTGTGCACAGAGGGGCTAATAACTGCGAGAAGACAGGCTCGGATCTGAGTGTCTACGATCATCCACGGAAGGTAGTCGGGATTTGGGAGCTTGACGCCGTCCTTCTCGGCTGTCTCGGGCTGCGGCTTCTCCGCACCGTCAATCCATCCGAGCAGCAAGTTGGCTGCGAGGGCGGTGCGGACGTTAAGTGCCCAGGCCGGGTAGTTGTTGTCAGATAATTTTTCGGGGATGAGATTGTGGAGATTCCTGAGCAGTAATTTTACTCCAGACGGTAATTTTGACAGAGGATCAATAACCTTGTCCATGGCGCCGACCTACGGCGGAGGAGGGAGGCCGTGCGGCGTGGTGTAGACGGTGGCGGCGGCGCACACACGTCGGAAAAGAGGAGAGATTAGGGTTTGGGAGGAAGAAGAAACCCTAGCTTTGATACCATGATACGATTTAATAATAATTGATCTTTTTAATATTGAAGGGGTTACAGCTGTATATATAGAGAACTGAAGAATAACTAATTACAGAATAACCCAGATGTATTTAATAATTATATATGTAGTCTATTAGTTTTGAACTCCTAATATATATATATACACACACAGAGAGAGAGAGAGAGAAAGGCTTTTAGAGAAGTTAAAAGAGATATAAATAGTAACTATTAAGAATATAAAATATTAAATAAAACAAAAGAAGATCCTCATAAGTTAGATTATCTGATTACTTTGATATCTAGCTTAGAAGCAAAATTTATAAAGCACTTAAAATCTAGAAGAATTAGGTTTAGACCATCTAGTTATAGCCTATACAATGGATAAAGAAAAAGCTTTAAAACTTTTATCGGTAATAAAGCAAGAACATAATCTCCGAAAAGAACGTTATGTTTAAAACTCATTCGTAGGAGTCTGTAAAAAGTCATTATTTTTCCAAAAGAAAATTATTTTTGGGCTAGAATAGGAAATCTGGCATCTAGAGTATAAACTAGAATACAATTTGTTTAAGTGAATAATAAAAAAGTTTTAGAAAAACTAAATGATCTTTTAGATATGCAAAGACATATAATCCTTAAAATAAATCTAATAGAACAAAAGAAGATCCTCATAAGATCCTCATAAGATCCTCATAAGTTAGAGAAAGGCTGATAATCTTGATAAAGAATTAGGAATGAAATCTTCACTCCAAGAATTTCCAACAAAGGAATCTATCAGAAAAGAAGCCTTGATGAAAAAATTAGATCTAATTTTCTCGAAAAAAGACAAATAGAAGAATTAGAAAAACTTTCTAAAACTAAAGAAATAGAAGAAGCTTCTACTTCTAAAACCAAAATAGGAGATTTTAAAGAAACAAAAGAAAATGAATGAACTATATGAACTAGTCTATGCTCTAGAAGATTTTCATCTTAATGATCAAAACTACTGTGTTCTTATGAACCATGGGGATACAGGAGGACCCAAGGAAACTTTAGAAACCCTAAAGAAGAAGGAATATCGTTCATAGAGAAAGTACCAAGGAGTAATTTCCTACCTACATCTAAAAAATGGAAAGACTATAATAGTCAATACCATATAAATTCAAAAGATAAATTTATGCCGAATAGACTCCCAGTAGGAGACGCTGGATCTACCCTGTTTCTAGATTTAGACTGTAAAAGAAAACCAGGAGAATTTCTAGAATTATGGGCTAAAAACCTAGAACTACTCTTCATCCTAGGGAAAGAAACCAATTACAGGAGTGAAGAAAAATACTCAATAGCCACAAACACCTTTACTAGAAAGGTAGATAATTGGTTTAGAAGATTATCAGAAGAAACTGAAAAAGTATTCATATTAGAAGCTTTAGAACAATTTAGCAAATCTAGTCGAGCAGGAATAGATCACATAGTAAGATATGTAGGAGTTGAATTCCTAGGAAGCCAAGGAGATATTTCTAAAGGAAAAGAAAAGCAAAAGCTACTAGCCGCAGATTGGCGAGAAAAAAATTCAAATTAGTAAAATGAGTTATATTCAAGAATATACTTGTGAATTAGAAACAACTACTACAATTTCTTTGATAGTAGTAAGGACATGACTCCATACTTGGATAAATACTATCAAAAGCTACCTGGATATTTGGTTAGCTATTTTAGAGAAAAATATGCTAAAGAAGATCAGACGCATGACTCTCTAGGAAAAGGGATAGCCTTCCTCAACCGAAGGCTTAGCAAGCTTTGCAAGTTAGATAATATGCAAACAAAAGCGAAAAGAATTAATACCCAGATTTACTGTGAAGACACAGAAGCAGCATCACAGTGGGGATGTCATGAAAGAAATTCTTTTAAAAGTACATTAAAAAAATGAAGAAATTTCAAAAAGAAATCTACTTTTAAATTCAAGTGCTATAATTGTAGAGAAGAAGGCCACAAAAGTTATAAATGTAACAAAAAGAGAGTAAAAATATCTAAAATAGATAAAGAAGAAATTGAGTCATACCTAGAGTTAGTTTCACCTATTAAAGGTGAAGTCTTTTATATAGAACTCTATGAAGAATTCTCAGAATCAAGTACTAATTCAGAAGAATGAATCAAGAAATTGAGAACATAGAAGAAACCACTCAGGTTATAGATGCTGAAGAAGATCAGTGAGGATATGCATTAAAAGTAACATTCGATGGAGAATAGCTAAGAAAAATCCAAGGATTAAAATTCAATCTTCGAGCAGAAGATAGTATATTCGGCAGACTACAAAGAACTTTCTCAAGAAATAAAATCTCTTATCATGAATACCAAGAGATTGAAAAGGTGATTGAAATCACTCAAACTACTAGCAGACATAAGATTAACTTATTAACAAAGCCTATGATCGAACAAATTTTAAGAAAAAATCCAGAAAGGAATAGGAAAAAGAAGAATTATCTTGGAGGAATCCAAATAATGGTTAAATCCACCTTTAAGGAAGAAATAAACTATCCCATAGTAATTAACCTTTCAGACGAAAGATTTATTAATACCAGAGAAGGAAATCTTGGTATTGTTGAAGAAAATCTGGCTTATACCAAATTATTATTCACCTACTACCCCAGGTAATTTATATCATTAAAAGATGCAAATTTTAACGAAGCCTTAAGTTTGTACTTTCAGGTAAAAATAGAAGTTTTATTCAAACCAGGTAATCATATTATGAGAATCTATTATCAAGCTCTATAAACGGTTACCAATTCAAATTATGGAAATGTCTACAAAAATAAAAGCATGGTCGAAATTGACCAAGAATGCACAGGAATAGCCAGAATAGTTTAAGCAGAGATTCAACAACCAAATATTCCAAATGAATATGAAATTCAGGTGGGAATAGCTATAGATAAAGAAAACTCCACAACTTCGAATCCAATACTCTCAATAGAATATAAGATAATCTCCACACAAAAAGGTAATTCCATGAGATTTAACAATGAAAACTCTAAGAATGTTACAGAAGTTTTAGAAAGATTCTTTAATGGAAGCGACTGGAATAAACAAACAATCATAATACAGTCAGGATCATCAGCAAATCATGTCAAGGAAAATATCCTAGATGAATTAATTAGCTTTGAAGGTAAGACTTATATTTACAAAATATTTAAAGGAAATAGCTACGAATGTTCGAAAATGATAAAATTACCAATACAACTAGGAACAATTAGAATAAGAGTTCCTTGTTATATTAGCAATCATGAAAATGATTACAACATAATTTTGGGAGGAACATTTCTTAATAGCTTGGATCAATATAATATCCAAAAAGAAGGAATTCAAATAACCTTAGGAGATGAAACTTGTTTTATTCCTAAAATTTAATGCCTAAAGAAACCTCATTTATAGTATTTGTAATCGTAGAATTTACAACCTACAAAACAAAATGGACTTCATGTTGTCAGATAGATAACGGTTCCGAAGCCAGTTTAGCAAAATCTTTTCTAATAAAAAATTGAGATATTAATAATGTTAATACCTCTGTTATCGATATTACAGGTGACAAGGAAAGATTAACGCATGAAAAAAATGTAAAAATAATTTTAGGATCTAAAATAGTTTCTATAAAACATGTTTTTGCATATGATAAACTTAAAACTGATTTATAACTAGGAAATAACTTTATCAAACAGTTTCAAAATTATCACCAAACAATATACATGGTAAGATTTAAAACCCCATGTAATCACTTTATAAAAATCCCTAGAAAACATAATCCTTATATTTTAATAAAAGAAAAGGGAATCTTTAAAAAGAAATTTTTAGATACCCCTAAAAACTACTCTTGTAATTGTATCAATCTCGAGAAAATATATAACGTCTCAAATATGGTACCCGGAACTCTACACGATGCTCATGACCCCGAAGGACCACAAGCTAACCCATGACTGATATTTGTACCTATACACTGCATAATATAACATAATAATTTAGAAATATGCACTGAAAGGCCATAAGGTTCAATACTGAACATAACTGAATAACGTAATATCTGTGAGGGGTAATAGAATACCCCAAACAAAACTGAAAATGCTAAATTTTGAAACATGATAGTCTGCATCTATTCTGAAAGCCTCTACTGTCTGAATAATCTGAATAAGGAGTTGATGGGACTTGTCCCCAACTAACCCCAACTAATAAACTAATCAATGAGATAATAAAAAAATAAAATCATGACCTAGAAGAGGACTCACTTCTAACTCTGACTGCTGAGACTAGAATCTACTGCTGATCTGGAACTCGTGTCTCTGAACCTATGGTGTAACAAAAAAAAAAAGCACCATCGTGCAAATGCGTCAGTACAATAGAATGTACTGAGTATACATGTGAGGTAGGCTATATGCAAGGGTTCACATGCATGATTAATGCTAACTGACTACCTAACATGAACGTGAGAGTGGATGCATAAATACGTAACTGTAACTGACACCGTGATAACATAATGACTGAATCTGAATACTGATAACATAGCATGCTAATAACTAATATGACTGATAACATGAAAGACTGTATCTGAATACAACTTATAACATGGGTGACTGTATCTGACAGTCCTAAATCTAATGGAACTATCTGAGTTCCATAATGTATCTGAGTTGAATGTATCTGATAGTTCTGAATTCTAAAGAACTAGCTGTCTTCTATTACTGGGACTGAATGACTGTATCTGACGGTCCTGATTCTGTAATATGAAACTGTGGGAAGTAGTTATCAAACCGACATGCCCCTAATACGTCGTTATGGCTGAGTTAGGGTCCAATCTGTAACCCCAATTAAAAGGGTGTCAATACCGCGCCACGGGTAAGGACAAGCTATGGGTGACCCTCATCTGATAGTGTCTCCTTTATGAGAACGGTGGGGCCCTTATCTGACAGTGCTTAGACACCTCATCAACCCTCATCGACAGTGTTGATGTCTCAACCTATGCTGGCTACATAGTTCTGAAATGCAAGGACGACTACTCAGGATCACACCCTCATCTGATAGTGTGTGTCCCCATCCTTGGGTTCACTCGGTACTAATTTCTACTCTCGGCTGAATAGATACTGAACATAATTTACTGAACTGAACATGAGCTGAATTACTAAATTTTATTGACTGACAAAATATTACTGATATTTGACAACTGATTGAGTTCATTAGATCATGGAGATTTCCTGAGTCATAAAACTGTCTGAAGTCTAAGGATTCATAGCTTAACTGAGAGTATCGTGAAAACATGACATGGCTCTAGGCATGCAACTAATATTTCGGGTACAAGTACCCCTAGGACTCGATGGAAGGAAACTGACAAAGCATGACTTACTTGAATACATAATAATCACCATGATACATTTATGAAAGCATTTCATCAAACATCTAATAGGCATGAACTTGTACATACATGGGGATTTCAAGATATCATGCTAGTTAGACAATTTTCCTTCATTTAGGCATTTAATCAACATATTGCAGGCATAGTACATGTAAACATCATTGTATAATAAGTAAACATCATGGTTCACTTCCAATTTCATCATCAGGGTTTAGTCATAGGTTTGGATGAATCTACATCTCTAATAATTAAACCCACATAGCAATTATCACCCAACATGGATTAGAATTCAATTTCTCATTTACCAACATAAACAAAGCAGCCCAATTATGAAATTCATAAATAAGATTCATAAACTTGAATTTAGAAAAAGGGATTCTTGGGCTTCATGGATAAAAGGGGTCCATGAATGAACACTATACATACTTGGGTTAAGATTCTTGATGTTCTTGAACTTGAATAATTGGAATTCCCTTAGTTCTTGAAGAAGATTGGATTTTTTTCTTGGAGATTAATGTTAGAGACAAACCCTAATCTTGTTTGTGGAATAATGATGAACCAAATGGTTGAAATTGGGTATAAATGGGGTATATATAGACGAGTGGTAAATGACCAAAATACCTCTATTAAAATGACATAGAAATTCTGAATGAATTATCTGACGGTGGGGTGTGACGGTCCATCGGACCTCTCCGTCGGACTGAGACAGAACTGGGACTCACTACTATAGAGTGATGGTTCATCACTGGGTCGATGGTCCATCGGACCTCGCTGTCATATATTTCCAGAAAATTGATTCGCTCCTTTGATGCGATGGTCATGCCCGATGGTCCATCGCTTTTCCGATGGTTCGTCGCCTGTTCCGTCGCTCCTGGGTCGTTTTCCTACCTTCTGTATTTTTGCCATAAATTTCTCATCTGACATCGGGTTTTGATGAAATTAGTATCGATGGAAATCTTATTTAATTTTCCACATGATAAAAAATGAAAATCTTAAAAATATCATGTGTACAAGAATTGATTCATATTTCAAAGAAAGTTCTAATATCCTTGAGATGATTTTAAGATAAGAAAAGACACAGGTATTACAATATCTGCCCTTGAGAACATTTGTCCTCGAATTACATTGACTGAGAAGGGAAACAATAAGCTGAATATGAACTGAACATGAATGACTGGAACATGATCTCATGACTAACATGACTGACAAGCTAAACATAACATACTGAACATGCCTATCTGATGCATGTGTAACTGATTAATGAATGCATAACTAAGTGTTCTGAAGAACTAAGTTTCTCACAATGAGAATGCATGTCTGATGCATAATTACATAACTGACTGATACATGAGTGGATGACTGAATATGCAATAGTACTTGATACCAAGTTTATAATAGGAACATGAGCATGAAACTGAATACCAAGTTCATGATGAACACTGATAATGAAACTGAGTAAGCTTAAGGAGAACTGTTACCTTGAGCTTGATTTGAGTTGGCAGAGAAGATTTGATGATACTTGGTACGCATGTCTATTTCTGCTTCCCAAGTATCTCCCTCGACAGACTGGTTTCTCCAAAGAACTTTAACGAGAGGGACTTCTTTGTTCCTTAATCTACGAGTCTGATAGTCTAAGATTTCAACTGGAATATCTTCATAAGAGAGGCTATTTTGAACATCAATGATCTGAATAGAGACTACAAATGCTGGGTCACCTATGCACATCTTGAGCATAGAGACATGGAAGACTGGATGAACTGAGGCTAGATCTGAAGGCAACTCAAGCTCATAAGCTACTTTGCCGAAACGACTGAGAATCTTGAAGGGATCGACATATCGGGGACTGAGCTTTCCCTTCTTGCCGAATCTCTTCACTCCCTTTATGGGAGAGACTTTTAGATAGACATGATCACCGACCTCAAACTCGAGATCTTTTCTACGAATATCTGCATAAGACTTCTGTCAGCTCTGAGCAGCCCGGAGACTTTCTCTGATCAACTATACTTTCTCTAAGGCTTTGAATGCTAAGTCAGGACCTATGACTGAGGCCTCACTAACTTCGAACCAACCAATTGGAGATCTACATCTCCTACCATAGAGATCTTCGAACGGAGCCATCTGAATACTGGAATGGTAGCTGTTATTGTATGCAAACTCAATCAAAGGCAAGTGGTCATCCCAACTTCCCTTGAAATCAATCACATACGCCCTTATCATATCTGTTAAAGTTTGAATGGTCCTTTCTGCTTGACCATCTGTCTGAGGATGAAAGGTTGTACTGAGATGAACTTGGGTACCAAGACCTTTTAGAATACTTTCCAGAAATGAGAGATGAACTGGGTACCTCTGTCTGAGATAATAGAAAATGGAACACCGTGCAATCTGACCAACTCTCTGATGTAGAGTTTGGCATAATCCTCGGCTGAATAAGAGGTATGAACTGGAAGAAAATGAGCTGATTTGGTCATTCTATCTATAATGACCCAAACTGAATCATGCTAATGACGAGTTCGGGAAAAACCCATCTCGAAGTCCATTGTTCACAACTTCCCACTTCCAAGTAGGAATACTGAACTCCTGCATGGACCCACTAGGCTTCTGATGCTCTATCTTAACTTGCTGACATGTAGAGCACTTAACCATAAATTCTGCAATATCTCTTTTCATCCCACTCCACTAATAGATCTCCCGCAAGTCGTGGTACATCTTAGTGGCCCCTGGATGAATAGAGTAGTGCGTACCATACGCTTCTGCAAGAATTTACTACCTTATGTCATCTACGTCTGGAACACAGAGATAACCCTGACAATGAAGAACTCTATCTCCCTCTTGGGAGAAAACCTCTACTTGCTGATCCTGAACTGATTCTTTTAAGTTGACAAGGCTGGGATCTCATTCTTGCTTTTTTTTCACCTCAGAAACTAGAGATGATTCTGAACTACTCTGAACACATACACTCTCTGAAGAATCGACTAAGCGAACGTCTAGTCTGGCAAGCTGATGGACTTCCTGAGCTAACTTTTTCTTACTGTCCTCAACATGAGTAACACTACCCATAGACAGTCTACTGAGAGTGTCGGCCACTACATTGGCCTTACTGGGATGATAAAGGACACTTATGTCATAATCTTTCAAGAGCTCTAACCACCTTCTCTGATAAAGATTAAGATCTTTCTGAGAAAAAACATACTGAAGGCTCTTATGATCTGTGAATACATCTACATGAACACCGTATAGATAATGCCTCTAAATTTTTAGGGCAAAGACTATGACTGCTAACTCAAGATCATGAGTAGGATAATTCTTATCATGGGGTTTAATCTTTCTGGAGGCGTAGGCTATGACCTTACCATTCTACATGAGGACACAACCTAAAACTACTCTGGATGCATCACAATACAGTATGAACCCATCTAAACCATCTGGAAGAGCTAAAACTAGAGTTGAAGTCAGTCGATCCTTTAACTCTTGAAAACTCATCTCATAAGGATCTGACCAATGAAACTTGACTTTCTTCTGAGTCAATCTGGACATAAGGGATGTAATAGAAGAAAATTCCATAACAAACCGTCTGTAATAGCCAGAAAAAACTAAGAAACTCCTGATATCTGATAGAGAGATAAGGCGAGGCCAGTTTCTTACTGCTTCGGTCTTTTGAGGATCTACTCTAATGCCATAACCGAAAATGATATGACCAAGGAATACTACTGACCTTAGCCAAAATTCACACTTATTGAATTTGGCAAATAACTGATGGTTTCTGAGAGTCTGAAGTACTGTTCTAAGATGGTCTACATGATTGCGTTCAGTGCAGGAATAGACCAGAATATCATCTATGAAGGCTATGACAAGTATTTCCAAGTAGTGCTTGAACACACGGTTCATCAAGTCCATGAAAGCTACTGGGCATTGGTAAGACCAAATAACATGACTAAGAATTTGAAGTGACCATACCGAGTATGAAAAGCTATTTTTGGGATGTCACATTTTCTAACTCTGTGCTGATGATAACCGGATCTGAGGTCTATCTTAGAGAAATAACTGGCACCCTAAAGTTGGTCAAACAAGTCATCGATTCTGGGAAGAGGATACTTGTTCTTGACCTTGACCTTGTTGAGTTGATGGTAGTCAATACACATTCTGAGAGAACCGTCCTTCTTGCGCACGAATAATACTGGAGCACCCCACGGGGAAATGTTGGGTCTGATGAATCCCTTATCTAAGAGATCCTTCAACTATTCTTTCAGTTCTTTGAGTTCTGCTGGTGCCATTCTGTATAGAAGAATAGATATGGGCTAAGTATTTGGAAAGAGATCAATACTAAAGTCTATTTCCCTTTCGGGAGGAATTCCTGAAAGATCTTTGGGAAAGACATATGAATATTCATTCACAACTGAAACTGATTCAAGATTGGGAGTTTCGGAACTAGATCCTTAACATGAACAAGATGATAGACACATCTCTTAGATATCATTTTTCGCACTCGAAGGTAGGAAACAAGCTGACCTTTGAACACTGAAATACTACCCTTCCACTCAAGGACGGGTTTAATTGGAAACTAAAACTGAGCTATTCTATTTCTGTAGTCGACTGTGGCATAGAATGAATGAAGCCAATCCATGCCGAGAATAACATCAAAATCAGTCATCTCTAATTCGACTAAGTATGCTGAAGTGACTTTCTGAAATATCATAATCGGGCAGTTCCTGTATACCCACCGGGCTATGATGGTTTTACCTACTGGGGTAGAGACGGAAAAGGACTCTGCAAGAATTTTGGGACTGATTCCAAAATCAACTGCTATTTAAGGAGTAACAAAAGACAAAGAAGTTCCTGGATCTAGCCAAGCATAAACATTCATATGAAAGATCTGTAATGTACCAGTAACAACATCAGGAGAATTTTCCTGATCTTGTCGAGTCTGAAGAGCATAAAGGCGATTTGGGCATTGCCCGCTAGTAGTACTGGTGGTGGCACCCTGCTGATTCAGGCGACAAGACTGAGCTGAGAAATGGAGATGACTCTGATAACCTGACTGAGGGCAGTCTCTAACTCTGTGGCCTGGCTTTCCAAAACCGAAATAGACATTGCTGCCAGCTCTGCAAGCATCCTTGTGGTTCTTACTACAAGTCTGACAAAGGGGATTAGTTCGGGCATTGCTGACACTGCCCTGAGACTTAGAGCCTGGCGCTCTATCTCTGAACTTAGGAGCTGGAGCATTGGCTGAAGAAGGAGATGGAACTGATGACTTAGGGTGAAACTGAGAATAATTGCCCCCTTCTTACTTAGGCTGACTAAAATTAAAGCTACCTGTCCTAGCTTTCTTATTTTGTTTTTCCTTCTTCTTAATCTTTTGCTCCTCTATCTGCTGAGCATGGGTCATAAGACTGGCTAAAGTCATGTCGCTATTCAGCATGGCGGATATGCACTCATTTATCGTGCTATCATTTACCCCTGAAGCGAACTTACACATCTTGGCTCTACCGTATGCAACCACATGAGGGACATATCTGGCTAATTGAATAAATTTTAGAGAATACTCTTTCACCATCATATTTCCCTACCTGAGGTTGATGAATTCTAGCACCTTAGCTTCTCTAATCTCTCGGGTAAAGAATCTATCTAAGAATGAAGTGGCAAACTCCTCCCACTCTATAGGACCTGCATCATTTGACCTTTCTGACTTCTACTATTTGAACCAATCACGAGCCACATCCTGCAACTGGTATGCAGCTAACTCAGCACTCTCAACAGTAGTCACCCTCATGATGTCTGGCACCTTTTGAACCTTATCAATGATTTCCTGAGGGTCTTCATCTACCTTAGACCCGAGGAAGGATGAAGGATTCATTCGGGTGAAGTCCCGAATCCTAGCTACGGTTGAGTTGGCCACTGGGTTGGCCAGAATAACTGTTGGCCGTTCATTCTTAGAGGTGACTGATTGAGAAAGAGTTGTGAATGCGGCCCTGAACTCCGCATGAGAAACATGATCGCCCAAAGGTTCTTCGGGCTTAGGGGCTAACTGATTTTTATTTTTTGTTTTAAGAGGCATGTTCTGTAGAAGAAAGTGAGAAACAGATGAGACTGAGAAACTGACTTGTGATCATGCTCAATTGCATGACATGAATACTGAAAGAAAGGAAATTGTTCTTAAAACATCTCATAGCCTCTTACACATAAATGCGGCGCACAACATACCCATGTACAAAACTCTACTAGATGCGGCTTTCAGACTTCCTAGGACTCTGTTGAACCTTAGGCTCTGATACCAAGTTTGTAATGCCCTAAATCTGGTACCTGAAATGCTACACGGTACTCATGATCCCGAAGGACCATAAGCTAACCCATGACGGATATTTGTACCTTTACATTGCATAATATAAAATAATAATATGGAAACATGCACTGAAAGGACATAAGGTTCAATACTGAACATAACTGAATAACATAACATTTGTGTGGGGTAATAGAATACCACAAACAAAACTGAAAATACTGAAGTCTGAAACACGATAGGCTGCATCTAGTCTGAAAGCCTCTACTGTGTGAATAATCTGAATAAGGAGTTGATGGTATATGTCCCCAACTAACCCTAACTAATAAACTAATCAATGAGATAATAAAAAAATAAAATCATTTCCTCGAAGGATGAGGACTCACTTCTAACTCTGACTGTTGAGACTAGAATCTACTGTTGATCTGGAACTCGTGTCTTTGAACCTATGGTGTAATAGAAAAAGAAAGCAACATAGCGCAAATGCATCAGTACAATGGAATGTACTGAGTATACATGTGAGGTAGGCTATATGCAAGGGTTCACATGCATGATTAATGTTAACTGACTACCTAACATGAACGTGAGAGTACATGCATAAATATGTAACTGTAACTGACACCGTGATAACATGAAGACTGAATCTGAATACTGATAACATAGCATGCTAATAACTGATATGACTGATAACATGAAAGACTGTATCATAATACAACTGATAACATGTGTGACTATATCTAACAG
Source organism: Capsicum pubescens (assembly GCA_030864215.1). Lineage (NCBI taxonomy): Eukaryota > Viridiplantae > Streptophyta > Magnoliopsida > Solanales > Solanaceae > Capsicum > Capsicum pubescens. The sequence goes on from CM061545.1 coordinate 71,613,724, forward strand.
TCCTAAATCTGATGGAACTATCTAAGTTCCATACTGTATCTGAGTTGACTGTATCTGACAGTCCTGAATTTTGAACTATCTGAGTTTTATTACTGGGACTGATAGGTTGTAACTGACAGTCCTGATTCCGTAACATGAAACTGTGGGCAGTAGTTATCTAATCGACATGCCCCTGATACGCCATTATGGCTGAGTTAGGGTCCAATCTGTAACCCCAATTGGAAGGGTGTCAATACTGCGCCACTCGTAAGGACAAGCTGTGGGTGAACCTCATCTGATAGTGTCTCCTTTACGAGAATGGCGGGGCCTTTATCTGATCGTGTTTATCCACATCATCAACCCTCATCGACAGTGTTGATGTCTCAACCTATGCTGGATACATAGTTGTGGAATGTAAGGATGACTACTCATGATCACACCCTCATCTGATAGTGTGTGTCCCCATCCGTGTGTTCATTCAGTGCTAATTTCTACTCCCATCTGAATGGATACTAAACATGATTTACTGAACTGAACATGAGCTGAATTACTGAATTCCGTTAACTGATGGTATACTACTGATATCTAACTACTGACTGAGTTCATGAGATCACAGAGATTTCCTGAGTCATAAGACTATCTGAAGTCTAAGGATTCATAGCTTGACTGAGAGTATCGTGAAAACATAACATGACTCTAGGCACACAGCTATTGTTTCGGGTACAAGTATCCCCAAGACTCCATGGAAGGAAATTGACAAAGCATGACTTACTTGAATACATAATAATCACCATGATACATTTATTAAAGCATTTCATCAAACATGTAAGAGGCATCCACTTGTACATATATGGGGATTTCATGATATCATGCTAGTTAGACAATTTTCCTTCATCTAGGCATTTAATCAAACATATTGCAGGCATAGTACATGTAAACATCATTGCATAATAAGTAAACATAATGGTTCACTTCCAATTTCATCATTCAAGAGTTTAGTCATAGGTTTGCATGAATCTATATCTCTAATAATTAAACCCACATAGCAATTATCACCCAACATGGATTAGAATTCAATTTCTCATTTACCAACATGAACAAAGCATCCCAATAATGAAATTCATAGAGAAGATTAATAAACTTGAATTTAGAAAAAGGGATTCTTGGGCTTCATGGACGAAAAGGATCCATGAATGAACACTATGCATACCTGGGTTAAGATTCTTGATGTTCTTGAACTTGAAGAATTGGAATTCCCTTAGTTCTTGAAGAAGATTGGATTTTGTTTTTGGAGATTAATGTTAAAGAGAAACCCTAATCTTGTTTGTGGAATAATGATGAACCAAATGGTTGAAATTGGGTATAAACGTGGTATATATAGACGAGTGGTAAATGACCAAAATACCCCTTTTAAAATGACCTAGAAATTCTAAATGAATTATCCAATGGTGGGGTGCGATGGTCCGTCGCTGGGTCGACGGTACGTCGGACCTCTTCGTCGGACTGATATAGAACTGGGACTCACTACCATAGAGCGACGGTCCGTCAGTTGGTCAACGGTCCGTCGGACCTCGCCGTCGTATATTTCCAGAAAACTAATTCACTGCTTTGATGCGACGGTCATGACCAACGGTCCATCACTTGTTCGATGGTCCGTCGCCTGCTCCGTTGCACCTGGGCTATTTTTCTGCCTTCTGTATTTCGTCCATAACTTCCTCATATGACATCAGATTTTGATAAAATTGGTATCGATGGAAAGCTTATTCAATTTCTCATGTGATAGAAAGTGAAAATCTTAAAAATACCACGTGTACAAGAATGGATTCATATTTCAAAGCAAGTTCTAACATGCTTAATATGCTTTCAAGCTAAGAAAAGACACGGGTATAACAAAATAAAACAAGATTTACAAGCCTCTTACGGAGAAAATCCATTAGAAAAATAGAATAATAATCATGAAAAAGTAGTCTTAATTCTTAAAGATCCTAGTATCATCATAAAAGTTAAACCCATGCTTTATAATGAGGAAGATAAAATTGAATTTAAAATTCTGATACAAGAACTCTTTAACCTCAATTAAATAAGAGAAAGCAGGAGTCCAACAGCAGTCATGCTCTTTTGGTAAAAGACCATGCTGAACAAAAAAGAGGAAAAATTCGAATGGTTATAAACTATAAAGAGCTAAATAAAAATTATATTTTTGATGGATATTTTATCCTAAATAAAAATAATTTAATTAACCTTGCTAAAGGAAAATCCTACTTTTCAAAATTTGATTCTAAAACTGGTTTTTGGCAAATTAAACTTTCAGAGGAATCAATCCCTCTAACAACATGTAGCACTCCTAATGGACAATATGAATGGTTAGTAATGCCATTTGGGTTAAAAAATGCACCACAAATTTTTCAACGAAAATATTTTCTGAGAAAAATTTCCTAATTGTTTACATAGATGATATTTTGGTATGTTTAGAAAATTACCAAGAACACTTATCACATCTGAAAGAATTTTCAAACATTTTTGTTAAAAATGGAATTGTTTTAAGCCCAAAAAAGCTTAAATAAGCAAAAATGAAATAGAGTTCTTAGGAATGACAATTTCAAAGAATGCAATAGAAGTACAAACTCATATTTCTAAGAAAATAACTGAATTTTCTGACAAACTAACAATGAAACAAGAAATACAAAAATTTCTTGGTTGCTTGAATTATGAATGTGAATTTATCCCAGATCTTGCAAAAATAGAAATCCTTTGCAAAAACTCATTCGAAAGTGAAATCGACTCGGTTAGACTAATGAACATACTCTATGTTCAAAAATTAAAAGATGAATGTGCTAAGCAACAAAAGCTTAGACTTCCAGAACCAGAAGACAACTTAGTCCTACAAATAGATGTCTCCAATTATCATTGGGGAGCATTATTACAAATAGATTTAAATGAAATCTGTAGATACACCAGTGGAACATTTAGCGAAGCCGAAGTTAATTACTCTACAGATGAAAAAGAATTATTAGCGGTAATAAAAGGAAAATTAAAGTTATCCACATTTTTAGTACCAAAATCATTTGTTGTTAAAACAGATCATACACAAATATCAGGAATGATATTTAATAAACTACATTCAGAACCATAATACAGAAGGTTACACAGATGGCAAGTATTATTGTCATTTTATACTTTCAAAATCGAGAATATTAAAGGATCTGATAATGTTTTTGCAGATTTTCTTTCAAGAAACGTCCAATATGGACAATAGAACTCAGGTGTTGATCAACAGAATATGGCAAAAAATGAATAGCATTGAGGACACTATAACTGGAAAAAACAACATATTGTTTAGCATCAGAGATGAACTTGTGTCCTTGTCTTTAAAGGCAAAGAAATTACAATTCGAGTTAAGTCATCTTAATACTGATCAAGCTAAAAATATGGCAGAATTCCAACTTCTTTTTGAACATCTGGAAACCATACCCAAGGGATGAGAATTCCCTAACAAAGTGGCAGGAGATCCCACTAGCACCTACTGCTAAAAATATCTCGACAGTAAGCCCGGATATGCTAATGGCGGAGTCTTCGGACAAAGCCAAAAGCCGAGCACAAGGAAAATTCCCTACCAAAGAGGCAGGAGATGTCCCACTAGCACCTAGTGCCAAAAACATCTTGACAGTATGCCCGGATATGCCAATAGCGGAGTCTTCGGACAAAGCTAAAAGCCGAGTACAGAGAAAATTTTTTGAAATAGGGAAATCAGTGAAAACTGAAATAACTTCTGATAAATCAGAAAAAAGAACTAACTTTTCTTCAGGAAAACAATTTAATTCTTTTCAAATAGTAAAAATCCATCCTAAAGAAGAAGAGTATCTGATATTTACAAAACAAATCTACAATCTACCAGAAGTCTGTGGAGAAACTTTCAGAGTCATTGAGACAAAAAGTTTATATCCAAGGATTTCCATCTTTCCAGGAAGATCAGCTGGTTTCACTGCCAAGTTATTTGAATTCGGTTACTTAGACCGTGTTTATTCTAAACCAGATCTATCTGAAATAGAAGGACTACCAATACAATTGACTAGTGCAATCAGAAAATATGCCGAAGAAGAGCAGTTTATTGCAGATTCTACAGCATAGCAATGGAATCTCAAGATGATAAACTATATTTTCCCACAATAAATTATGTAACAGTGGAAAAATTAAGAAACTTTAACATCAATGTAACTGGAGTTGATAAAAAGATTTTTTTTTAATAAAAATGAATCCGAACCAGAAGGGATTTAGGGATGAAGTCAGTATACCACATCCTTAAAAATACATATAAATAAAATTACAAAGTCCTCAACAGAGATACACACTGGGTCCTAATGACCAAAGGAAAATCAAAATCAATAGTCTTAAGGGACAAAATTACTAAGTTTGAAATACACCAATTTGCAGCTATTCTAGAAACAGAGACTATGACATGCATATTCTTAGAACATGAACACATCAAAAGAAATAATGGTGATAGCTAATCGATGTCTGAAGAGATGTGATTTAAAGCTGTAAAGAAAAACCATCAATGAAATGACAAACGTAAAGAAAAATCACTTACGTCAACATAATTGTCGGCACCAGACGACAAAATGATAAAGAAGATTGAACTCCACAATTTAAAAGCAGTCAATCAGAAAAAAGAAGAATCTTATCTCATATCCTGATAAGGGACTAAAAGAGAAATAAAGACTTTTGAAGGGATGACCCTAAAATAAATAAATATTGTAATTATACTCCTTCTTGTATCTATAAATGGAGAGATAGAAATTTATAGAAGGCAGACTACATTTTTTTTCTGAGTCTTTCTTAATTAGAAAAATGCTAGGTCTCTTCAATATGAGCGAGTAAGAAACACTTCTCCCATCAGGAAAAAGTAACAATAGTTTGTATATGAGTATAACGAAGATCTGACTAAAGATTTTTTCTATGTTGTAATATATTCATGAAATAGAAAGTTTGTTTCTATATCCTTTGTCAATCTCATATGTTGGTGGTAAATGAAGGTTGCGACCTTCATCCTTAGCTGAGGAAAAACGAAACAATAGCCTCATGTTAGGCTAAATAGTTTTTCATAGCCGGAAGAAGACACACTGTGGAGTTGATACAACCAGTATAAAAAAAAAAGTCAAATGGTATAAACATAAACTCTTTCGTTCATGAACATATTAACATAAGAAAAAATTATTTTCACATCTACTTTATACACTCATACATATTATATGTTGCTAAGTACCTATAAAGAATATTAAATCATTGATTTTCTATACTTATCATCATGAGAATGGTACAATCATAATTAAAGAAACTTAGAAGAAGATTTTGGGAATTCAAAGCACTTATAGCAACTCTTAACAGAGATATAACAAAGATAGAGAACCATCTTTGGAAAATCTATCATTTGAAAAATACTACAAATATTTCTGAAATTAACAGAATAAAACAAGAATTATTTGACACTCTGCACAAAGCTTGTATGCTGAAAGAAACATAGGTTTTTCTGTATCAAATTTACAAGGTTTTGATAAATAAATTTGTTCTTTATACTGCGTAATGAGTTATTATACTATTTTCTTAGATGAAAAAATATTAATCACCATTCTTATGGTAATCAAATTAGATGGAAATTTATAAGAAAAAATTCTTGATAAAATCATTGACTATATTGTTCAAGATGACCACTTTATTCACGAATATTCATAAATGTATAGTCATAATGATCCATTCTATTGGTATGATGATGGTTACTTCACTGATTAAGTAAATTATAATTCCTCATGCACACCCTGTTTGCGAACAGCTCATTTGTTGGTATCAGAGCCAAATAGCTAAATTAACTTAGTTATTAAACTAATAGACTAAAACTCAATATGAGGAGACCTTATAAAAATAGAAAGGCTTTTAGAGAAGTTAAAAGAGATCAAAATAGTAACTATTTAGAATATAAAAGATTAAATAAAACAAAAGAAGATCCTCATAAGTTAGATTATCTGATTACTTTGATATCTAGCTTAAAGCAAAATTTATAAAGCACTTAAAATCTAGAAGAATTAGGATTAGACCACCTAGTTATAGCCTATCCAATGGATAAAGAAAAAGCTTTAAAACTATTGTCGAAAATAAAGCAAGAGCTTAATCTCCGAAAAGAACATTATGCTTACAACTCATTATCAGGAGTCTACAAAAAGTTATTATTTTACCAAAAGAAAATTATTTTTGAGCTATAACAGAAAATCTGGCATCTAGAGTATAAACTAGAACACAATTTATTTAAATGAATAATAAAGAAGTTTTAGAAAAACTAAATGATCTTTTAGATATGCAAAGGCATATAATCCTTAAAATAAATTAATAGAAACAGAAATCAAAACCCTCAAAGATAGCTCACCAGCTAAAATAAGCAACTTCATTAAAAAGACTGATAACCTTGATAAAGAATTAGGAAAAAGAATTAGGAATGAAATCTTCACTCCAAGAATTTCCAACAAAGAAATCTATCAGAAAAGAAGCCTTGATGAAAAAATTAGATCTAATTTTCTCAAAAGAAGACAAAGAGAAGAATTAGAAAAAAATTCTAAAACTAAAGAATTAGAAGAAGTTTCTACTTCTAAAACCAAAATAGAAGATTTTAAAGAAACAAAAGAAAATGAATGACCTAGACGAACTAGTCTATACTCTAGAAGAGATTGATCTTAACGATAAAAAATACCATGTTCTTATGAACCATGGGGATACAGGAGGACCCCAAGGAAACTTTAGAAACCCTAAAGAAGAAGGAAGCTCGTTCATAGAGCAAGTATCAAGGAGTAATTTCCTTCCTACATCTAAAAATGGAAAGACTATAATAGTCAATACCATATAAATTCTAAAGATAAATTTATACCGAATAGACTCCTAGTAGGAGACGTTGGATCCACCCAGTTTCTAGATTTAGACAGTAAAAGAGAACCAGGAGAATTTCTAGAATTATGGGCAAAACCTAGAACTATTCTTCATACTAAGAAAAGAAACCAATTACAGTAGTGAAGAAAAATACTCAATAGCCATAAACACCTTTACTGGAAAGGTAGACAATTGGCTTAGACGAATATCAGAAGAAACTGAAAAAAATATTCAGATTAGAAGCTTTAGAACAATTTAGCAAATCCACTAGAGCAGAAATAGATCACATAGTAAGATATGTAGGAGTTGAATTCCTAGGAAGCCATGGAGATATTTCTAAAGGAAAAGAAAAGCAAAAGTTGCTAGCTACAGAATGGTTAGAAAAACTTTAAATTTGTAAAATGAATTATATTCAAGAATATACTTCTGAATTTGAAACATACTACTACAATTTATTTGATAGTAGTAAGGACATGACTCCATACTTGGATAAATACTATCAAAAGCTACCGGGATATTGGGCTAGCTATTTTAGAGAAGAATAGATGCTAGATGAAACTGACTACAAAGAACTTTCTCAAGAAATAAAATCTCTTATCATGAATACCAAAAGATTGAAAAGGTGATTGAAATCACTTAAACTACTGGTAGACATAAGCTTAACTTATTAACAAAACCTATGATCGAACAAATTTTAAGAAAAATTTCAGAAAGGAATAGAAAAAAGAAGAATTATGTTCATCTTGGAGGAATTCAAATAATGGTTAAATCCACCTTTAAGGAAGGAATAAACTATCCCATAGTAATTAACCTTTCGGAAGAAAGATTTATTAATACCAGAGAAGAAAATCTAGGTATTGTTTAAGGAAATCTGGCTTATACCAAATTACTATTCACCTACTACCCTAGGTACTGTATATCATTAAAAGATGCAAATTTTAACGAAGCCTTAAGTTTGTACTTTTAGGTAAAAAGAGAAGATTTATTCATATCAGGTAATCATATTATGAGCATCTATTATCAAGCTCTATATACGATTACCAATTCAAATTATGGAAATGTCTACAAAAACAAAGTCTGGTTGAAATTGGCCAAGAATGCACAGAAATAGCTAGAATAGTTGAAGCAGAGATTCAACAATCAAATATTCCTAATGAAAATGAAATTCAGGTAGGAAGAGCTATAGAAATAGGAAGCTCCATTACTTCGAATCCAAGACTCTCAATAGAATATGGGAGAAACTCCATACGTAAAGGTAATTCCATGAGATTTAACAATTAAAACTCTAACAATGTTACAGAAGTTTCAGGAAGATTCTTTAGTGGAAGCGACTGGAACAAACAAACAAACAATCCTAATACAGTCAGGATCATTAGCAAATCATGTCAAGGAAAGTATCCTAGATGGATTAATTAGCTTTGAAGGTAAGCCTTATATTTACAAAACATTTGAAGGAAATAGCTACGAATGTTCAAAAATGGTAAAATTACCAATACAACTAGGAACAATTAGAATAACAGTTCCTTGTTATATCAGCAATCATGAAAATGATTACAACATAATTTTGGGAGGAATATTTCTTAATAGCATGGATCAATATAATATCCAAAAAGATGGAATCCAAATAACCTTAGAAGATGAAACTTGTTTTATTTCTAAAATTTAATGCATAAAGAAACCTCCTTTAGAGTATCAGTATTCGTAGAATTTACAACCTACAAAATAAAATTGACTTCATGTTGTCAGATAGATAACAGTTTCGAAGTCAGTTTAGCAAAATTCTTTCTAATAAAAAAATGGGATATTAATAATGCTAATACCTCTGTTATTGGTATTACAGGTGACAAAAAAAATTTAGCGCATGAAAAAGAAAATGTAGAAATAATTTTAGGATCTAAAATTGTTTCTATAAAACATGTTTTTGCATATGATAAACTTGAAACTGATTTATTACTAGAAAATGACTTTATCCAACAGTTTCAAAATTATCACCAAACAATATACATGGTAAGTTTTAAAACCCCATGTAATAACTTTATAAAAATCCCTAGAAAACATAATCCTTATATTTTAATAAAACAAAAGAGAATCTTTAAAAAGAATTTTTTAGATACCCCTAAAACTACTCTTGTAAATGTCTCAATCTCAAGAAAATAAAATAAAATTTACAAGCCTTTTACGGAGAAAATTCATTAGGAAAATAAAATAATAATCATGAAAAAACAGTCTTAATTCTTAAAGATCTTAGTATCATCATAAGAGTTAAATCCATGCTTTATAATGAAGAAGATAAAACTGAATTTAAAATTCAGATACAAGAACTCTTTAACCTCAATTTAATAAGAGAAAGCAGGAGTCCACACTGCAGTCCTACTTTTATGGTAAGAAACCATGCTGAACAAAACAAGAGGAAAAGCTCGAATGGTTATAAACTATAAAGAGCTAAGTAAAAATTGTATTTTTGATAGATATTTTATTCCAAATAAAAATAATTTAATTAACCTTGCTAAAGGAAAAACCAACTTTTTAAAATTTGATTGTAAAAGAGATTTTTGGCAAATTAAACTTTCAGAGGAATCAGTCCCTCTAACAGCATGTAGCACTCCTAATAGACATTATGAATGGTTAGTAATGCCATTTGGGTTAAAAAAATACACCACAAATTTTTCAACGAAAAATGGATAGAATATTTTCTGAGAAAAATTTCCTAATTGTTTTCATAGATGATATTTTGGTATGTTCAGAAAATTACCAAAAATACTTATCACATCTGAAAGAATTATCAAATATTTGTGTTAAAAATGGAATTGTTTTAAGCCAAAAAAAGCTGAAATAAGCAAAAGTGAAATAGAGTTCTTAGGAATGATAATTTCAAAAAATGAAATAGAATTACAAACTCATATTTCTAAGAAAATAATCGAATTTCCTGATAAACTAACACCGAAACAAGAAATACAAAATTTTCTTGGTTATTTGAATTATGCAGGTGAATCTATCCCAGATCTTGCAAAAAAGAAAAATCTTTTGCAAAAACTCATTCGAAAATCAAATTGACTCGAATGGACTAATAAACATACTCTTTGTGTTCAAAAATTAAAAGAAGAATGTGCTAAGCTACCAAAGCTTAGACTTACAGAACCAGAAGACAACTTACTCCTACAAACATATGCCTCCGATTATCATTGGGAAGCATTATAACAAATAGATTTAAATAAAATCTATAGATACACCAGTGGAACATTTAAAGAAGTCGAAGTTAATTACTCCACAAATGAAAAAGAATTATTAGCGGTAATAAAAGAAATATGAAAGTTTTTCACATTTTTATTACCAAAACCATTTGTTGTTAAAATAGATAATACAAAAATATCACGAATGATATTTAATAAAATACCTTCAGAACTAAAATACAGAAGGTTACACAGATGGCAAGTATTATTGTCATTTTATACTTTCAAAATTGAGAATATTAAAGGATATGACAATATTTTTGCAGATTTTCTTTCAAGAAACGTCCAATATGGACAACAGAACTCAGGTGTTGATCAACAGAATATGAAAAAAAATGAATAGAATTGATGACGCCATAAATGAAAAAAGCAACATGTTGTTTAGCATCAGAGAAGAACTTGTATCCTTGTCTGAAAAGGCAAAGAAATTACAATTTGAATTAAGTCGGCTTAACACTGATCAAGCTGAAAATATGGTAGAATTCCAACTTCTCTGCGAACATCTGAAAACCAGACCCAGGGAACGAGAATTCCCTAACAAAGTAGCAGGAGATGTCCCACTAGAACCTAGTGTCAAAAACATCTCGATGGTAAGCTCGAATATGCCAATGGTGGAGTTTTCGGACAAAGCCAAAAGCCGAGAACAAGGAAAATTCCTTAACAAAGTGGCAGGAGATGTGCTACTAGCACCTAGTGCCAAAAACATCTCGATGGTAAGCCCGAATATGTCAATTGCAGAGTCTTTGAACAAAACTAAAAGTCGAGCATAGATGAAATTCTCTGAAGTAGAGAAATCAGTGAAAACTGAAATAACTTCTGATAAATCAGAAAAAATAACTAACTAAGAACTAACTTTTCTTTAGGAAAATAATTTACTTCTTTTCAGGTAGGAAAAATCCATCCTAAAAAAGAAGAGTATCTGACATTCACAAAACAAATCTACAATCTACCAGAAGTCTGTGGAGAAACTTTCAGAGTCATTGAGACAAAAAGTCTATATCCAAGGATTTCCATCTTTCTAGGAGGATCAGCTGGTTTCACCGCCAAGTCATTTAAATTCGGTTACTTAGACCGTGTTTATTCTAAATCAGATTTATCTGAATTAGAAGGACTACCAATACAAATGACTAGTTCAATCAGAAATTATGCCGAAAAAGAAGTAGTTTATTGCAAATTCTATAGCATAGCAATGGAATCTCAAGATGATAAACTATATTTTTCCATGATTAATTATATAACAGTGGAAAAATTAAGAAACTTTAACATCAACGCAACTGGAGTTGATAAAAAGATTCCTTTTTTTAATAAAAAATGGATCCAAATCAGAAGGGCTTTAGGGATGAAGGCAATATACCACATCCTTAAAAATAAATTTGAAGAAAATTACAAAGTCTTCAACAGAGATATACACTGGGTCCTAATGACCAAAGAAAAATCGAAATCAGTAGTCTTAAGGGACAAAATTACTAAGTTTGAAACACACCAATTTGCAACCACTCCAGAAACATGGACTATGGCATGCAGATTCTTAGAACATGCACACATCAAAAGAAATGATGGCGATAGCTCATCGATGTCTGAAGAGATGTGATTTATAGTTGTAAAGAAAAGCCAACAATGGAACGAAAGATGTAAAGCAAAAGCACTTACGTCAACATAATTATCAGCACTAGATGATAAAATAATAAAGAAGATTGGACCCCCACAATCTAAAAGTAGCCAATCATAAAAAAGAAGAATCTTATAAGCACTTACGTCAACATAATTATCAGCACTAGATGATAAAATAATAAAGAAGATTGGACCCCACAATCTAAAAGTAGCCAATCAGAAAAAAGAAGAATCTTATCTCTTATCCTCATAAGGGACTAGAAGAGAAATAAAGACTTTTGAAGGGATGACCCTAATGAAAATAAATATTGTAATTCTACTTCTCTTTGTAACTTTAAAAGGAGAGATAGAAATTCATAGAAAGCAGACTATATATTTTTTTCGAGTCTTTCTTGATTAGAAAAATGCTAGGTGTCTTCAATATGAGCGAGTAAGAAACACTTCTCCCGTCAGGAAAAAGTAACAAATAGTTTGTATATGATTGTAAGGAAGATCTGACTAAAGATTTTTTCTATGTTGTAATATATTCATGAAATAAAAAGTTTGCTTCTATATCCTTTGTCAATCTCATATGTTTGTGATAAATGAAGGTTGCGATCTTCTGTCTTAGCGGAGGAAAAATAAAACAATAGCCTCATGTTAGGCTAAATAGTTTTTCATAGCCGGAAGAAGATACACTACGGTGTTGATACAGCCAGCATAAAAAAAAAGTCAAAAGATATAAACATAAACTCTTTTGTTCATGAACATATTAAGATAAGAAAAAATTATTTTTACATCTACTTTACACACTCATACATATTATGTGTTGCTAAGTACCTACAGGAAATATTAAATCATGGATTTTCTATACTTACCAGCATGAGAATGGTACAACCACAATTAAAGAAACTTAGAAGAGGATTTTGGGAATCCAAAGCACTTATAGAAACTCTTAACAGAGATATAACAAAGATAGAAAATCATCTTTAAGAAATCTATCGTTTGAAAAATGCTACAAATATTTTCTGAAATTAACAGAATAAAATAAAAATTATTTGACACTCTACAGAGAGCTTGGATGCTGAAAGAAATACAGGTTTTTCTGTATAAAAGTTATAAGGTTTTGATAAAGAAATTTATTCTTTATACTGCCTAATGAGTTATTATACTATTTTCTTAGATGAAAATACATTAATTATCATTCTTATAGTAATCAAATTAAATAAAAATTTACAAGAAAAAATTCTTCATAAAATCATTGACTATATTGTTCGAGATGACCACTCTATTCACGAATATTCATATGTGGATAGTGATGATGATCCATACTATTGGTATGATGATGGTTACTTCACTGATTAAGTAAATTATAATTTCGCATGGACACCCTGTTTGCGAACAACTCCATATATATATATATATATATATATATATATATATATATATTTGTCTTTTATTATAATTATTTTGCTATCTTTGCATATTTTTATTGGTAATCCATTACTAGCAGTTTGAAACTACAGATTGGTTTACCTACTAGCGGGTTATAACAGATGTCATTATGACCTGAGAAATCAGGCTGTGACACTTGGTGTATGTTATTTCATGATGATGTAGTTCTAATTTATAAGACTTAGGGAAGAGTTAATGATATGTTAGAGGTTTAGAGACAGACCCTAGAGTCTAGGGGTTTAGGTTGAGCCAGATTAAGCTAGAGTATTTGGAGTGCAAGTTAAATGATTTGATGTATGTGACTGATATGGTAGTGAAGTTGGTAGCCCAGGCCATTCGAAAGAGATTTAGTTTCAAGTATCTTGGGTCTATAATTTAGAGGAATAGAGAGATTAACGAGGATGTCATGCATTGTATTAGTATATGGTGGTTGAAATGGAGGCTCTCTTCGGGTGTCAAGAAGGTGTTTTCTAGGCTTAAAAGCAAGTTTTACAGAGTGAAAATTCAATCTGCTATATTGTATGGAGTGGAGTGTTAACCAGTTAAGAAATCCCAAATACAAAAGTTTAAGATGGCGGGATGAGGATGTTGAGATGGATGTGTGGACTTACTAGGAGAGATATGGTTGAAAAATAAGATCATTCAAGAGAAAGTGAGAGTGGATTCAATGGAAGACAAGATTCATGAAGTGAGGTTGAGATGGTTTAGACATGTGATAAGGAGGTGCATGGATACTCCAGTATTGAGGTGTGAGAGGTTGGCTCTTGATGGTTCAGGTAGGGCAGAGGTAGACTGAAAAAATATTTAAAGGTGGTGATTGGACATGACATGGAGCAGTTATAGTTTATAGATGACATAAACCTTGATAGAAAGGTACGAAGGACGCGAATTAGGGTGGAAGGTTAGTGTTTTGTTTGTAGCTAAGCTTGTAGTTGTGGTGTTATGCATGTGTCTTATAGTTTCTTATTCATGGTGTTTTTGTGATGTTTATGATTACGAACAGAGGCGGAGCCAGCCTCCTTTAGGGGGTTCGGCCGAACCCCCTTCAACGGAAAAATATATTATTTATGCATGATTAAAATTATTTTTTATGTGGTTATAATAGGTGTTGAACCTCCTTCGACTAAGTTTTCTTTGAATATTGAAATCCCTTAGTTGAAATCCTGGCTCCGCCTCTGTTTACGAATAGATAGTTTATAGTATTAATATGTGGATGTCTTGTTTATATTATCATCTTATGATGTGTTGTTCCATATTTTTTTTTTATGTTTGTTATAGTGTTATTTCTTCATTGCTTACAGATATGTTAAAAGGACTAATAAAAAATCTGGTCCACCATTTGCCCTAATAAAAAAAATTGAGGATCGATTCCATGTTCAAAAGTATAAGAACTAATGTTACTCAAAGTTGAAAACAGGCAACATCAATGTCAATGACAAACAGTCCACAGAGTTATCGAAATCTCCAATAAAACCCCAATATTTCATACCGAAGATTTTTCATTTTTTTTTGTAGGTATTGAGCATTAACAATTGTTAGATGCATAAATGCACACTATTGATGCCACAATGAATGACATCTAATGAAACTGCCAGTAAAAAAAATAAGAATACGTTATTTAGACGAGATCTAGTATCATTCAAAAAACATGTAAATATTATTTGTTTGTTTATTTTTTGTTTCATTAGTAAATATTGTACCTTTCCATTCCAGTATATTCATTTTTACATTATTAGGTTGACAATAAATTTTTGAACCTTCCTACCTTTATGACTAACCAATTCATAATTATTATTAAAGCTATAAAAAATAAGTCTCTTTCTGATTTAAAGTATGCACATTATGTATCCAAATAATATGATATGACGTATTCTTACATATTACGTTATACAGGGTCTCAAGAGTCACGACAACGAAAATGAAAATAGTGATCCAAGTAAAAAAACAGATGTTAATCGAGCAAACAATACTGACAATACAGATATTATACTCAACAATGTGAATGATGATAGTGGTGATGAATTAATACACCAATAGAAGAGATTATGAAGAGTCATGGTGATCCCGAGTTGAGTGCTAATATGCATATATTTATTAATGTCGAATATATCTCATCATATATCTTTAATAATTTATGGGGAAAAGACATCGTTTCCACCCTAAATTATACCCGAAAAGTCGAAGCCACATCTAAACTATACTAGTGACCTATTACACACCTATACTATAAAAAAGTGAAACTATTTACACTCTGTCAGGCTACCACCACTTGCATGTGGTGTAGTGTTTTACACGCGCTGCCACGTCAGCACCTTGTCAGTAAAAAGTATCACTTTTTTATAGTTAAGGTGTGTAATAGGTTACTTAGATAGTTTAGGTGTGGATTCGACTTTTCGACTATAGTTTGGGGTGAAAATGATGTCTTTTCCCTTAATGTTTTTAGCCGTTTACTTTTGCTATTTAATAGGCTGGACGCGCCTAAAATAAGTGTAACACACGCGCCTTAGAATGGGGGTCGTGGGGAGGTAATAATATCACTTTTATATAGTTAAGGTGTGTAATAGATCACTTATATAATTTAGGTGTGGCTTAGATTTTTCTTGTATAGTATGAGGTGAAAATGATGTCTTTTCCCATAATTTATATAATAAATCTTAAGTATGTTACAGTGAGAGAGATACAAGCATATCTGTCAACTTTGTTTATCCATGTATTTGTCTTTATATAAAAGGCATGTATTTGTAAATTATGGTAGATATATACATAGAGTTTATGAATACATCTATAAATTGTAACAGATAAATACATAAAAATGCTGTGAATTATTAAATGTGACAGATACGAGAATAAATATTAGCAAGTCTATAGTCTAACAGACACATTCATAAATGTATCTAACAATCCATGTATCTACTAGTAATATTTTTTTCTATTTTACATAATCATTGAAATTTTAAAAACCAACAAGATACTATAAATAAAATTCACATTGTATCTGGTAGAGCGAGAAACACATTACCTGATGAAATTTTCAAAGTCAATCGGTGAGGATACACTTATAGAAGCAACCACTATGCATTTGCTTGTTGCATCATTGACTACAATTTGTCTAAGTTAGATCACAGAGAGTCAACTCCTGATCAGTGACATTGCACTATCAAGCCATATCTCAGAGTCTCGAATATCGGTACGTACCACCATCGAGATTCTTGCCCACGAAACAGACACCCTTCCAGATGAAATAAGTCCCCATATATTGTAGATTTTGATTCAAATTTAAAATAAAATATTAAATACAAGTAAAAATTCACCCTAAAAGTTAAAGAAAATCAGCATTAATTTTGCTGTATATACATTAAAATGAGTTACATCTACCAGATACATAAATTTAATTTAATTTGATCAAGTATCGATGAATATAATATGTTATATACATATCATTTGACATACGTAAATAACTTATACCTGCTCCCTCCAGAGTGTTGGTTGAAATGAATGTCCACTTATATGCTTCATTTAAATAACTCCTCTCCTCTATGATTATTGGTCTGCAATAGTCAGTCTCTGTATTAATAGGTATAGTGCTTTGAAGAAATATATAATATAAAAATTACATATATAACAACATGTTTATTAATATTTACTAAAAATTTCAACTATTTTCAAAATTTCAGAAAATTTCAACTTTTAGCCTTTGATGATACATGTTACTTAGATACATCCTACATATACATGTTTTAATTAAACAAAGAGATAATATTCAATCACCCCCTGAACTATACCCAAAAAGATTATGACACACCTCAATTTAAAGGGGGTTCTATTACCCCCGAACTAATTAAAAGTGTAATTTTGACACCCTTAGTGTCTACGTGTACCACGTAGGCACCACGTAGGCATTAAGGGTGTCAAAATTACACTTTTAATTAGTTCAGGGGAGTAATAAGACCCTCTTTAAGTTGAGGTATGTCATAGCCTTTTTGGGTATAGTTCTGGAGGGTAATTGAGTATTTTCTCTTTAATTAGCACGTTTTAAGGAATGTAACGGCTAAAGAAGCATTAAAACAACAATTAAGGTAACTAATTATGATAAAAATAAAATAACATCCCACGATTTATGGTAATTAGTTTGTTATTCCACCATTCTAAACAAGAACCTTTCCATAATCTGTTTTGAAATTTCAAAAACTTCTTACGGCTTGTTCAAAAAAATCATACGATTTTTTTCGAAGTGATTTCAATGAATATTTCAGTGTTGTTACGTCATTCAGGCGTTTGGGTTAACGATATCAACTGTGAAGGCTATAAGAGCGATGAAATCGTGGTTAGTGAACATGTAACTTACGAAAAACTGATTTCGATAATTTATGTAGAACTGAAAATTGACGAAAGCAGGAAAAAAATTGAGGCTTCTTACATAGTTGATGGTAATGCGGCACCGTTGTTGATTCGTAACGAGATGGGTGTTAAGATTTATATCGAAATTAAGAAAAGTGAGTGTGGTTTTGGGACGTATCCACTTATCGTCACTAAATTTGATAAGTTTGCTAGTGAAATGTTGTTTGATGGAAAAGTTGGTGCAGTAATGTGTTTGAAAAATACATCAGAAAAAGTTGTGAAATTAATTAGTTATAAATCTAATTTTCGTCTTTAATGTATCAATTGTTGTTAATTATCTCTACTTTAATGAATTATGTATCTAACATTACATAATTATTGTTTTACACAAATTTATTGTAGGGCTGAGAACATATTTCTATGCACGTGTTACATTTTTCAAATATTGTATCTGAGATTTTATAGTTGTGTTTAATTATTTATCTCATTGTGTTTTAGTTTTATTTATATCAACATACGAAAGATACATAATAGTATTGTTATAGATACATGTTGTACATGTTTGTGCAGTTTATGTATCTATTATTTTTTTCAGTAGATGAAGAAAAATATATTGAAGTTTGTTTTCATTGTTGCAGCTATGTCCTAAGATATTGTTCGGAGGATTGTGTTTGGATATTTAAAGCATCATGCCAGCGGGAGATTAAACTCTTTAAAGTTAGATTTTTTTCAAGATGTCCACACATGCCCATTGAAAGATGCTTCAGAACTTGAAATCGATGAAACAAGGAATAAAATTGAAGCTCCATACATTGTTGATGAAAACTCATCTCCGTTGCTCATCGTAATGATATGGGTGTAAAGTTTTACATAGAAGTTAAAAAAATGTGCCTAATACAATTTTATTTTTGAAAGAATGAAGAACTTGTAGCAGTTACAAATTACGATTCCCAATAAAGAATCCAAATAAAATAAAATCCTTAATTTTTACTCGAAATGCTAAAAATAATTTTTTTTTTTTTGAAAATTATGAATGAAATTTTAAGACGTCATGTCAAAAGAGTTCAAAATTATTCAAAGTAAGGATGCTTCAGAACTTGAAATCGATGAAACAAAGAATAAAATTGAATCCCCATACATTGTTGATGAAAATTAATCTTCGTTGCTCATCCTAATGATATGGGTGTAAAGTTTTACATAGAGGTTAAAAAACTGTGCCCGATATAATTTTATTTTTTGAAAGAACGAAGAAATTGTAGCAGTTACAATTAGGATTCTCAATAAAGAATTCAAATAAAATATTTTTTTTTTACTCAGATTGCTAAAAATAAAACAATATATTTGGTGGATTTGGTCCATTATTGCTAATTTCTATTTTTGATCAATATTAATAGTATTTGCGGTAAATTTTGATTTTGGTCCAACATTGCTAATTTTGGCTTTTGATTAATTGAAGTACTTTTGGTAAAGTTTGATTTCTTTCATTATTGCTAATTTTGGTTTTTGTTTAATGTAAATATTCCTTTTAGTAAGATTGATTTTGGTCCATAATTGACTTATTTGATAAAATTGATTTTGGTCCAACTTGCATTATGTTTGAAAGATACATATATTTACAATAACACAATACCAGAGATAAAAAATGCTTAAATTGTATCTATTATTTTACAGAATATATATTTTTGATATAAATAATTAAATTAAAAAAAAAATGTGAGATACATATAACATACCCCTCATGCACAATATGTATCTTTAAGCTTACTAACATGTATCTTTGGTATGCTAATTTCGCTAAAACTTAAAAACAAGAGTTACATGTAAAACTTAAACAGATAACAAGAGATACAAGATATTGAAAAAAGTATTATGTATGTGTAAATATGTATCGAAGCCTAAAATTACAAAAATCTGAAATAATAAGAGATACATAAATTTACAATAACACAAAATCAGATATACAAAAAGCTTAAAACGTATCTGTTATTTTATAGAATATGTATCTTTGGTATAAATAATTGAATCAAAATAAAAAATAATCTGAGATACATACAAAACACCCTCGTACACAATATGCATCTTTAAACTTACTAACATATATCTTTGATATGCTTATTTCACTAAAACTTAAAACAAAAAGAGATACATATAAAAACATAAACAGAGAACAAGGGATACAAGAAATTAAAAAAAGTATCTTTAGTGTCTAAATATGTATGTCGACCTAAAATTGCCCATATCAAATGTTACCTTATTCTTAAGATCGGCATCCATGTCTATGGTATCCAAAGTAAACGGATGTGTAAAAGGAACAGACCTCCACCATCCATTTACAAGATTTTTTCGACGATCCATTATTCATAAACAACTTTAGTTCTCTTCTTCGTTGTTCAATATCATCGAAAACTGTATGAATATGCTGAAGATAAGATCGAAGAGTCCTTTGTTTATCCTTCTTCTTAATCCTTAACAATAAACTCCAATTACAAACTCCTCCAAATCTTCCAACTTTGTTTGTCCACGAAACTCTCGCTTCAAAAAATTCATCTTGAATGACCCGATTATCATCCAATAATAGTATAATATCATTAGATTTCTTACCGAAGAATAAATTAGTGTAATTCAAATCTTCGATTGATGACAACGAATTGACATAAAGAAAAACTCTCTTGTAAAACTGATTTTATTGTCCATTTTCATTCAGTTCGGCAACTTTAAGGTACTGATGAACGTGAATTCGGCCGTCAATCCAATTTACCCATTTTTGTAACATGAAAATCAACACTGATTTGTATAAGATAAATCTAACAAGAAATAAAAGGCAACGGACCAAGAACAATAGGAAAAGTATATTTACAACCCACATGGTGGAGGAAAAAAGGGATTTTTTTGAAAAAAAAAATGTCATACAAGATTAGAAAAAATTGAAAAAGATTTTAGGAAAAAAGTTTACCTTAATTCAAAATTTTGAATTAGAGGAAAAAAAAGGGTTTGAAATCAGCCCCTGAATTAATGGCGTAGATGGTAGAAGAAGTCGTTCTTAATTTAGTAAAGAAAGGGCGTATGATGAGGGACCTTTAACTTGTATCTCAACTTTTAGTAAAAATAGGAAATGTTGGGATATAAGTAATATTTTTAAAGTGTAGAGATTTTTAGTAGTTTTGAAACTTAAGTTATTCTTTTAGGTAATTTTTCCAAATATTAAAATTCATTATGTGGTGACATGTATATTCTTATGTAACGATTAAGATACATTGAATCCAACAAATAGAAGTATTCAAATATTTATTGCTATCCATTAGCCAGGTTATTTCTTACAATCTTTATAGCTCGCTCATTAACTTGCTATGCTTTCATGTTATTTATGTCTATATCTAGTTCATTGTTTCACATCTTTAATTCATTTGGAGTGTGTTTCTTTTATGATTCATCAATTTTGGAGAAATAATTTATCCTATAAAATTAATTGTAGCCTGATGTTGCGTGTACACTCTATCCTTCAATGGGAGGTATGTTCATCATGAAAACTCTATCTCGAAAGATAGTATAACCATACAAACATGATGTCCTGAATATCTAACTATACTAATCTAATATATACATTAGAAAATAATACCCATATAGATACACTCTGTTAGGCAGGTCCTTCATATATAAAAATTGAATAAAATTTTTAACTAGAAGACTTTTCAGTCTATATACAAATATATATTTATCTGACTTATAGAAAATGAATGTATCTATAATAATTTTAATATAACTTGACCAATTTTTCATATTTCTAAATTATATAATATATTTCTTATCCGAATTTAATGTACCTGGATAGCGAATGAGATGTATAATTATAATGTAGAAGTTAAATAACCAAATTATACGAAAATATATATCTGCAATTAATCTTATGTATCTTGCATATATTTTATGTAATGTATCAGATGTGTATACTAGAAGAGAATCTAGATTATTTATTGGCAGAATTTATATATCTTATCTTTAATTTGAATGTCTAACACACTCACACAATCATGTATCTAACTATTTAAAATGTCGTAACTTGATAATTTTTATCTTATATCTCCATTTAGAGGTGTCAAAATGAATCTAAATTGAGCTAACCCGCCCAATCCGTCCAATAGTTAATGGGTTGGGTTCAAGATAATTTACTATTGGGTAAAATTTCAACCCATTAAGTCACAACTCATTTTTAAATTGGGTTCAAATAAGCTCAATTCAATCTCCACTTCAACCCGTTTAATAAAAAAATGATTTTCTTAATGAAATTAGAAAAAACAAGCAATAATGTGTCCTCCCACTCTCAAAATGATCCACCTCACCTCACCCTAACCCCACTACAACCCCAACTTACCCTGCCCCCACACCGCCTTCATTAAATATATTATTTTTATTTCTTAAAAAGCTTTTTATAAATATTTTTTACCCCACTCGACCTTATTCCCATCCCCCCACCTCCACCTCCACCCTAAAAAATTAATTCTAAACCTTTTCTTACCTCATGATCAAAATTCTACCCTCCCCCGTCATCCCCTCCCCCTCCCAAAAAGGATATTTTCTTAAGAAATATTTTTGAAAAATAAATAAATATTTTTTTAAAAAAGAAATCTTACCCCAACCACCATCTCCCCCTACCCCTGCACCCCCAATACAACAATATCTCATCCCCCCAAAAATATAGTTTTTTTTTTTAAAAAAAATTCTTTTTTTAAAAAACTTTTACCTCAACCCCCATCACTTCCTTTCCCTACCCCCACTCCACAACCCCACCCTCACACCGTCCCAATTTTTTTTAAAATCTTACCCCACTCCCATCACCCCCAACCCCCCATGCCATATTCCTTTTCCAAAAAGTTATTTTTTTAAAAAAATAATTATTTTTTTAAAAAAATTCTTACCTCAACCCTATCCTAACCCCCAACCTCCCATCCTACACCCCTTTCCAAAAAATGAATTCTTATTTTTTAAAAAATTAAATTTTAAAATATATTCTTACTCCACCCCTACCCCCACCCCCACCCTACCCTCACTCTCTACCTACCCACCCGACTTCTCAACCCCATTCATATATATTTTCTTGAGTTGGGTTTACAAAGGATAAATATTAATATGAATATTTTTGAGACTAAGCGGGTCAAATTGGACGGGTCAAGACCTAATCCGATTTTTACCCAACCCATTTCAACCCAAAGTGAATTTAGGTTGGTTATGACCCAACCCGAAATTCAATTCAACCCATTTAATATTTTCAATCTCAACTCGACCCGTCCATTTGACACCCATATCTGCATTATTTAATAAGTATCTGATACGAATCAAGTGAATTTGAATAATAAATAATGTACCTAAACAATCATGTATATAAGTTGATCGTTTTTCATGTATCTAAATCATTTAATTATACCTGACTTGATGGTAGACAATCGTGTGCCTGATTTTTCAAATAGACGATAAATATATTTGAATATTCATATTAACATATATATTGTATGAATTCAAAATTGAATAGTGATAAATAATTCAATCTTTTCTTGTCGGATCTCTCATTTAAAATTAAATCTATGATCGATGAATCACGTAGCTATTACAAATAGAATAGTTGCTTTGTCTTTATACAACTGCTTCTTTAGGATTATCTTATTTTTATAGTTTGTAATCATAATGTCACCATATATGTTGATCAAAGACAAGGACTCAACATTATCAATAACATTTAATGCAAGTCCATTCATTTTCAGACCTCCAATACTCTTAGTTGCGCCTATATCTGATTTAAATGTAATCTCACCTATTTATTTCTCTATTTTAGGAATGCACAATGGATATATTTCAAAATCAGATATATTTCTTCACCTCCATAAATAGTTTTACTCCCATATCTTTACGGATCTTCATTAGTGTTGAATTTTCTTCAACAATGTACCTGACATGTATTTTTTTATCAACTCATCTATTTTCAATTGTATTGCTACGATAATAATTAGATCTTTTTAAGGTGCATCTTATAATAATTCTTACCTGTATTTTTAGAATTTTGTGTGTTTTGATGATCTTATTCCTCCACATAGTTATATTTTATTATTCATGATCTGCGATAGTGGGTGACACGATTCTTGAGGCATTTAGTTGTGTTTTAGGTGATTTTTTTATTTTGGAAAGTTTTGAAGTTGGTGAGGTTGATTTTAGTCAACATTCAGAGGTCCAACCATCATATGAGAATTTTATCTGTTTCATCAACTTTAGAATGTTGATTTTGAATTAGTAACATAATTTGTTTGGTCTTGATCAATGTGAATTTTAGCATTTAGACAAGATGTTGAATAATTAAGGTTTAGAGTTGAATTCGGTCAACATTCATTAATAACGATATTTGTTAAAATTTTTTACTATTTTAAATTTATCCTAGAAGCATAGACAGATTATTTTTGTGGAGATCGAAATGCATTTCGAGGGTTGATTCGAGAGATTTTTGCACTATGCCTTAGTTGCTATCAGCTATTGTTGGTGCAATCCCAACCTTCTTTGCATTTCCAATGCCTTTATCATGATTGTGAAGAAAGAATCTTACTTCCCTAGCGATCACGAGGAGGGGAATGCGACCGCGTAAGAGCATTGATTGGGTCAGGGTCAGGATTGAAATACCTTATCACATCTGTAATGAGGGCCATCACGATCATGATAGTCTGGTTAGACTTGCAATTGTGATGAAGGGGATTGACCGGGGAGGATTTTTCTATCCTTTTTTGCCAAAGACCCAATTACTCTATTATTGAAGTTTGGAAATTTAATTTTGAGGAATTTCAAAATATATTTTAAAGCTTTACCATTAGTTTAGTTTCTAAATAAGGGCTTTAACATTCTCTACTAATTATTTTATGATTTCACCTCCAAATCATGGGTTTTCAACTTAAAATTTAAAAATTTTCAAGTAAAGTTAAAGCAAGCTAAATTGTTGAGTTCAAGTTCTATCCTAACTCCCTTTTTAATAAAATTTCAGATTTGAACTTCTTAAGTTATGAATAAATTAATTTTCGAATAAAATTTTAGTTCTACCATTGTGTGTTGGGGCTCGTCTTTTCAATTGATTTTTTTATTCAAATTAGAAGTATAGAATTATGTGTCTTTAGTCTTATTTTCTCATATAGAATCTTTTTTGGGAAAAGACATCTAATATGTCCTAAACTTATCTCGAAAAGTTGATTTTAAAACTAATTTTGTGACCTATCACACCTTTATTCTTTTTTTTTTTTTTAACTAGAACTAACTCCACTCTAGAGCATATATAACCAACCACATAATAAGAGGTGTATTACCCTCGCACCACATCATTATCACATTACTGCCACATCAGATACAATGTCACATCAATATTTTTCCTCCATTTCATCCAATTGCATCTTCTTCACTGTGCTCCATCAAAGCCGCCATGAAACCAGTACCATTGCCGCCATACCATCGCATATGAATTTTACCACCAAAATTAAAATAACCACCACAAATTTTATCACTTACAATTAAATCTACCATTGCCACCACAAAAATTGAAAAGAACCACCCTAAAATTCAACAACCATAATCAAAGATATCATCGGAACCACATCATCACCATTGTCTCCATCAAAAGTTACAAAGAATCACTGTAAATTCAACATCCACTACCAAACCCACGTCAAAATCATAACTAAAGTTACAAAGAATTACCATAACAACCCACATCAAAGTCACACCACCACAAATTATTATAATCATTTTTAGAAAGATGAGAGAAGTTAAATGAATTTTCTCAAAAATTAAATTATGAGTTTTGAAGTTAGTTTTACAGAAAATCTACAATTTTAGTTGGAGGCAGATCTGCATTGTAATAACTATTTGAGTAAAAAAAATTTTGAGATACACAACGACTTAATTACGTTAAATTCTGTTTAATTATTTGATGAGGCGAACACACAATTCAAATGTGTATATCATTACTTTCATTGTAACTCATTATAAAAAAAAATACTACTATCAATTTGAACCCCCACAATCAGATATCACCATTCTCATAGATTAAGAAGGAAAATTATTTTAATAGAGTGCGAAGAAAAAAGAAACTAATTCATGAAAGAAAATGGTTACTTGTAAAAAGAAAAACATTAAAAAAATTGGGAGAGAGATGATATGAAGGAAAAGAACAAGGGGCGTGTAGGCAGAGAAGATGGTCTGGAAGAAAAAAAATATTTTCTTGTTTTCTATTTTGGTATAATCCATCTCTACTCACCTATTTTAAATTTTTCTTTTTTTTTCATGTCAACTTTTGGGGTCATGTTAGTTCAATTAAAATAAGAATAAAGGGGTATAGGTCACTAGATTAATATAAGTGTGATGTCAACTTTTTGAAACAAGTTCAAGGTTTTGATTTGACTTCACATATTTCCTTTAAGATATGTTGAGACTTTCTTTGACTCTTTTGGATTGTGTTATGTGATAGTTATATGTAAGGAGAGTAATAAAGACATTAAGGGTCCCATATATATATGAGATAATGAGCAATTATACGGATATTGATATATTGGTGAAGGAAATAAAATCAATCAATTAACTATTTGGACTGAATTTCTAGAATCTGTGATTGTTATGCCATATTTTTTCAGTAATTGAGTTGTTAGTGACCCATTTCACTTATTTGCATGCGGGTGACATGATTTTTTGATTGCATACTATTATATTCAATCATTATTTCCCCCTTCATATACATATTATCATGGTTCTATAGGATATTTTTCTTTGACCTTTCGACAGATTAGGAGGATAAGTATCACGATTCGAACCTGGGCCTAACCGTGACGGGTAATCTCAAGCCCACCATGAATCAGAGACCACCTCCTTAACTTTATATTAAGAGCACATTAAAAGTAAACAACAGAAAACAAACAAAATAGTAATAAGGATAGATAAGTCAAATGACACTTCTAAGAATCCAATAAAACAATCAATCCATACTTGTCCACAAAAGTCTCTAAAACCAAAAATACCAACTAAGTCGGGAAATGCCCCCGGCTATGACTAAAAACAATCAAAAATTTCTATGATAATAAAGAAAGAACAATGAAATGATAGGACCTTTCAAAGGATGGAGACTCACCACTTCAAAACTGCTCAATAGAAGTACTCAACCACCTAACGTTGTACATGAGCAACAAAAAAGTCCTCAAACTCTACATCATAAAATGAGGCAGTGTCCAGGGACAGTCAGTGGGGCGAGCTCTGGCATGTAACTCAGGGAATAGGTATCAAATAATGTATTTACCAAAATCCAGTCATAAACCATATGCACCACTTTGGTATACATATATATAGGATATTGGGGTAGGCACAAGGATTATGAACATAAGAGTTTAAACTATTAACTTGAACTGTGTAGCTCGCTCCATCCTAAAGGCACCCATGAGCTATATGGGTCCAGTTTCCTCTGATGGAAGGGCCTAGTGCGTGTTAGCCGCACGAACCGAGGAAACTCCAAGAAAAGGCTAGAGACACCAAGGCCACAGACCTCCCAATATATATATATATATATATATATATAATGTGTGCACCAAGCACACCATCATATGGACCCCTAACCCCGACAAACGTGGTTTTCATTTTTGATCTCCCAGGGACCTACAACTTCATAATGAACCACACAATTTTCTCTAAGATCAAATTAAAACTATTATATATAAACCAACCATTAACTCTAGAGTCATTCATTAAGGCAATTACCAATTTGGTATCGTCATACCAATATACTTGTAAGCTAATATAATCATGCCAAACTAATCCATTAACCAAATTGACTCCCAAGTTCCATTTAAAATCGAACCATAGCCACCAAGGCCATCAAACAATCACTTTTGTCCATTTATCCTCTAAGGCAATGAAATGGGTTCAAAAGATAAGTTAAATCATGCAATTAACCATATTCAAAACCAAGTTTACAAAATGGGTTGAGGTTAATGCCATTATCAAGTCAAAATTCCATCAATTTGGGAAAACTCATGTATTCCATTCCGATCATTAAAATAATGCACCAATTCAGTCCTAAAAATTATTAATTAAAGTATGAATAATCAATTTAAAACATAGACAAGTAATTCAAGTAAAAAAAAAATCAAAAGCCCTCAACCTAGTTTCAAACCCATCAATTCAAATCACATGCATATTTAATAAATTCATACGATAATATAAAATTAAAGTTAAGAAAAGAGAAACACGCCTGAAATACCAAAGAATTTAAAGAGAAATAGGAGTTTGGATCTTGAATGGTGAATCCTCTATAAAACCCTTGAATGTTCTTAGGTTATGAGTTTAAGAAAGAAAGAATGGAGTTTGATCTTTGAAAACTAAAGGAAAAGGGTTGCTTTTATGTTTATAAGTCGTACAAGGGGTAAAAAGACCAAAAACCTCTCACCCCAATTGAAAAAACAAAAATTAGATGAAATTAAAATAGGAGCGTGGCATGCCCTTATCACGAAGGGTAGCCTCCGTGCCACACCCTTATCACGGAGGTTATCCTCCGTGGCATGCCACTATTGCGGAGGCTTATTTCCTCAGGGTTTCAAAATGACCCCAAACCTCTTTAAATTTTTTTGAAACTTTTCCAAAACACCCTTTTAACATCTCTTAACATAATTCGAGTTAAAAATTGACATTACACGCACGGAAGGGTAAAAAATAAAATGGTTAAAATTTTGTAGGGTCTTACATTATCCTTTCTTTGGATTATTCATCCCTGAATGATGAGTTAGGATATTTTTTTCATGATAATTGCAAGAATACATCAGAATCAAATGATAAATTCAAAATATGATAAGAGAGAAATAGAACTCATACCGTAAGCACTTTCATTCAACATGGAAACAAGAACATGATATTGGCTCTCACATCTTTTTCATCTTCCAATGTAGTTTCTCCCACTTTTTGATTTCTCCAAAGAACCTTCACCAAGCCTACATCCTTGGTCCTCAATCTACTAACTTGACTATCCAATATCTCAATCGGAACTTTCTCATTGGACAATGAATCTGTAACACCAACATCATCGACAGACACTATCAAAGAAGGGTAATCCATACACTTTTTCAGTATGGACATATGAAATACGGGATAAATTAAAGCTAAACTTGTGTAAGACCCCATAAAATTCCAAGCCTAACTCAGTCCTTTATAGCGTGAAGAGGTCCCAGACTTAGAAAATTTCAGCTAAGTATTGACACTTAGTCTCAATTTTGGCCTCAATAATTCAATGGATTTATTTTAAATCATTATGACCTTAAAATATCAATTCGTAAATTGATTTATGATCAGGATGCCAGTAGGTGTTCTCGAATGAGTTTTGGATTTTTCGTACGTCGTTTGAGGCATGTTTGGAATTCCAAAATAGTGGATCGATGTGTCGCATCGCCCATCGAATCGACCAAGATTTTTCACTAGCCTTCAGTGCAAATTCCAGTGAGCCAACATGATATCGACGCATCGTATTAGCTATCGCATCGACCATCGATGCGGCGCGTCGCCCAGCGCGTCACTGAGCACAGTTTTTGCTCATTTAATTCCGCATCCAGAGAGGTAATTAAGTCATTTTCCCCACTCCTAATCATCCCCAAAACACAAAATTAATCATTCAAAAGAGCAAAATCACTCCCTTTCTCTCAAATACTCTCAAGAACAAAACCCTAGGGCATCCAATTTCAAGTTCAAACATCAAGAACACACCAACGATTTTCAAGAATTTGATTACCAAGGTATGTTAGGTGTTCATCCTTGGGTTTTCTTTCACCCTTGGAGTTTAAGAACCCTTTTCAAAATCTTAAGTTAATAGTTTCATGAATTACATGTATCAATTGGGTTATTTTAATGTTCATGTTATTTGTATGGGTGTTCAATTCAAGGTTTAATTGTTGTTTTCATGAGTATAAGATATCATGTATGAAATTGTTGTAATCCCCATGTCACAACCCTTGAATTGTTAATTAATAGCTGTATTCATGATGCATCAACATGTTATTCATGCCAAAGTACAAAATTATGCCTCCTAGGTGTTTGACAAAATGCTTAATTAAGTTAATTGTGCATTTGTGATTCATTGGTGACCCTATTGTCGAACTCATGCCATTACTACATGTTTAAATTACTATCATGTTAAAGCTATGCCTTGCAAGTGGTTGTTGGAATGCCTATGTGAATTGAATAGTGTAATTATGACTTATTAGCATGTATTCCTATTCATGTACAAGTTCATGACTTCCAAGTGCTTGATAAATGTCTCAATGATTGCATTGTGAATAGTTTACTATTGCCACGTTTTCAAGTATTTCCATGTTTTATTAGTATTGATGCTATCGAGTATTGGGGGTATTCAACACCCGACAATCTAGTTGTTTATCTAGAATTACAGTAGTTACAGGATAGGTTCAGTAATGTCATGAATAGTAGAATTTAGTCAGTTACAAAACTCAGTAAAATCAGTCCAGTTCAGTCAGTCAATACGATCAGTAACAGTTCAGTCAAGCCTAGTACAGTTTAGTGATCAATTCAGTGTCCTATCAATTGGGAGTAGGATTCAGCACCGAGCAAACCCAGGGATGGAGGCATTCCTACCAGCATAGGGTTTAACCCTTAGTAGCAGTCCTTGCATTACAGAACTACGTAGCCATCGTAGGGTAAGATGTCTTACTGCCAGACTAGGGTTGACGCAACCATACATATAAATTATGAGTCTTTCTGTCATATTAGGGTTTACCCAACCCTGTTAGTATCCCTTGGCAAGGTGCTAACACCTTTCAACTGGGGTTACAGGTTGGACCCCAACTCAGCTTATATCGGGGTATGTCGGTTAGATAAACACTTCCACAGTTATAGTTTTAGTTCCAAACTTAGTATAGAACTCAGTTCAGTTCTACAGAATCAAGACTATCAGAAACACTCACCCAGTTATAAGTAATTCAATGATCAGAACTCTTAGATATCAGTCACTCAGTTATCAGAACTCAGTATTTAGTTTCAGTATGATCCCAAATATAGTATATGTGCATAGTATTGCATACTCAGTATTTATAGTAGTCTCAGTTATCCATGTACTCTCATTCAGTCATTTTTATATCATTCGGTTAGTTATCATCTCATGCATATAAACCCATGTATATCAGCCTACCTCACTTAGAATACCAGTACATTTAAAGTACTGACGCATACATTTTCTTTTGCGCTATGATGTTTCATATCATAGGTTTAGATGCACGAGCTCCAGATCATACTTAGCAGTTCAGATTATTAGCAGTGACTACAATGGTGAGTCCTCTTATTTCGAGGACTGAGTTATTCCTTTTAGTATTTTAGTAGACCATTTTATTCAGTTTTTTTTATTAGAGTTAGTTGGGAACTTGTCCCATCAACTCCCCATCTAAACAGTTGGAGGCTTTTAGACTAGATTATTTCAGATAGTTGTTCAGTTTTCTTTTCAGTATTACATTCGTATTTCAGTATTGGTTTTCAATGTTTGTCAACCTTATGGCATTTCAATTATACTTCTGTATTATTACAGTATTACTATTCAGTGCTCACATCAGGTACCAGGCATGGGTTAGCTTGTAGTTCTTCAGGATTATAAATATCATGTGACGTCTGGGGTATAGTATCGGGGCATTACAAACTTAGTATCAGAGCCTAAGGTTCAACAGAGTCCTAGGGAGTTTGAAAGTTTATTCTAGTAGGTCTTGTACATGGGTGTGTAGCGCGCCACACTTATGGACAAGAGGGTATGAGGCATTTCTAGGAAAACTTCCCTTCTTTCAGTATTTATGTCGTGCGAGTGAGCATGAGCTCAAGTTAAACTCTTTGTCTAATCTAAGTTTCCCTTTCCTTATAGAATATGCCTCCCAAAAATACTAATAGAAGAAGAATGGGAAAGCAGCCAACATCTCTGCCCATCCAGCCAGATCCCATGGATGAGCATATTTCTCATGCAGAGTTCAGAGCAGCTTTCACCACTCTTTCTCATTCTATGGCAGCCTAGAATGAACATTCATCTACTGTTCAGGTCAACCTAGTGGCCAATACTGCTGCATCCAAAATTTGGGACTTTACTCGAATGAATCCTCCATCTTTTACAGGTTCTAAGTCTGAAGAGGACCTACATGAATTTCTTGACATGTTGCAGAAAGTCACAGATATTATGAGGGTAACAACTAGTGTGAGCACTGATTTAGCTGCATATCAGTTATAGGATGTGGTCCACTCATGGTTCAAGAAGTGAAAGGCAGAGAGGGATGCAGATGCAGGGCCTATAAAATAGGAGGAGTTTGCTACTGCCTTCCTGGATAGGTTCTTCTCATTGGAGTTGAAGAAATCTAAGGTATTGGAATTCATTAACCTTAAGTAGGGAAGTATGACAGTGAATGAGTATTCTCAGTTTACTCTGTTATCCAGCTATGTTCCTCGTGTGGTAGCCGATAACTGATCTAAGATGAGTAAGTTTGTGTTAGGGGTGACTGACAGTGTGGTCAAGGAGTGTAGGACTGCACTACTGATTCAGGAGATGGACTTGGCCAGATTAATGGTATATGCTTAGTAGATAGAGGAGCAAAAGACTAAGAAGAAAGAGAGGAAGAATAAGAGGGCTAGAACGGGTAGCTTCAACTTCGCTCAGGCTAAGTCAGAGGGTGGTAATCATCCCCAATTTCTCCAGAAATCTTCAGTTCCAGCTCCCTCCTCAGCCAGTGCTCTAGTGACCAAATTCAAAAACAGTAATAAGGATAGGGTGGCAGGCTCTAAGTCTCAGGTTAGTGTCAGCAGTGCCCAAAATAATCCTCTTTGCTAGAAGTGTAGCAGAAACCATCAGGGTGTCTGCAGATTTGGAAGCGATGTATATTTCGAGTGCGGCAAGCCAGGTCATAGAA
This sequence comes from Capsicum pubescens, assembly GCA_030864215.1. NCBI lineage: Eukaryota > Viridiplantae > Streptophyta > Magnoliopsida > Solanales > Solanaceae > Capsicum > Capsicum pubescens. Next base: position 71,646,158 of record CM061545.1, read on the forward strand.
TTAGAGAGTGTCCTCAGGTGGGTTCCCAGAGTTAGCATAGTCGTCCCTCAGCTCAGTCCGGTCACCCGTCTCAGTAGGGTGCTGCTTCCAGTGCCACCAGTGGGAAACAACCAAATAGACTATATGCACTTCATTCCTGACAGGATCAGAAAATTTCTCCTGATGTAGTCACTGGTACGTTACAAGTTTATCATTTACATGTTTATGCTTTGCTAGATCCAGGAGCTTCTTTGTCCTTTGTAACTCCTTACATAGCTGTTGACTTCGGAGTCAGTCCCAAAATCCTAGCAGAGCCCTTCTCAGTCTCTACCCTAGTGGGTAAATCTATTATAGCCCGATGGGTATACAGGAACTGTCCGGTTATGGTATCACAGAAAGTAACTTCAGTAGATTTAATAGAGTTAGAGATGACAGATTTTGCCGTCATTCTCGGCATGGATTGGTGTAATACCCCATACCTTTCCAAGCTTAATTTCACTCTTAGAATATCAAGGGTTATATTAAAAAATGAATAACATTTGTTACATATGAAATTTCCTGATTTTAACTTTCCACTGTGTATATAATTGAATAAGCTTTCCATCGATACCAATTTCTCCCAAATTTGGTACTCAGTTGAGGAGTTATGGCATTTTTAGTAATGCAGTGTGTCACCTGAGCAATCACTGCATCACAGTGAAGGTTAAATTCCCATTTGTTAATTCCCAGTGGACCTCCGCGATAAGCTCGCATCGTGGAGAGGTCCAATTTCCCAGTTGTCCATTTCCAGTAGGCCAACGTGATAGTACCACATCGCGATGAAGGCCTAAATGGTATTTCTATAGAGTACCGCGATAGCTCCGCATTGCGATAATTTGCCAATTCCTAATTGTCAAGAATCCAGTGAGCCACCGCAATAGTGGCGCGTCACGGTGGCATGCAAAGTTGGGATTTTCCAGTTTTGATCAGAAATTAAAAAGAGCTATTTGGTCAATTCCCAAGTCCCAAATCCGTCCAAATCATAAGATTAAGCCAATTCTAAGCACTTTATGCTTATTTTTATCCATTCTCCCTCAAAAGAAAACCCTAGAGCTCCAAAGCTACTTCTCCAAAAAATCAAATTCCTCCATTGTTTCTCCAAGAAAGCTCTAAATTGAGGATTTCCAAATCAATAAATCAAGAATTTATCTTCAAGAACTCAAAGAGGAATCAAAAGTTCAAGTTTGTCCATTTAATCATCAATTAAGGTATGTGGGGTTTATGAACAAGGATACTTCTTTCAGCCTTGTGCCCAAAATCAAGTTTTTATTTCAAATTTATATGATTTTCTATGAAATTACATGAGTTTTAAATTAGGGTTCATACCCATTATTAACAATTGCAAGATTATGAGATTTCAAGTGATTTAGAAATCGAATTGCATGTTTATTTTCATATTTTCATGCCTATTGCAGTAATTTCTAGATTTTGAGATGAATTATCATTGTTTTCATTATCAAGCATAATTATTATGATGTTTTGACGAGAGATTGATGCATGGGTTACTATCCCAAGATTGAACATTATTATTTCAAGAAAGATGAAGCTTTAAGCATTTTATGATTAGATTTAATTATAGATTTTCAGTAATGTTTTGATCTTTTTGATCCTTAGATAAGATTTGAAATCCACTTTATAGATTTATTACAGGTTACAGAATTCAAATTATCTTTATTTATAGATTGACTCAGATAAAAGCATAATTGGTTTCGTAATGAACCATTATACTAGATTTTAAAGTGGATTTCCAATAGAATAAGCATACAGATTTAAAGGGAGTAGTATTTAGTATCGAACGAGAAGTGTGGGATTAGAGTGTCCTATTTTCCAAAAAGCTACATAGACAATGTAGGTACAGATTATGATATTATTCCCATTCCAATATGGGTGACAGTTATAGATATGGTCACTTAGCTCAGGTTGTACTCCTTGGCAAGAGTATGACACCTCTCCCCATCGTGAGGTTTTCCCCATAGGGGAACAAGATGTTGGACTCCATGTTAGCTTTCATTGCTTATGGCAGTTAGAAGAACCTCCCTAATAGTGAGGACTTATAGAATAATTTTTAAAAGAATTTTCTTCAGATAAAGTATTTTTCCTTTGTAGAATATTTTTTAAGAGAATTCCCTACTAGTAAAGAAAAACTTTTAGAAAACCAAGTGTAAAGGCTCACAACTTTATTCAGATTATGCTTTATAGAAAGATATTAGCTACAGACTTTATCTTTCAGATATAAAAGTGAGTCCTTTCTATATTAGGCAGCATAATTTACAGACAGATCACTAGTACATCTTCTAGAACTAAATGGTATGACTCACTAGATTTATAAAGTATGATTTACTATTCATGAATTATGATTTTCAGCTTTCAGATATTCCAGCTTATGTGAGTCATTTACATTTAGCATGCATTCTTCTGCAAATTAATATAAATGTTGAGATTATGTTTTACTTATGCATTCACCCCCATAAACTCAGTACATCCTTAGAGTACTGATCCACATGTACGTCTACGTGCTACATTGTCTCATAATATAGGTTCAGGTGCTCAGTTTCAGCAGTGTGAGTTATTTTTTAGCATCTCCATCTACATCCGATAGTTGGTGAGTCCTCATAGTTCAGGGACTTAGTCATTCCATTTATTTCAGCATATCAGTTTAGATGATTCTGTATTCTTTTAGACAATTCAAGTCAGCTGGGGGTTTATCCCACTGACTCTCTAGATATTAGTAGTAGAGGCTTGTTAGACTGCTAGATTTGATTCAGACTTATAGTATTTAGTTTTTAGAAATTATATTTAGATTATTCTCAATTATTTCAGACAATTTTTCTGCATTTAATATGACTTTTATGTCTATATTCCCATCATTATGAGACTCAGATCTAGCAGAAGGTAGATAGGGTTAGCTTAAGGCTACTCATAGTCTTGAGCATCGTGTGACATCTTGGGATCAGATTTTGGGGCATTACAAACTTGTTATCAGAGCCTAAGGTTTATAAGAGTCCTAGGGAGTCAGAAAAGTCGTGTTACGTAGAGTCTTGATCATGGGTGTGAAGCACGCCATATTTTTTAGCAAGAGGCTACAGGACGTTCTTAGGAAATCATCTCTTTCTTTCATGATCTATTGTGCTTACAGTATCTCTATATGCTTTTAACTTGTGCTCTTACATGATAGTTTAATATGCCTCCTCATCGAGCTATTGCTCGCAGAACTGATAACCAGCCACCCCAGCCCACTGATCCTCTGAATGAGAACGTATCCCATGCTAAGTTTAGGGTTACCTTTGAGGCGTTGGCCCAGGAAGTGACTGCCAATGTTCAGGACAACCATCAGGCTACAGTCCTGATTCAACAGAGTAGTAATTTAGCAGCAGCCAGAATCAGAGACTTTATGAGAATGAATCCGCAGAGTTCTTTAGGTCAAAAGTAGGTGAAGACCCATAACTTTATTTAAATAAGGTGAAAAATATCACCTAAATTATGTATATTTCTGAGGATAAGAGTGTAGATTTACCATCCTATAGGTTGAAAGATGTAGCGTATGATTGGGTAGTTATGTGGAAGAATGGTAGAGGTGAAAATGCAGCTCCTATGAGTTGGAAGGTATTTTGAGATGCTTTTCTAGATAGGTTTTTTCTGTGTGAAATAAGGGAAGCTAAGATAGAGGAGTTTATGAACCTAAGGCAGGGCTCGATGACAGTGAAGAAGTACTGCCTTAAGTTTAATCAATTGTCTAAGTATGCCCCAGATACGATGACTGATCCTAGGGCAAGTATGAGTTTGTTACTAGAGTGTCTAGTTTGGTAGTCAAGGAGTGTAGGACTTCCATGCTTATTGTAGACATAGATCTTGCTAGATTGATGATTCATGCTCAACAGATTAAGGCAGATAAGTTGAAGGAAAAAGAGAAAAGTAATAAGAAGGCTAAAACTGGGCAGTTTGAGTATAGCCAGACTAGGTTTGGAAGGGGAAATCGTTCAGAGTTTTAGAATCGTTCATCTATGCCAGAACTATCTTCATCTAGTGCTCTTGCTCCTAGCACTAGACAGAAGCAATGAGGTAAGTCTTCTATGTCCAGATCTCAAAATAGTATGAGTGGAAGGCCCACTTATCCTCCATGTGCTAAGTGTGGTGAGAATCACCCTGGTGAGTGTTTAGCTGGACAGAAAGGTTGTTATGGTTATGGTAAGTTGGGTCATGGAATTATAGAGTGTCCGCATACTAAGTAGGGAAATAAAGATGTTTATCCCCAGACTCAGGCTACTAGTGCACTAGCTCCTCTAGGTCACCTAGTCCCTCCTTAGGTCACATCATCCAGTACCGGTGGCGGTCAGCTCCATAATCGGTTTTGTGCATTACTATCCCGTTAGGAGTAGGAGGATTCACTAGATATTGTTACTGGTATGCTTCGTGTCTTTCATCTTGATGTTTATGTGATTCTGGATCCTGGGTCGAGTTTTTCTTATATGACCCCATTAGTTGCAGTCAATTTTGAAATAGGTCCTGAGAAGATCCCTAAGCCTTTCTTAGTTTCTACCCCAATAGGTGAGTCAGTTGTTGCCAAAAAGATCTATAGGAAGGGTCCTATCACTGTGCTTCATAAAATCATATTAGAAGATCTAATAGAGTTAGATATGGTTGACTTTGATATTATTCTTAGCATAGATTGGCTCCATTCTTGTTATGCATCCATAGATTGTCGCACCCGAGTGGTGAAGTTTCAGTTTCCAGATGAGCCAGTCTTTGAGTAGAAAGGTAATTCAGTGTCTCCCAAAAGTCATTTCATATCTTATCTTAAAGCTAGAAAGCTAATTTCTAAAGGGTGTACCTATCATTTAGTCCAAGTCAAGGACACTAAGTCTGAGACTCTAACAGTTCAGACAATAAGTGGAGTCAATGAGTTTTCTGATATTTTTCCTGAATATTTGCTAGGGGTACCTCCCTGTAGGGAAATAGAGTTTGGTATTGACTTTCTCCCAGATACTCAGCCTATTTCTATTTCTCCATATTGTATGGATCCCGCCAAGGTTAAAGAGTTAAAAGAGCAACTCAAAGATATTTTAGATAAAGGTTTCATAAGGACTAGTGTTTCTCCATGGGGTGCTCCCATCTTATTTGTGCGAAAAAAAGATAGTTGTTTGCGAATGTGCATTGACTATCGTCAGCTGAATAAAGTTACAGTCAAAAACAAATATCCTCTTTCTAGAATTAATGACTTATTTGATCAACTCCAAGGTGCAAGTTATTTCTCCAAGATAGACCTTAGATCCGGCTATTATCAGCTTAGAATAAGAGAGTGTGATATTCTAAAGACAACTTCCAGAACCTGTTATGGTCATTTTGAGTTTCATGTCCTTTGGGCTAACCAATGCCCTAACAGTTTTCATGGACTTGATAAACAGAGTGTTCAAACAGTATCTGGACATATTTGTCATAGTCTTTAATGATGATATCCTTGTCAACTCTCGTAGTGAGGATGATCATGCAGACCATCTTAGAGATGTATGGTAAACTCTTAGATATCACCAGTTGTTCGCCAAATTCAACAAATGTGAATTTTGGCTAAGGTCAGTAGCTTTTCTTGGTCATATTGTTTCCAGTGAGGGTATAAGAGTTGATCCTCAAAAGACAAAAGCCATAAGAAATTGGCCTAGACCTATCTCTCCATCATATTAGGAGTTTCTTGGGTTTAGCTAGCTATTACAGACATTTTGTTGAGGGTTTCTCGTCTCTCCTATTTCTAGATTGACCCAAAAGAAAGTTAAGTTTTAGTGGTTAGATTTCTGTGAGAAGAGTTTTCAGGAGCTGAAGACTCGACTCACTTCATCCCCAGTTTTAACATTACTCGATGGTATAAATGGTTTCATTGTTTATTATGATACCTCTAGAGTTGGTTTGGGTTGTGTGTTGATGAAGAGTTGCAAGGTCATAGCCTACGCCTTTAGACATCTTAAGCCTCATGAAAAGAATTACCCTACCCATGATCTCGAGTTAGCTGCTGTTGTGTTTTCTTTGAAAATCTGGAGCCACTATCTTTATGGGGTACATGTTGATATGTTCACGGATCACTAAAGTTTTTAGTATGTGTTTACTCAGAAGAAGTTAAATCTTCATCAGAGAAGGTGGTTAGAATTGCTGAAGGATTATGATATGAGTGTGTTGTATCATTCGGGCAAGGCCAATGTAGTGCCAGACGCCCTTAGTAGATTGTCCATGGGCAGTGTTGCTCATGTGGAGAATAATAAGAAAGAGTTCGGGAAGTTCATCGATTATCTAGATTGGGCATGAGATTGGTTGATTCAGCTAAAGGAAATGTTTGGGCTCAAAGTAGTTCTGAATCTTCTCTAGTTTCGAAAGTAAAAGAAAAATAGGATAAGGATTCTAGTTTGGTCAAACTGAAGGAGTCAGTTAAAGACCAAAGGATAGAGGTTTTCTCCTAAGGGAGAGATGGTGTATTGAGATACCAGAATATATTGTGTGTGCCATGTGTTGATGATTTGAGGCATCGGATTATGGTAGAAGCACATAGTGCACGTTATTCTATTCATCCAGGAGCCACCAAGATGTACCGTGACTTGCAGGAAATCTATTGGTGGAGTGATATGAAGAGAGATATAAGAGTTTATAGCCAAGTGTGCAACTTGTCAACAGGTTAAGGTAGAGCACCAAAGACCTGGTGGTATGTTGCAAGAGTTCGGTATCCCTACTTGGAAGTGGAGGAGGTGAAAATGGATTTTGTGACTAGTAAACCCCATTCGCGTCGTTAGCATGATTCGATTTGGGTTATTGTAGACAGATTGACTAAGTCAGTGCATTTTTTGCCAGTTCACAGATCTTACACTACTGAAGATTATGCCAAGTTGTATATCAGAGAGTTGGTTAGATTTTATGGAGTTCTTTTGTGCATCATCTCAGATAGGGGTACTCAATTTACCTCTCAGTTTTGAATAGCCTTTCAAAAGGGTTTTGGTACCTGAGTTCATCTTAGTTCAGCTTTTCATCCACAGACAGATAAGGACCATTCAGACTCTAGAGGACATGTTGAGGGCACGTGTTGTTGATTTTAGAGGTAGTTGGGATGAGCATTTGCTGTTGATTGAGTTTGCTTATAATAACAGTTACCATGCTAGTATTCAGATGGCTCCGTTTGAAGCTTTTTATGGGCGGAGATATAGATCGTCAGTTGGTTGGTTTGAAGTGGGTGAGGCTATTTTAATTGGGCAAGACATGGTGTTTGAGGCCATGGAGAAAGTTCAGTTGATTTAGGAGAGATTAAAAGTAGCTCAGAGTCGTCATAAATCTTATGTAGACATAAGAAGAAGAGATCTTTAGTTCGAGGTTAATGACCCTGTGTATTTGAAAGTTTCACCCATAAAAGGGGTGAAGAGATTTGGCAAAAAGGGGAAGCTTAGTCCCCGATATGTAGGTCTCTTCCGAATTTTAAGTCGTGTTGGAAAGGTGGCGTACAAACTTGAGATACCCGCAAATTTATCCTCAGTTCATCTGGTATTCTATGTGTCCTTGTTGAAGAAGTACATGGACAATTCAGCTGTTATAGTTTCTCTAGAAAGTACAAATATTAAGAATAGCCTTTCATATTAAGAAGTTCCAGTAGAGATTATTGATCATCAGATCCGTAGACTAAGGAACAAAAAAGTTCCCTTGGTCAAAGTTCTATGGAGAAATCAGTCCGTTGAGGGTGCTTCTTGGGAAACAGAAGCAGACATACGTACCAAGTATCCTCATCTCTTCTCAACAAACTCAGATTCAGCCGAAGGTCATAGTCTTTCTTCATTTAGTTCATTTTCAGTCTTAGATTCAGCTATATAGTTGTCCTCATGTAAATTCATGCACTCACAGATCAGTTCAGTAGCTCAGTATGTTTTAGATTCAGTATACAATTTATTTTATTTGTGCATGATATCTTATAGCCCCAGATTCCTCAGTAATTTCAGCTTAACTAGCCACATTCCAGGATGAATATTCCCACGGGGGAGATATTATCATACCCCATACTTTTTCAAGCTCAATTTCTCTCTTAGAATTTCAAGGGTTAGCTTTAAAAATGAATTACTTTTGTTACATGTGAAATTCTTCAGATTTTGACTTTCCATTGTGTAGATAATTGAATAAGCTTTCCATCGATACTGATTTCGCCCAAATTTGATACTCGATTGAGGAGTTATGACATTTTTAGTAATGCAGTGTGTCACCTGAGCAATCACCGCATCGTGGTGAAGGTTAAATTACCATTTGTCATTTTTTAGTGGACCTCTGCAATAAGGTTGCATCGTAGAGAGGTCCAATTTCCTAGTTGTCCATTTCTAGTAGGCCAATGCGATAGTACCGCGTCACGATGAAGGCCTAAATGGCATTTCTATAGAGTACCACGATAGCTCTGCGTCGCGGTAATTTACCAATTCCCAATTGTCAAGAATCTAGTGAGCCACCGTTATAGTGGCGCATCGACGTGGCAGGCAAAGTCGGGATATTCCTGTTATGATCAAAAATTAAAAAGGGCCCTTTGGTCAATTCCCAAGCCCCCAATCCCGTCCAAAACATAAGATTAAGCAAATTATAAGAACTTTATGCTTATTTTCATCCATTCTTTCTCAAAAGAAAACCCTAGAGCTCAAAATCTTCTTCTTTAAGAAATCAAATTCCTCCATTGTTTCTCCAAGAAATCTCTAAACTGAGGATTCCCAAATCAAGATAATCAAGAATTCATCTTCAAGAACTCAAATAGGACTCAAAAGTTCAAGTTTCTCCATTTAATCATCAATTAAGGTATATGGGGTTTATGAACAAGGATACTTCTTTCATACTTGTGCCCAAAACCAAGTTTTAATTTCAAATTTATATGATTTTCTATGAAATTACATGAGTTTTATATTAGGATTCATACCCATTATTGCCAATTGCAAGATTATGAGATTTCAAGTGATTTAGAAGTCGAATTGCGTGTTTATTTTCATATTTTTATGCCTATTGTAGTAATTTCCAGATTTTGAGATGAATTATCATTGTTTTCATTATCAAGCATGATTATTATGATGTTTTGACAAGAGATGGATGCATGGGTTATTATTCCAAGATTGAACATTATTATTTCAAGAAAGATGATGCTTTAAGCATCTTATGATTAGATTTAATTACAGATTTTCAGTAAAGTTTTGATCTTTTTGATCCTCAGATAAGATTTGGAATCCACTTTACAGATTCATTGCAGATTACAAAATTTAGATTAACTTTATTTACTGATTGACTCAGATAAAAGCATAATTGGTTTCGTAATGAACCATCATACTAGATTTTAAAGTGAATTTCTAATAGAATGAGCATATAGATTTAAAGGGAGTAGTATTTAGCACCGAGCGAGAAGTATGGGATTAGCGTGCCCTATCTTTCACAGAACTACATACCAACTTAGGTACAAATTACGAGATTATTCCCATTCCAAGATGGGTGACAGTTACAGATGTGATCACTTAGCTCAGGTTACACTCCTTGGCAAGAGTATGACACCTCTCCCCATCGTGAGGTTTTCTCCATAGGGGAACAAGACATTGGACTCCATGTTAGCTCACATGATTTATGTTGATTAGAAGAACCTCCATAACAGTAAGGACTTACAGAACAATTTTCAAAAGAATTTCCTTAAGATAAAGTATTTTTCCTTTGCAGAATAGTTTTTAAGAGAATTCTCTAATAGTAAAGAAAAGATTTTAGAAAACTAAGTATAAACGCTCACAACTTTATTCAAATTATGCTTTATAGAAAGATATTAGCTACAAACTTCATCTTTCATATTTCAGTTATAATAGTGAGTCCTTTCTACACTTAGACAACATGATTTACAGATAGATCACTAGTACAACTTCTAGAACTAAGTAGTATGACTCACTAGATTTATAAAGCAAGATTTACTATTCATGAATTATGATTTTCAGCTTTAAGATATTCTAGCTTATGTGAGTCATTTACATTTAGCATGCATTCTTTTGCAAATTGATATAAAAGTTGAGATTATGTTTTACTTATGCATTCACCCCTATATACTCAGTAAATCCTCAAAGTTTTGATCCACATATACATCTATGTGCTATATTAACTGATAATGTAGGTTCAGGTGCTCAGTTTCAGCAGCGTGAGTGATTTTCGAGCATCTCCATCTACATCCGACAGTTGGTGAGTCCTCATCATTTGAGGAATTAGTCATTTAGTTTATTTTCAGATTATCAGTTTAGATGATTCAGTATTCTTTCAGATAGTTCGAGTCAGCTGGGGGTTTGTCCCAGTGACTCTCTAGTTATTAGTAGTAGAGGCGTGTCAGAATGCTAGATTTGATTTAGACTTATAGTATTTGGTTTTCAGAAATTATATTCAGATTATTCTCAGTTATTTTAGATAAATTTTCCGCATTTAGTATGACTTTTATGTCTATATTCCCATTATTATGAGACTCAGATCTAGTAAAAGGCATACAGGGTTAGCTTAAGGTAACTCATAGTCTTAAGCACCGTGTGACGTCTTGAGATCAGCTTTCAGGGCGTTATAATTGGCTTTATTCATGCTATGCTTCAATGTACTGTAGACACAGAGTTTTCCACTTTCAGTTCCCAAATGAACCTATCCTAGAATGGAGGGGTAGTACTTCAGCACTCAGGGGTCAACTCGTTTCCTACCTTAGTGCGAAAAAAATAATATCTAAGGGGTGTGTCTATCATCTTATTCAAGTTTAGGAATCTAGTTCAGAGACCCCTAATCCTAAGTCAGTATCAGTAGCATATGAATATACTGATGTATTTCCCGAAGATCTTCCCAGAGTTTCTCTCGAAAGGGAAATTGACTTCAGAATCGACCTTCTTCCAGATACTCAGCCTATCTATATTCGGCCATATAGAATGGCTCCAGAAGAACTCAAAGAATTAAAAGAACAATTGAAAGATCTTTGAGATAAGGGATTTATCAGTACAAGTATTTACCCGTGGGGTGCACTAGTTTTATTCGTGCGTAAGAAAGATGGTTCTCTCAGAATGTGTATTGATTACCGTCAGCTAAACAAAGTCATAGTCAAGAACAGGTATCTGCTTCCTAGAATCGACGACTTGTTTGACCAACTTCAGGGTGCCAGTTACTTTTCTAAGATAGACCTCAGATCAGGCTATCATCAGCTCAGAGTCAGAGAATGTGACATTCTGAAAATAGCTTTCAGAACTCGGTATGGTCACTTCAAATTTCTAGTTATGTCATTTGGTCTTACCAATGCCCCAGAAGCCTGCATGGACTTAATGAACAGAGTATTCAAGCAGTACTTAGACATGTTCATGATAGTCTTCATTGATGACATCCTTATCTACTCCCGCAGTGAACATGATCATATAGACTATCTCAGAATAGTATTACAAACTCTCAGAGCCCATCAGTTATTCGCCAAATTCAGTAAATGCAAATTTTGGCTAAGGTCAATATTTTTCCTTTGTCATATAGTTTCCAGTGATGGCATTATAGTTGATCCTCAAAATACCAAAGCAGTGAGAAATTGGCCCAAACACATCTCTTCGTCAGATATTAGGAGTTTCTTGGGTTTGGCTGTCTATTACCGATGGTTTGTCAAAGGATTTTTATCTATTGCATCCCCATATCCAAATTGACTCATAAGAAATTCAAATTCCGGTGGTCATATTCTTGTGAGAAGAGTTTTCAGGAGTTGAAGACTCGACTCACTACAGCCTCAGTTTTGACTTTACCAGATGGTTCAGACGGATTTGTTGTGTATTATGATGTTTCTAAAGTTGGTTTGGGGTGTGTTTTGATGCAGAAAGGTAAGGTCATATTCTATGTCTCTAGATAGATCAAGCCCCATGAAAAGAATTACCCCACCCATGATCTTGAGATAGCAGCTGTGGTGTTTGCCTTAAAGATTTGGTGGCACTATTTGTATGGGGTGCATGTTGAGGTGTTCACAGACCATAAAAGTTTGTAGTATGTATTTTCTTAGAAAAATTTGAACTTACGACATAAGAGATGGTTAGAGTTGTTAAAAGATTATGACATAAGTATTCTGTATCATCTGGGCAAGGCCAATATAGTGGCTGATGCTCTAAGCATATTGTCCATGAAAAGTGTTGCTCACATGGAGGATGGTAAGAAGAAATTAGTTTAGGAATTTCACCAACTTTTCAGGTTGGGTGTTCATTTGGTTGATTCAGCTGAGGGTAGTGTGTGGGTGCAAACTAGCTCGGAATTATCTTTGGTTTCTGAGGTAAAATAAAAGCAGGACAAAGATCCCAATTTAGTTAAAATGAAAGAGTCAGTCAGAGATCAAAAGGTAGAGGTTTTCTCCCAAGGGGGAGATGGTGTGTTGAATTGACAGGGTAGACTATGTATGCCATGTGTAGATGGAGAGAGGCAGGGGATTATTGCAAAGGTGCATGAAGCGTGTTACTCTATTCACCCAGGGGCTAATAAGATGTACCATAATTTGCGGGAGGTTTGTTGGTGGAATGGGATGAAGAGAGACATTGCAGAGTTTATGGCTAAGTTCTCTACATCAGCAGGTCAAGATTGAGCATCAAAAGCTAGTGGGTCTATGCAAGAGTTCAGTATTCCCACATGGAAGTGGGTGGAAGTGAACATGGATTTTATGACGGGTTTTTCCCGTACTCATCGCTAGCATAATTAAATTTGGGTCATTGTGGATAGGATGACCAAGTCAGCCTACTTCTTACCAGTTCCTACTTCTTATTCAACCAAGGATTATGCCAAGCTCTATGTTAGAGAGTTGGTCAGATTGCATGGAGTTCTGTTAACCATCATCACAGATAGAGGTACGCAGTTCACCTCTCACTTTTGGAAAGCCTTCCAAAGGGGTCTTGGTACCGAAGTTTACCTCAGTACAACCACCCACCCTCAGACAGATGGTCAAGTAGAAAGGACCATTCAGACTTTGGAAAATATGTTAAGGGCGTGTATTATCAATTTTAAGGGTAGTAGGGATGACCAATTGCCTTTGATTGAGTTTGTGTATAATAACAACTATCATTCCAGTATTCAAATGGATCCATTTAAGGATCTTTATGGGAGGATATGTAGATCTCCAATTGGTTGGTTCGAAGTGGGCGAAGCCACAGTGGTAGGGACTGACTTGATGTTTGTTGCCTTAGAAAAATTTCAATTAATCAGGGAACGTCTTAGGACAACTCAGAGCCAACATAATTCGTATGCAGATGTGAGAAGAAAATATCTCGAGTTTAAGATTGGAGATTTTATGTACTTAAAAATCTCTCCCATGAAGGGAGTGAAGAGGTTTGGCAAAAAGGGGAAGCTCAGTCTTCGATATGTCGGTCCTTATCGAATTCTCAGTCATTTACAAAAGGTAGAGTACGAGCTTGAGTTGCCTTTAGATTTAGCTTCAATGCACCTAGTGTTTCACATCTCTTTGCTAAAGAAATGCATTAGTGACCCAGCAGTTGTAGTCCCTATAGAGAGTATAGATGTCCAGAACAGCCTCTCTTACGAGGAAGTTGCAGTCGAAATCCTTGATCACCAGGTTCGCAGACTAAGAAACAAAGAAGTTCCTTTGGTCAAAGTTCTTTGGCAGAATCAGTCCGTTGAGGGAGCTACTTGGGAAGCAGAAGTAGATATGCGGACCAAGTATCCTTACCTTTTCTCTGCAAACCCAGACTCAGCTCAAGGTAATAGTCTTCGTTAGATTTACTCAGTTCCATGCTCATATTTCCCTTGAAATCTTGGTATCAATTTCAGATGCATAACATTCTCATATCATGCATATCTCATGAAATAGCTCAGCCATATGTCATGTCTTCAGAACTCAGTCATGCTTCAGTTATGCATGTTTAGTATGAAAACTCATTTTATCAGTAGTTTTAGTCATGTAATTATGTTTCAGTTGTACATGTTCAGTATGTAAACTCAGTCTATCAGCACTCTCATCTTAGTCAGTCTCATTCGAGGATAAATGTTCCCAAGGGGGAGATAATATAATACCCCATAAAATTCCAAGCCTAACTCAGTACTTTATAGCGTAAAGAGGTCCCAGACTTATAAAATTTCAGCCAAGTATTGACACTTAGTCTCATTTTTGGCCTCAGTAATTCAATGGCTTTATTTTAAATCATTATAACCTTAAAATATCGATTCATAAATTGATTCATGATCAGGGATATCAGTACGTGTTCTCGTACGAGTTTTGGATTTTTCGGAGGTCGTTTGAGGCACATTTGGTAGTTCAAAATATTGGATCAACGCATCGCATCACCCATCGCGTCGACTAGGATTTTTCACCAGCCTTCAGTGCAAATTCCAGTGAGCCAATCCGATATCGATGCATCACATTGGCTATCGCGTCGACCATCGACACGATGCGGCACGGCGCCCAATGCGTCACTGGGCACGGTTTCTGCTCTTTTCACTCTGTATCTAGAAGGGTAATTAATTCATTTTCCTCACTCCTAATCAGCCCCAAAACATGAAATTAATCATCCAAAAGAGAAAAATCACTCACTTTCTCTCAAATACTCTCAAGAACAAAATCTTAGGGCATCCAATTTCAAGTTCAAGCTTTAAGAACACACCAAAGATTTTTACGAATTTGATTACCAAGGTATGTTAGGTGTTCATCCTTGGGTTTCCTTCCACCCTTGGAGTTCAATAACCCTTTTCAAAATCTCAAGTTAATAGTTTCATGAATTACATAAATCAATTGGGTTGTTTTCATGTTCATGTTGTTTGTATAGGTATTTTATTCAAGATTTAATTGTAGTTTTCATGAGTATAAGATATCATGTATGAAATTGTTGTAATCCCCATGTCACAACCCTTGAATTGTGAATTGATGGTTGTAGTCATGATGCATCAACATGTTATTCATGCCCAAGTACAAGATTATGCCTCCTAGGTGTTTGACAAAATGCTTAATTGAGTTAATTGTGCATTTTTGATTCATTGGTGACCCTAGTGTTGAACTTATGCCATTACTACATGTTTAAATTACTATCTTGTTAAAGTTATGCCTTGCAAGTGGTTGTTGGAATGCCTATGTGAATTGAATAGTGTAATTATGACATGTTAGCATGTATTCCTATTCATGTACAAGTTCATGACTTCCAAGTGCTTGCTGAAATGTCTCAATGATTGCATTATGAATAGTTGACTATTGCCACATTTTCAAGTATTTCCATATTCTATTACTATTGATGCTATCGAGTCCTAGGGGTATTTAATACACGACAATCTAGTTGTTTATCTAGAATTACGAATAGTAGAATTTAGTCATTTACAAAACTCAGTAAACTCAGTCAAGTTCAATCAGTCAATATGATCAGTAATAGTTCAATCAATCCTAGTACAGTCTAGTGAGCAATTCTGTGTCCTATCAGTTGGAAGTAGGATTTAGAACCGAGCAAACCCAGGGATGCAAGCATTCCTGCCAGCATAAGGTTTGACTGTTAGTAGCAGCCTTTGCGTTATAGAACTATATAGCCAGCGTAGGGTAAGACATCTTCCTGCCAGACTAGGGTTGACATAACCATACATATAAATTATGGGACTTCCTGCTAGATTAGGGTTTACCCAGCCCTGTTAGTATCCCTTGGCAAGGTGCTAACACCCTTTCAACTAGGGTTACAGGTTGGACCCCAACTTAACTTATATTGGGTTATGTTGGTTAGATGAACACTCCCACAGTTACAGTTTCATTTCTAGACTCAGTATAGAACTCGGTTCAGTTCTTCAGAATCAGGACTGTCAGATCCCAATTAACAACAATTCAATTATCAGAACACTCAGATATTAGTCACTCAATTATCAGAACTCAGTATTCAATTTTAGTATGATACCGAATACAGTATATGTGCATAGTATTGCATACTCAGTATTTACAGTTGTCTCAGTTATCCATGTAATCTCATTCAGTCATGTTCATGTCATTCAGTCAGTCATCATCTCATGCATATAAACCCATGTATATCAACTTTCCTCACTTAGCATACCAGTACATTCAAAGTAATGACGCATGCCTTTTCTTTTGTTCTATGATATTTCATATCATAGGTTTGGACGCACGGGCTCCAGATCGTACTTAGCAGTTCAGATTATTAGCAACGGCTACAGTGGTGAGTCCTCTTATTTAGAGGACTTAGTTATTCCTTTCAGTATTTTAGTAGACTCATTTTATTTAGTTTTTTTGTTGGAGTTAGTTAGGGACTTGTCCCATAAACTCCCCATTCAGATAGTTAGAGGCTTTCGGACTAGATTATTTCAGACAGTTGTTCATTTTTCTTTTCCGTATTACATCAGTATTTCGGTATTGGTTTTCAATGTTTGTGAACCTTATGGCATTTTAGTTATAATTATGCATTATTATAGTATTAATATTCAGTGCTCTTAGCAGGTACCAGTCATGGGTTAGCTTGTGGTCCTTTAAGATCATAAGTACCGAGTGACATTCGGGTTACAGACTCGGGTCTTTACAACTTGCAGGAAAATCTAACTCATATTCTATATTCTCAATTCTCCTTACAATTTGATATAGACCAATGTAATGGGGATGAGATTTCCCTTCTCATCAAATATCATGACTCCTTTCATAGAAGACACTTTTAAGAACACCTAATCCCTTACTTTAAACTCTAACTCTCCTCGCCTCACATCTGCATATGACTTTTAGCAACTTTGAGTAGTCTTAAGTCTTTCTCTAATCACCTTCACCTTCTCCATGGCTTGGTGAACCAAGTCAGGACCCAACAACCTAGTCTCACCTACCTCAAACCATGCAATAAGAGACCTGCACCTTCTACCATAAAGAGTCTCAAAATGTGTCATTTGAATGCTAAAATGATAACTATTATTGCAAGCAAACTCAATAAGAGGAGAATAGTCAACCCAACTACCCTTAAAATCAATCACACAGGCTGTTAGCATATCCTCTAAAGTCTAAATAGTATGATCTACTTGCCCATCCATTTGAGGAAAAAAGTGCTAAGGTTCACATGAGTACCCAAACCTTTCTAAAAAAATCCAGAAGTGAGAAGAAAACTACGTTCTTTTCTTTTTTGAATTTTAGGGGTTGAGAATCACCCCCAGGACTTATCATTAATCACAAAAACTATACATAGAGGGGGCATAAACTTGATCTCCAATCTATTTTTATAGAGAAATTGTAACTACTATAAAGAAATTACAAGGAGTGTGCTCTAAATCTATGAACTGGTAAGCTAGCTCTAAGGTGGTTCATGTAACTTGGTCAGTTTTCTTCTTCTAAAACTTGGCATGCCTAAGTTGTCTAGCATATAGTATCCTGCTACTTCTGGGGAAAGTTGACAGCAATAGAAGTAATGGTGAAGATGGTCAGACTGATACTAACTTTGGATAAGGCATCAACTATAAAATTGGCTTCCCTGTAAACATTTTTGAAAATGCACAAAAAGAATAATGACATAAGCCTCAACAGAGATTCAACAAGAGGATGCAGCTTCCATGAAATTGGTATTTGCTTTCTGATCCATCTGATCAAGAGCTCAGAATCCACCTCCAAGATAACCTGTTTTTGTTATTCCTCTGACACCAAGAAAGTCCCAGATAGCAGCCTCCACTTTTTCTTAATTATTGGTCCCCTGGACCAAAGGTGTAGCATAGGCATATATAAGATCACCATTGTGATCTCTAATGATCCGCCCTGCTCCAATATTTCCAGGATTAGTGAGAGCGCTGCCATCAAAATTTATCTTAACCATATTAAATGGTGGTTTGGACCAATACACAGTTGTTACTTTTGTCCCTTCCCTACATTTCTCAACATATGTCATCAGGTTGAGCAATCCAGTAGGCTAAGGGATATAAGGAAAAGTAGTATATAATAGGTGGGATATGTCTTTGTAAATTAGGAATTTAACTCTAGCCAGTTGAGGCTGCTTTCCACCATACTTGACAACACATCTATTTTTCCACAGGTTCCAGTAGATAATAATGGGAAGAGTCTGCATGATCAACTTGTGAGAATTATTAGTAGCCTTAGACTTCCACCACTTCAGCAACAAGCTTCTGTGGGAGCTAGTATCATGTATCATTCCCAGGGATACAGAGAAAAACTGCCAGATATGTTTAGCAAATGGTCCATCAACTTAATTATCTCCTGAATGAACAACTTAGCATAATTTGGTCCAGCATAGTTAGTCCTCAAAGGCAAGAAGTGATAAGACTTAGTCATTCTATCCGCAATGACCCAACTAGAGTCATAATAATTGCAAGACCGTAGAACACTTGTAGTAAAGTCCATATTGATCATCTCCCACTACTACATGGGCAACTCTATCTCTTGAGACATACCATCAGGCCTCAAATGCTTAACCTTGACTTGATGAAAAACCATAAACTTAGCCACAAAGTTTTCCATATCTCTCTTCATATTATTCCACTAGCATATTTTCTTCAAGTCATAATACATCTTAGTTGAACCCGAATGAACTATATATCTAGACTCATGAGCCTCAATCAAAATCCTTTTTTACAATCTATCAACATCAGGAACACACAACCTACCTTGATATCTCAAGATGCCATCTCCTCCAATCTCAAATACCATAACCTTTTGCTGATCCACATCATCTTTAATCTACATAAGTGTGGGATCTATAGCCTGTTTTTCCTTCACCTCACCACTAAAAGATGATTTAACCAATTCTTAAAAAATCACTCCTCTATCCTTAGAGTCCAAGATAAGAACTCCTAAGTTAGCCAGTCTATGAATATCCTTCACCAACCCTCTTTTCTCCTCATCAACATGTGATAAGCTCCCCATAGACAACCTACTAAGAGAATCAACAACGACATTAGCTTTACCTGGATGGTAGTGAAGGCTGATGTCATAATCCTTAAGCCAACAATAAACATCACAAGAAAAGAGTTTTAATATACCAGTGGTAATATCAGGGGATGCCTCAGATTCCTGATGAGTAGCAAGTGCATAGAGATGATTTTAGCGAATATCGATACCTGAAGTGGTGCCCTTTAGCGTGGGAGATGAAAATGTGGTGACCAAAACCTTATTAGCTCCAGTTGTAACCTTGGATGAAGGACAATCTAGCTGCATATGACTAAGATGACAAAAAATATAGCATCTATTTATCCCCCTCCTCACAATATCTATAGTGAAGCTGCCCACAAAAATGGCAAAGAGGGTAAGATGGGGCTGACTGAGCTCCACTAGCCTAAGACTAGGCACCCTCCCTATGCCTTAAGACTACTGCTAGCCTTAAAATAATGATCATTTGAAGTTTTAGGATAAGGAGCACTGGCAGACAAATATGAATTTCCCTAATTCTTCCTCTTAGTCTATTGTCTACCATCTCTTGTACTATTTTGTTGATTAGCACCTTGCTTTGCATATCTAAACTTCTTGCTCTGCCTCTCTCCTATCTCTACCTGCTTCTTCTTTTCATTCTTTACCTGCTGCATATAAACCACCATCCTAGATATGTTCATATCATTATTCAACATAACAACCTTAAACTCTAATACCAAATAACGAGACAAACCAGAAGAAAATTTCCTCATTCAGGACCTCATACTAGACACCAGTTCAGGACTATAACAAGACAACTGATGGAAATTCAGTTCATAATCTTTAACACTCATCTTACCCTACTTCAAGTTTACAAACTCTTTAGCCTTAGCTTTCCTTAAATCCTGATAAAAGTCGTGATCAAGAAAAACACCTAAAAAGTAATCCCACACTATATGTCCAGCATCATCACCCTCATTTCTTCCCACTCCTCATACCATTGATAAGCCAAATCTTTTAACTGATAGGCAACAAACTCTATGCCTTTCAAATCAGTAGCATGAATCACCCTAAAGATTTTCTCCATCACATCAATAAATCCTTGAGGTTTCTCCTTAACCTTCGAGCCTGTAAAGATTGGGGAAGTCAACCTCATAAACTGGACAACCCTAGTAACCTCAGATGAACTGATAGTAGGACTAACATGATCAAACTACCGACACTGCGATGCCACCAATAGGGAAAGCTTATAAATGGACTGATGAAACTCCGTGTTAGAGATGTCTCAATGAGGTGACTGAGCATGAGTATCACCAACCCGTGATGTTCGAGGAGGACTAGTAGGTACAGGTAAAACTCTAAGTGGATAGGTATATTCAGGAGCAGGAACCCTAGATCGTGTCAACACTCCATAGATAGGGCAAGTTCCCTCCACATTTGGTTCAGATATTCCAGCAGAGTTTCTACGACCAACGGATCTTCGGTGAGGCATGATCTGAAATGCGAGTAAGCCAGGAGTTAGAGAAGTTTTATGACACTAGACTCTATAGCCCGAAATAGAACACAAAAAAGGAAAACATTCCTAAATGCCTTGTATCTTCCGCCTTATAAGTGTAACATGATACACACTCATAAAAGAGGATCTACTAGACATGACTTTGTTGACACCCAACAACCCTGAACCTAGCTTTGATACAAAGCTTGTCAAGACCTGAACATGGGCCTAATGGTGATGGTTAATCTCTAGCCCACCATGGATAAAAAACAACCCCCTTAACCTTACCTCAAGAGCACATTAAAATTAAATAACATAAAACAACCAAAATAGTAATAAGGATAGATAAGTCAAATGACAGTTCTAAGAATCCAAAAAACAACCAACCCACACTTGTTCACAAAAGCCTCTAAAATAAGAAATACTAACTAAGTCGAAACATGCCCCTGAATTTGACGAAAAAGAATACAAAAGTACTACAACAATAAATAAAGAACATTTAAATGACAGGGCCTTTTGAAGGATAGATCTCACCACTTCACAACTGATTAACAGATGTACTCAACCACGTAACGCTGCACAGGAGCGATAGAAAAGTCCTCGAACCCTATATCATGAAATGATGCAGCGTCCAAAGATGGTCAGTGGCACAATTATTGGCATGTAACTTAGGGGATAGGGATAAAATAATACATTTATCAAAATCCATTCATAAATCATATGTATCACATTCGAATACATATAAATAGGATACTGGGATAGGGACAAGGGTTATGAACATGAGAGTTTAAAATATTTACCTGAACTGTGTTGCTCGCTCTATACTAAATACACCCATGGGCTATATGGGTCCAGCTTTCCATGCTGGAAGGGCCCCACTGTGCATTAGCTATGCGAACCAAGGAAAAATTGAGAAAAGTTTTGAGACACTAATATATATATATATATAATATGTGTTCACCAAGTGAACAGTCATATGGAACACCAAATCCAACAAACGTTGTTTCCAGTGTTGATTCCCTCGGGACCTACACCTTCACGGTGAGCCACACACTTCCCTTTAAGCCCAAATTAAAATAGCTTGCACATAAAACAACCATTAACCCAGAAGTCATTTATTAAGGTATTTACCAATTTGGTATCATCATACCAATATTCTTGCTAGTTATTATAATCATCCCAAACTAATCCATATAACCAAATTGACTCCCAAGTTTCATTTAAAATCCAAGCCATGGCCACCAAGGCCATACAAAAATCATATTTATCTATTAATCTTTTAATACAATGAAATAGGTTCAAAAGATAAGTTAAATCATGCAATTATCTATATTATGAACCAAGTTTACAAAGTGGGATGAGGTTAATCCCATTATCAAGCCAAAATTTCATCAATTTGGGAAAAGCAATGTACCCAATTCTAACCATTACAATAATGCATCAATTCAGTCCATAAAATCATCAATTAAAGCATGAATAATCAATTTAAAACATGGGATAAGTAATTAAAGTAAAAAAAATTAAAATCCCTTAACCCAATTTCAAAGCCATCAATTCAAATCATATCAAAGACATCAATTCAAATCATACACATATTCAATAAATTAACACTACAATATAAAATTAAAGTTAATAAAAGAGAAACATGCTTGAAATACCAAAGAATTTGAAGAGAAATTAAAGTTTGGATCTTGAATGGCGAATCCTTTGTAAAACCCTTGAATATTCTTGAGTTTTGAGTTTAAGAGAGAAAGAATGGTGCTTGATATTTGAAAAATGATGGAAAAGGGTCAATTTTATGTTTATAAGTTGTACAAGGGGTAAAAATACCAAAAGCCGCTCACCACAAGTGAAAAAATAAAAATTGGATGAAATTAAATTAGGAGCATGGCACGCCTTATCACACTGGGTAGCCTCTGTGTCACACCCTTATCGCAGAGTTTATCCTCCATGGAACACCACTATCACAGAGGATTACTGCCTCTAGGTTCTAAAATGACCCTAAATCCCTCTAAAAAATTCCAAAACTTTTTCAAAACACCCTTTTAACATAATTCAAGTAAGAAATTGACATTACGCATGCGAGAGGATAAAAAATAAAATTGTTGAAATTTTGAGGGGTCTTACAATAATATATGTTGAGGTACCAAAATATTTGAAAATTCTTTGTGGCTCTATTTGTGTATCCGAATTGAGCTGACATTGATTATTATCTCTTCGGCTCTAAAGGAAAATCTGGAAGGTGTATATAGACTTCATAAGTCTCTCATGGACTCCAGATGACTATATATATAGATTCAAGTGTATACAAGTAGAATAGACATGCATTATATTCATTATTATCATCTTTCCTATTAGATTATGGCATGCATCATACACATCTTGTCCATTTGGTTGATTTGGTGCATTGAGTGGATATTTGGACTTTAGTAGTAATTATTATTCCCTTAATGTGAATTGTCAGACTTATTGAATTGAGATTTTGTGCCTATCTGATTTTAATCATGATGACCTAATTTTTTCTATTATTGCTAGATTAGGGTGTCTTTCCTCAGAGTGCACATTATTTTATAATTTCGGATGGTTGATTTGTTGGCTCTTGCTATTATATTGAATTATGATTTTTCAATGATGATGTTAAAGTTCATGATGTTAGTACTCATACTTTTTACTTTCTATATCTTATGTACAGGTACTAAGTCGATGGTACCTAAATATTGATTAATTTTGTGTTGGTGATCACTTGCAGAGATTCTTAAGATAGTGGTTGTTGATCCTTGCCAACCTAGATTCTCCTTATATCCTTGTCTATTCTTTTTATTTTGTATTTAGAATTAATGGACCTTTTGTTGTATTATTCTTTTACTTAATGGCTTGTAACCATGACTACCAAACCTGGGATCGATATTGGTTTTCTTATCTTTCTTATTTAATTGTGCTAAAGCATTATTTTTTTTATTTTAGTTTAGAATTTTACTTCTTCCACTTTAATTTAATTTAATATATTTATTGGATTGAGTTTAGGCTTATCCTCCCTAGTAGATATGATAGGTGTCATCAAGGTCCCATTTTTGGGTCATAACAAGTTGGTATTGAGTCCCATTATCATTAATATCTCAAGTTCATTTCATATTTAGTAGAGTCTCAGATTGGTATAGAGACGTCGATTATCTATATTTGGGAGGTTGTAGGACTTTACGAAAAATCCTTCCTTCTTTATTATCATGCAAAATGATCATTATTTTTAAAAAAAATGAGATTCTTTTATTTTTCTCTCATAGATGATGAGGACTTGTGCATCTTTGGACGGAGGTCAAAAGCCTATTCCAACCTCATTATCGACTGCCTGCGTTAGGGAACATAAATGGGGTAGAGGACATGATAGAGGTTGAGGCAGGTGCCATAGTAGGGGTAGAGCTTTGTTGTCACTCAAATTCCCTATCAAGGAAAAATATCCTAAGGTTGAGTATGAGGAAAACAATATTTAGATTCTGTATGAGGAAAACAATATTTAGATTCTATCTGATGAGGTGGATAAGATCATGCTTCACTGGATTTTATTATTTCACTGGTACTTCAGGACACCTTAATTTGTATTTTGGATGATTTGTATAGTTTGGCTTAGGGTTGTTGACTGATCGATACTCCTCAGGGTTATCAAACTAGAGTTTAAGCACAAACTCTGAATTAGAAAACCATTCCAGTCTTTCTAGTTCAATAGTTCAGCCAACCTCTAGATATGATGGAATGCATCTTCCAAGAGTAGTAGTTACAGGTGGAGTTAGGGCATCTATGTTATATGGGGAGTAATAGAGGTTCCAGAGGCTCAGAAAGATGAACCCACCTTAATTTCAAGGTATCCAAAGCAAGGATGCAAATGAGTTTCTAGTTAGTTGTCATGGGAGGCTCTAGAGTGTGGGGTTTGTTCAATTCCACGAGTTCGATTTCATAGAATTGTAGATATATGGCCCTGCCAAGTAGTGGTATTAGTTATATATTAACTCTTGGCCAACAGGTTCTCCTTTAATGACTTGGGCTATGTTTGGACATGTTTTCTTCATTTTAGCACTTGACAGAGAATGGTTTCTCAGTTACTGGGTATAAAACTTGGTTTTATACATTATCCTATCATGCCATAGTGATTATACTAGATGAGACTAAGATGATCCTGATATTTTTGAGAGTTTTGACCCTCAAGATTAGAGAAATGGTGTTCCGTATATCCTAGTCCGGGGTTACTAGTAGTTGCAACAACTAAGAAGTTTAAGCTCATACATCATTAAGAATATTGTCACGATTAAAAATTGGCATGTTATGGAACCTATGCACCTCTAGTACAAGTAAGACTATCCCAACCCAAAAACACAAGTTAAGGATAAAGAAGCAAAAGACCAGAGAAATAAACCTAAAATATAAATATATAAATAAAAAAGAATAATTTCCACAATACATCCCTGGGTCTGGTTGTCACAAGTACAAACCTTTAATATAGATTTGTAACATGTATACTAAGATATCTTGTATGCAAAAGAAAGCACAAGCTAATAAGGAAAAGATCAGTGTAAGCTTGAAATCCATCTACTGCTACCTCGATCTCTGCAATGCCAAATCAATAAGAAATGATCTACACACTGCTACTCGATCCAATACCTGCACGGAGTGAAGAAAACAAGAAAAAAGAAAGAAAAGCAAGGGTGAGTATGAAAATCCACGTGTACACTATAAGAATCACTGATAATTGATCCTACCAAAGTGATGGTGAGAACCCCCACATAGGCTACCAAAGTTATCCAAATAATCTACAACCTCCAAAACATAATACTTAATCCTACCAAGGTAACCCAATCCAACGGTCAATAACCATAACCAGAACAGGGTAGCACTATAACATATGTGAGTCAACACTAGCCACTTTATGATCCATGTTAGAGAGAAACACTTATACAAAAGACTAACTCCACAACATATATATTTTAGGCTTAATCACATGATATCGACCAAAAATTATGGGATTAAATAAGGAGAGGTTTTATAAAGATTCAATAACATGCTACCGAAGGTACAATCCAACGATCTCTCAAATTAATCCATGGCCTTACTCTAAGTATCATAATATCTCAACTACAAATCCACATATGATGATGTAAAGTAATATATTAAAGTGAAATGGATGATCAAAATACAATATCAAAAACAAGTTTCCAACATTATAACATAGTACAAGAGTAAACACTAACACAGTATCAACCTTACAAAGAAAGATAATGCAATGCAAGTGACACATTGAAATATAGTGATGATGATAATGATGATCATGGTGTGATATACTCAAGGTTATAATATAACCTTTATATAGTACTGCTCTTTAGGTAGGATCCATGGGGGTTCTACAAAACATATACAATCTAATAACTAATATCAATACCGATCCAATATCCATAACTCTTCTTCGGTACATGATCTTCGACAAAGGGTTTTGAAGGTATCACATTTCAATCAGAAAACTAGTATTTCGATAGTGGTGTTTATTTTTGATGAATGTATGTATGATATTATGATGTAATTCTCACAACCAAACTAGAATAAAAATCTCAAATCCAACTAATATAAAAGCACATGAGCTAAGATCCACTCTATATGCCAACCATCCATGATCCAACATATGTCATGTGCCATTTAAGCAAAATATTCAAGTAAGACATCAATAATGTCATTTTATAAAACACAATAAACTTTGTCCCTTGTAAAATTTCTTGAGTTTTGGACATTCTGGAAAAGGTACGATTCATGTGTACTAGTAGTAAGCTAAGGTACAATTTGGTGTCCCTCTTCTCGTATGATGGATGGTGAGTTTTGGTTGAATTCTTCCCAAGGTACTAGTTAGAATCTTACTTCTCATATGATAGGGTAAGAGTGGCATCTTGCCAAGTCGTATGATGCCTATTGTCTAATCTAGTGGATTCTGACCAAGGTACGGTTCCCACGATACTACTCGTATGTTAGGATATGAGTTGGGCATGTGTGGTCGTATGTTGGGCAGTGTGGAGGTTCAAGGTGGTTCTAGGGTATGATTCTAGGGTACCACTTTTACCCTAGGGTACGGTTTAGGGGGATGGGTTGTACCCTCCTGTGGTTGAGTTTTTAGTTTTTAAGCTGAAGATAGTCTGGACATTTCCCACCTCAAAAACCTTATGTCCCCATGTTATATAACCCTAGGTGGCCTCTCATAATTCACTTTGGGAAGATAAAAACACTCTCAAATCCTCTATAAACTCTCCCAAGAAAGTTGGCTAGGGTTTACATCAAGGTGGTCATCTAAAGGCTCAAGAGTCAAGTTTTTTTCCATAAATCTTTGTAAATAAGGCATGTTACTCCTCCCTCATTGTTATTTCCAACTAAAGAAATGTGTTAATATTTTTTAAAAATTGATTAGGAATTATAAATGGTGGTTTTGAAAACCAATGTTGAGGGTTTTGATGCATATTGTTGAGTATTGTTTACTCTTGGCCTACATTATGTTTTCACATGTTTTTGGTGATGGTTTTAACATGTGGGTGCTCGTTGGTTGTGGTTTTACAAATGGTCTTTTGGTAACCCTAAACTTGATGGTTTATGCTCTGGTTTTGGTCTTGGTAAAGGTATGCTCTCAATATGCTTGATAAAATGCCTGTGAGAATGTTTTTACTCTATTATTGAACTTTCATTGAAGCTATTGCATAGAACCCTAAATTGGTTTGAATGGTTTTGGAATGATTTAAATGGTTTTTAGTGGTATGAATGGTTTGAGATGGTTAAATTGTAAGGTCTTGGTGGTTTTTGTCATGGTTTAATTAAAAACCTTACGGGATACACGGGAAAACCCCAAGTAAATGTAATAATGAAATTGGTTTGAATGATGAATGTCTTATGGGATACATGGGAATAACCCAAGAAAATTTGATAATGAAACACTTGTGGGGTACATGGGACTCCTCCAAGTCAACTTAATAATGTAATCTATGGGTACATGGGAATCCCTTTGCTTCTTTAAAAGGTTGGCTACGGACATTGCTTGCAAGCTATAGTTTGTATGAAGATACCACCGCTTATAACCTTGGTTAATAATAAATGGAATGGTGGTTTGGTTGTGTGGTAATGGTTTTAATTGGAAAATAATGACGGGGTGTGATAGCTTGCCGTGAAGGTGTGAGTCCATAGGATAGACATTGGAATCTCATGTTTTCCAACATGAGGATAGGTTATGGCAACCGCATAATGTACTTATGGGGTACATGGGAATCCCCTAAGTTACATTTGTATATATGTATCATGGAGAGCGAAGGGTATATGGTATTCCCCTACTCCTGTGGTATCTCCGGTTCATACAGCTACACGCATCGGGGCCTATTTAGGGGGTAACACTGGACCCGTATAATCCAAGGATAGTTCTAGTACGGTTAAGTTATACATACCCAGGTTAATGGTTTTAAAGGCATGCTAAACCTAGTTCCCTCTCCTGGCATGAATATATATATATATATATTTATATATATATATGTATATATGTATGGTTGTGAATGCATATGGTTGTTTATTTTAAAGGTTGGCATTATTTTATCCTTATCCTGAGTGCATGCTAGCGTTCACCTGCTAACCCATCTTCGAGCGCTGTATCCACACGCGATGCATGAACCGACCATACTTCTCCTCTTGCTCATTGATTCAATTCGGGGACAGCCAGTGTTGGATTAAAGTGGTGGGATTCTTTAGTTCGAAAGGCATCCATTTTATGTCATGGATTACTTTACATACTTTTGTCTTTTCACATACTTTGGTTTTTGTCTATGGACGGGGGCATGTCCCGACTAAATACTCTTTGGTTTGGTTTAGAGGCTTTGTATGGACAACTATGAATTTGGGTATAGATTGATCCTGTTATATTTATATATATACATTGGATTATTGTTTTTAGCTTGGTTGGTTAGTTATTATATGGATTGACTTGGTTGGGTTGGTCTAGTAAGTATACCTATCCCAAAGTCATTATACCTTGTAATTTGCTATCTTGTTATATGTTTGGAATTCATCTGATGCATGGTATATGTTAGTTCGTCGGATTGGGTGTCAGGGGTGGTCTTCGGTCCCGGTTGGACTTGAGATTCCTATTATGACAAGGCCCCAGTTCTATTCATTTCATTTTAATCCCCCACTCAGGCATTATGTCAACCACCAAGGCATAAAATGCACTTATAAAACCAATATTATCAGACAAAGCCCCCACACGGGCAACACACAACAAATATCATCTATAGTCACCAACTACAATTATATAAGCCCCCACACAGTGTCACAATAGTAATAATAAATGATTGAGCCTCCATAGGGCATACAAACCTAATTAATTACTCAAGTCCTTAGATATTTCACATAGGTTCCACATGGAAGAACAAAATAAATACAAAATCCAATGACAAAATATTGTGAAACTACTCAAACCTAGCTCATTCAAACCTTAATACACAACAACCAATATGAGTTTATTTATACTCTAGGCGATATCTAGGGTTGACCATTTTATCATTTCGGTAATAACATAGTTGTCCCTAGAATTTGCTAAAGTCACATCATCACAATAAAGGCCGCTATACAAGTTCTAAGACCCCAAAGTAAGCACCCAATAATAATAATAATAATAATAATAATAATAATAATAATAATCCAAACCTAAGTTATTAACTACAATCTATTCTATGGATATGTAAAAGAAATAATATTAGTTAGCTAAGGCAATAAACTAACTACAATCCATTATTAAGACTTCGATACCCATGGAAATGCTCGTCATGTTATCTAAGTGGGACCCCCAACCTAAATGGATCACAACATGTCGACAATCAAGCAACTAACACACAAACACTTTGGAAAAAGATCAAGGTACATCTTAGCTTGTCTTAACTGAAGATCTGCAAATACAAATACTGCACAAATCCCCGACCAGAAGGTCAAATCCCTTGAAACATCTCCAATCATAACCAAACTATAAAATATGATACCTACACATTAAAAGAAAGTCAATGGTACCCATATTCACTATATTTAAGACGGATCTAAAAATGGTCTCAAAAAATAGGTTCAAAATTAAAAGGGGTAAATTTATAATTTTTTTGAGAAATATGTTTCCCATACTCGTAGGAGTCTACAACTGAAAACTCATGTGAAAATGAATTAAAAATGAGGTTCAAATCAAAGAAAAACCATATTCAAGATTTAACGGCAAAATCTCCAAAACTCATTTTGAAATCAAGAACTTGATGTTATTTTGAAGAAAAAATTATGAAAAAATGATAATTATAAGATTCGAAAACTTACCCATGGATGAAATCTCAAAAAAAAAAAGAACTCCTTTGGAATTGCCCAATTGAGCTACCAAGCCCCAAAATAATGAAAATGGGGTTTTGATTCTCAACTTGAATGAAAATCATGAAAAATAAAATACAAGTTCATGAAAAATGGGAAAAATAGAGTTCTAAATTGATAGATAATGATTATTCTAGAAAAACACATCGAAAATTATCAAAATCAAACCTTTCTAGATCCCAAAATATCAAAAATACAAAAAGCATTCAATTTTGGTCCAACCATCAATGATGGTTGTGAAAGAGGAACAAAGTTCCCTTTTGCGACCTGGAAAAATGGTCAAATGGTCTCAAACATGGTCAAAAGTTCAATTTTGCGACCACCCCAGCACCACCAATTTCAAAAACTTATTTTGATCCCCAAAAGTCATTCGAAACCCTATGAACATGATCCGATATTGAAATTTGATTTTAAAACATATTTTGAATCCAGTGGAATCATTAAATTTATGAGAAAAAGGTCATTATTATAAAATTGACTCTTGGGACCCTATTTACACTATTTTGAACCAAGCATCAAAATGGAATGTAAAAGCCACAAAATCAAACAAACCCCGCTGCTATCTAAATTTGATATTTTGGATTTGCTGGCATGGTTCGTTTTTCCATCCAACACTCAAATCTCGATATGTTGACCAAAGTCAACTATTATCTCTTAAAGTCTCAGAATGACCTATACTCACCCAAAACTTTCCCTAAGGTCTTGGGAACTGTGCCAACTATTTTTAAAACTCATAAACCAGATAGCATACTACGAAGAGGGGTAAAATGGTCAAAACACATAAAAAGAAAAATCATCCAAATTTCGGTCATTACAAGTATGTGGATCTAAGGGACAAGATATATGTATTATAAGATGGTTCATTGGTACTTAATATAAAGGTAGGGGAAGCTACCCAGATGTTTGAGGAAAGGTATTCTGGAGGGGATATTTTTTTTTTAAGAAAGGTTTCTCAAGGTTTTTTTAAGTTTTTTTGGTCGTGGAGGTCATTTTGA
The DNA here is from genome assembly GCA_030864215.1 of Capsicum pubescens. Classification (NCBI taxonomy): domain Eukaryota; kingdom Viridiplantae; phylum Streptophyta; class Magnoliopsida; order Solanales; family Solanaceae; genus Capsicum; species Capsicum pubescens. The sequence continues at coordinate 71,676,864 of CM061545.1, forward strand.
TTATTTTGTTCACCTGGGTTCATCTTAGTAGGTTCCAATCTATGCCTATTAATTTATATATGGTGATCTAGGGAATTATAAGAAGAATTTACCATAGTTCAGATAAAGGGCTCCATCATAGAGTCTTCACACTCCATCCAAGATTACAACACCACTAACTAGGGGTCTGGGTAGACCTCAAGGAGATATAGTTGTACCATAGGCTATTCGAGAAGGTGGTATAAGAGTTGTTTAGGCAAGAAGTGATAGGGCTCAGTGTTATGCTTTTCTGGGTAAAAGGCCCGACACACAGTCTTTGGATGTAATTATTACAAGTATCATCTTAATATACCATCGACCTACTTATGTGTTATTTGATCCTAGTTCTACAATACTATGTATGTGTAATTACATTACATCGGGTCTTGATAAGATGTATGAGTCTTTTATTATTCCTATTTGTATTTCTACCTATCAGGTAATTCTTTAATGGTTGATCAAATGTACCGATCTTATGATTTGGCCTTGTTGGGGTATGATACATAAGTAGATCTGATTATTCTAGATATAGTTAAATTTGATGTAATTCAAGGTGTGGATTGACTTTTTCCTACCATATTATCTTGTATTATCATGCCAAGATAGTTACTTTTCTCATGCCGAGTGTCTCGAAGTTGGAGTAGAATGATACTTAAGGTTTTATCCTAAGGAGGTGATTTTTTTTCTCCAAGCTCAGTTGTTGGTATAGAAGGGGTATTTTTATATTTTTCATATGTACATGATACTAGCATCAAGATTCCCCCATTAGAGTCAGTGTGGGTGGTTAGAAAGTTTATGGATGTGTTTCTTATCAATATTGTTAGGTGTTCCTCTGGATAGAGATATTGATTTTGACATCAATTTAGATCTGGTCACTAAGACCATATTTATTCCTCCCTATAGGATGGCTCTAATGGATTTAAATAAGTTAAAGGACCAGCTTCAATATTTACTGTGTAAGAGGTTCATTAGATTGAGTATTTTCCCTTATTGCTCTGATATTGTTCATGTAGAAAAAGGATGGTCAATGTGGATGTGTATTGATTATCGACTATTGAACAAAGTGGGCATCGAGAATAAGTAACCTATGTTGTTTATTAATGACTTATTTGATTAGCTTCAGGGTGCTTTTATCTTTTCAAAAATTAACTAGAGGTCAGGGTATCATCAATTAAAGATTCAGGCATTAAAAATTCCTAAGGCAACTTTCAGGACTCGATATGATCATTTGGAGTTCTTGTTTATATCCTTTGTCTTGACCAATATCTTGGTGGAACTTATGGAGTTGATAAATAGGGTGTTTCAGCCTTGATTCTTTTGTGATTGTTATCATGGATGATGTCTTGATTTTTTCCAAGAGAAAAGTAGATCATATGAAGCTTTTAAGGGTTGTACTTCAAATATTAAGGAATGAGAAGTTGTATTCTATGTTCTCAAAGTGTGAGGTTTGGCTTAGTTTCGTGGAATTTTTGTGTCATGGGGTTTCCAAAAATGGTATCATGGTCGATTCGACAAAGGTTGAGGAGGTTCAAAATTGGTCTAAACCTTCTTCATCTACCTAGATTAGTAGCATTATTGGTTTGGCCAGGTATTATAGACGGTTTGTGTAGGGATTTTCTTTTATTATTGCTCTTTTGACTAGATTTACTCAAAAAAATATTGCCTTGCAGTAGTCTGATGTGTGTGAGAAGATCTTTTAAAATCTCAATACTTTGTTGACTTTGGCACCTATTTAGAACTTACCTATGAAAGGTGAGATTTCTACAATATATTGTGATGCTTCGGGAGTTGGCCTTGGTGGTATGTTGATGCAACACAGGTAACAACTCTTGTTGTGATTTTCATCTTTACTTGTATTTTGACTGTTTTGCTATTCCTCATGGTTATTATATATAATTTAGATGTGGGGATAGTTGGCATGATCTCTAAAGCGATCGGGAGTGATTTAAGTGGGTGTTCCATATATGTGATTAGTTAAATATTAGTTTGACTTTGATAAATATTTTCTGATTCGAGCTTCAAATGATAATTCTTTTCAGTTCAATTAGATCCGAAATATCGATTTTGGGTTAGTATCCTACTTAGTTTAGGTTTTGAGCCTTTATTTTTAATTTTTTCCTATTGGATGAGAAACTAGTTAAATTTAGCCTAAAGGGATCCTGAGGGTTAACTTATGAAAAACAATCTCTTTCGTAAATTTAACGATTCTATTGAGTCCAAAACATCAAAATTAGTCTAGAAGCATATTCGGATTATTTCTGTGATGTGAACAAATCTTGTGGGTTTATTCAGAGACATTTCTAGACTTGTGCACGACTGGATTGTTGATAACTGGTGCCCCATGAATCCTTATTCATATTTGCAAGTCCCTAGATACAATCACAGAGAAAAAAAAATATTGTTCATTTCCAAAGTGATGATGGGACTGCATTCACGAATAGTTGCCTTTTTCGATCTTTATCACGACCGTGATGACTTGACGACATTTGCAAGACTTGGTTCGGGTTGGTCTTCATATTTGTAGCGGGGTCCGATATTTGTAAAAAACAAATTATACTTGAACAAAAATTAATTTCCTTCCTGTCCAAAACCCCATTTTCATAAATTTTAGATTTTAGTTCTTGGAGATTTCAAAGATAAATTTTATCAATCTTGTGAGGTAAACTCTAAACTCATATTTTCATCATTTTTCATTGATTTCATCTTCAAAACAACTTCAAAACTTGAATTTCAAATTAATAATTTTGGAGTTTTACTCAGTATTCGGAAAAAAAATTCATCAATTTTAAGCATGATTTAAACTTGTTTTTCAATGGGTTTTCATATTTAGAGTCCTTGATGTATGAAAATTTTAATTCTTAATAAAATTAGAAAATTGATCTACTGGACCCTTGTACTTGTCTAAGTTTGTAGTGTGGACTCCTCTACTTCGTTCTTTTATTAACCGAACCCCTCAACCCATCATTTTAAACCTTTTTTTGACAACACAATTTTTTAATACCACATAAAAAATTAAATATTTTAACAAATAATTAATCAAATATCACCCACCTACCCACCTCTCATCGTCTTCATACCTACCATCCACTTTGTTCTCCTCTCATTCTCCCATCCTCTCTTTGTTCTCTTCTTCATCAAAACTCTCGCCCCCTCCTTCCTTTCTCCCTTTCTATGCATTTTTTTCTTCAGATCCCTTTTCCCACTTCATTTCTTTTTCTTTACACCCTTTATACTGCAAAATCATGAAAATTGAAAAAGAGATTATAAAAAGTTTTAAATAAAAAACTATTTTGTGGTGTTCTTCATTATTCGTAGTATTATCTGGTAGTAGGAGGATGAAAATTTTGTGATTTAATTTTGTTTTTTATTTAATTTATTTTAAGGAATAATACTTTTTTCTCTTTAATATGGTGAAGAAGAGATCTGTAGATTCAACTTCAAAATTTGGTTTAAGTAAATATGACTTTTGTATTAAAGAGAAAAACAAAGCAAAAAACAATTGTTGAAACTTTAAAGGTAGTGAAAATGTCGGAAGGGTGGAATCGGAAAGTTTAATTGATTGAACTAAGAACTTTGAAAAAAATTAATTTTTTTGGTGATAGGGCCATAAACAAAAAAATTTAATTACCAAGTTCCATTGTTAAAGCTATGTTGAGGAGCTTGGAGTGGTTGAAAGGTGGATAAAGAAAAGAGGGTGGGGTGGAGGAAAGAAGAAGAGTGTCATCAAGATTTTTCTTTTTTTTTAAAGTGTCCTTTTATTTATCTATTTTAATTATTTTCAGTAAAAAATATATGGGTATGTGTCTTATGCACGTGATTTAATGTGTTTACTCCAAATCAACCATCAAATTTCCACATAGGCTTTGTTATTGATCAAAGGGATTTAAAATATTGTGTTTTGATGGGTTGAGGGGTTCAGTTGATAAAATGCTAAGTAGAGGTGTCCACATTACAAAATCGGATAAGTATAAGTGTCCAGTAGATTATTTTGCCAATAAAATTTAGTTTTATCATTTTTCCTTTGAGGTCGATTTTTAAAATATTTTTAAACCTGAAATAAAAGTAGTTAATATGGGTATCGTTCAACTTTTTTCATATGTAATTTATATTTTTGATGGATTTTATTTATTTCGAAGCCGCGCATAAAGAAAAGGCTTCATATTGAAAGGTCCAGGCTTGTGTTTTGGCTTTTTGAGGTAGGTTATGGCTTAACATTCTCCGAAGTGGACTGGGTAGTTAACCATTCATATTAAACATGCTATTGGTTGAGAATTTTATCATGAGAATCATATCGTGAACTAGTTATTATTATAGTGATACTCGAGTGGGGGATTAAGTGAATATTATATTTGGCTTAAGAGATGATTATTATGGTGATACCTGAGAGAGGGTTGACATTGGTCTTGGTTGAGCATTATTTTCCATCTATTTTATGATGCCTAAGAAAATTAAAAGTTGGCCTGTGAAGCCCATTTATTAATAATAAAAAATATTTACAAACCTGGCCAAAAAGTGACCCGATCCGGGAGAATAAACAAATATCTATTTTGACAACAATATCAATATTAGGAAAGTGGAATTGGGAAAGTTCAAGAAAGATCTAACAAAATCTCTCTTCTCCGATCAACTCTTTCTCTTTGAATATCTTCCCATGTTCTTTTTGTTACATATTTAAGATGATTACTTTATCATCTTTATATTACTTGTGTAGCCTAGAGCCCAAAGTGAAATGCCTCCAAATCTTGAAAGCTAAGTGTTATTCTTCTCATTTATTTTAAACCAATAGCTTTAATCTATTATATTTGAAGAGTTAAGTAAATAACAGTAGTTTTTCCAAATTCTTGCAACATATATGGATCTTCAGGGCTGGTCATTTGTAACGCCCCGGAAGTACCCCCTGGACGTCACACAGTGCTCAAAACTATGAGTAGTCCTAAGCTAACCCTTTAAGCCTTCTAAACTTGGAACTTATGATATCAGTAAACTAACATATAAAATCTGAAGATAACTGTATTAATATCCTTACTGAAAGTCTTAAACTTGGAAATCTTGAAAACGATCACTTCTGAATCTAAAATAGAAGGTAGTCGGAGAAGCCTCTACTTCTAACTAGAGAGCCACTGGGACAAGCCCTAGCTGACCCGAACTTAACAGAAATCAAATAACTAAAACACTTCATCAATATAAAAGTTTGATAAAATGGGCCCTCAAACTATGAGGACCCACTAAAAGTTGGGATGTAGGTAGAGATGCATGTAGTCAATCACGCTGCTGAAACTGAGTACCAAAACCTACATTATGAGATAATGTAGCACATAGATATATATGTGGATCAGTACTTCTGAAATGTACTAAGTAGGTGGGGGTGGACGCATAAGTAAAACAATAACTCAATATGCACATGGACTTTCAAATAATGCATGCTAAGTGTAAATGACTCACCTTGGGCTTGAATAAAACAAAGAATGCAAGATCATAAAACATGAGTGATGAAGCATAGGAATAAACTTTGTGAGACATAACCCTTAGTTCTAAAAGATTTAGTTTTTATTCTTTCTTAGGGAGTTTCTTCTAACCGACATAATCCGTGTGAGCTACCATGGAGTCCAACGTCTTACCCACGTTGGGGAGAGCTATCATACCCTTGCCGCCGGAATAGAACCTTAACTTAAGTGATCACTATACTTAACCCATATTGGGACTTAAACCTACATGAGTACGTAGTTCTGGGGAATGTGACCTTGGACTCATACCCGACTCGGAGCTAAATACTACTCCCATGTTACTTATATGCTCATATTTTAGGATATCCACCTTAAAATAACATAAGGGTCTATAGAATAAAAACTAGTTATGCATCTTTTTCTTTAAATCATAATCAGGATGAACAAATATGGATTTCATATCTTATCTTAGTATCAAAAGATCAATCTTTACTTTAAATCATGATATAAAACTTATCAATGGAGCTTAGGAGCATAATCTTCTTGTAAACTCAATACTTGTACTTAGGACTTATAATATATGCTTAAATTCTCATAAATTCATGACAAAAATTGATGCTCAATAATCATCTTGAAATATTTCAACAACTCAGTCAAAATAATGAAACTAAAATCACAATATGAATCTTATAAGTTAAAACACGAACATAAGCAATTCTTGATATACTTAAATCTTTCAATCTCATGGTAATAACATGCTTCAAGAATATAGAAATTTAGGTATGAACCTTAATAAAAAATAAGTAAATTAACTCTTAAAATCATGCACTTTGGGCACAAGGGTGCCCTTGTTCATAAACAACACATACCTTAAACTTTTAACTTGGAAGAGAAATACCAATCTTGATGCTTTCTTGAAGGTTCTTGAACTTAGGGAGCTTGAATTCTTGATTTCTTGGGGACAAAGGAATTGAATTTGTGTTCTTGGGGAAAGGGAATGATTTTCTTGGGAGGATAATTCGAGAAGAATGGCAAAATTATGCCTTAACTAATGCCCAAGTCGTGTTATGAATGATTGGGTTGAGGGGGAAAAGACCCAATTTCCTCTTTGTCATTTAAATTCAAAACTAGATAAAATAATGTCACCATGATGTGGTCTAATCGCGGTCGCTGTATTCCCTCACCGCGATGCGGTGAATATGAGTTCGGGACTATTGCCGCGCCGCGGTCTTATCGTGGTGACCCTCTGGTTCTCTGATCCAAACATGACCCTAACCCTATTTGAAAATCCAACATTTCTCTGAGACATGCTCTTTACAACTCTGAATATGAATTAACTCAAAAACCAACATCTCTGGGTCGGGAAGACCAAGTTAAAAATCCTCTCAGTTTAGAACCCTTAAAAATGCCTGAGTCCTCAACACTTTGTGAAATTTCTTATCCTTAAGACCCTTATGCATACAACTAGAAATTGAACTGAGCTAAGAATTCTATGGGGTATTACATCATTGTACCTCCATAATTGCTATAATGCCACTAATTTTCTACTGAGTTACCTTAACTCCATATGTTCGAGTTGTTCCTTGGGTACTTCTATTTGGTAAGCTTCAAATTTCTTCAATCCATGGGTTGAATCTCATAGAAAATTGATACCACCATCAGATCTACAAAAATAGTACTTTTAACTATGATATTTGTGTGACCTCCTTTTTCTTCCCCTCTTTAGCCTCAGTTTTCTTTTTAGCATCCGGAGACAACCTTTTTGTTTACTTCACCTCAACAACTTAATATTTTGATTCACCTACCTTTTCAACATCATTTATCATGAGTTTGACCTCCTCATCAAAACCTACTGATATAGGAGTATCGACAGTCATTTTACTATCTCTAGTGGTCACAACCATATAATGACTGTCATTCTTTGGATTCTAGATAGTGTTACTTGAAAGTCTACCTTTCTAATATTGTATCAAACCTATAGAAGTCTGGACAAATTATTGCTCATGTTACTTAATAGCAGTAGCATGTGACTCCACCTTTTGGCTCATCTAAAAAATATCAGCTTAAATCTCCTTTAGTCTATCATCAGTATCTTCTTCCCCTTTTCAACACTTTAGAGAGTAGCTCCTCGACCCTAGTATTACTTGAATCAGTTTCTCAACTATCGAAAGGAATGTACAATCCACTTTTGTCATTTTTGTAACCATCTATCATCTTTCAATCACTATCTCTACCTCTACTCCTATCTCTATACCCTCAATTAGTTATAGTTGTTCTTCTTGTAATAGTTTCGACCTTGATTCTCTTGACCTTGGCATCAAGTATCTTGATTTTAACCTTAGTCTTTGGTTTGAATATTGGCCACCTGATTATCCAAATAATAAGCCTCATTATCAAAATTAGAATCATCATGTCTCGGTGCTTTACTTTGAGAACCAACTACATGGACCTTTTCTACCCATATATCAGTGAACTATTTTATAATCAAAATCAATTCGATTCCCATCTGTTCCACTTTTTAAGCAAGCTCATCTACCTTTTGCTTTCCTATATATTCTCTAGTTGAATAAGTATCTGCGGGAATGTCATACTCCTAAGTACACCAACCCCTATTTTGGTGATTCTATCCCATATCACTGAATCTTACTCCTAAGTTAGACTCATGAATGCACTTCCTATAACAGAGTTAGTTATAATGATGTTGTTGGAATTCAAAGATCTATAAAAGATTTCAGGCAAACCGTGCTCAGGGATTTTATGATTTGAGACTAGTTACAACTTTTTCTTAAACCTCAACCATGTTTCACATAATTCTTCTAAATAAAATTGCTTGAAGTTATAAATCACATCTTTTAGATGCAACATTTAGTGTGGTGGGAAAAACCATTCCAAGAAGGTTATCTTTAACTCCTTCCAAGCAGTGACTGATCCTTCGGGTAACTCTGCCAGCCATAGAGTAGCTTCACTAGGCAATGAGAAAAGAAATAACCATAGTTTTATAGCATCATGATTCAAACCAGGTATCTTTTAGGAGTTTCAAATTCCTACAAAGTTTATTATATACATATTTTCATCAATAGTAGTATGGCCAGTGAATACTTTTTAAAGTACAATAATTGTATCATTATGATTTTGATGATAAACTTAGTCCCAACTAGTAGCGGGGTTAGAACTTTAGCATTTGTTGAACCTGCATCATCCTGATCAGGGTCATAATCTTCTTTATTATACTGTGGGGACATAACGACGAGGATGCTCATCGCCCCTATTACTTTTATGCCTTGCTTGTTCCTCAGCTGCAGCTAAAAAGGTTGCTTCTTCTTAACTAGCCTGCTTATCAATGGTATCGTATTAAGGTACTTCTTGTCTTTGATCCTCTCTGAAATATCCGGTAGCTTGCTCCAGAGTCTCATGAATGCCTTTATTATCCATTCTTCTCAAGTTTATCAAAATTCTCTCAATTTCAAGATCAAGTGGAATCAGAGGATTACATTGGCTTCGAGCATTAGAATGCACCGACGTGCACCTTAAAATCAACAAAAAAAAGTAAATCAGGAAATAAGGACTAACGGTTAAATAAACAAAATCGATCTAATCATAAATCATTTTCTCTAGAAATGGCATCAAAATTTGATGTCACCCAAATTACACCTCTAAAGTGAAGTGTAAAGTGGTCTCTGTCAAATATAGAACCTAACTAACATTAGAGTCGATCCCTCAGGAAATATGGATAGAAGCTCGATTTATGCAGTATTTAAGATATTAGTGAACTATTTTTGAAAAGTGAGGGGTTTAGGAAGTAGTAATTTATGAAATTAAAATTGTGAATTCTCTTAAGTTGTAATCAATAATGGTGAAACACTAGGATGGTGTTTCCTATGATTTCATAACTCCATAGGCGCTCCGTACTAGTAATCTATCCCAATGATTGGCATACAAAATTTATAAGTTAAGTGGACCTAAACGACTGGTTCACCCTTATTAGATGACTCTCCTCAGTTACACATTAATGTCTCATGAGTTTTACAATATAACCCTTATTATTTACCCCATATTAGCTTTCTTATATCACGCCCCAAAATCCCATCGGGCCGGACTGGCACCCGAAGCCGAGAAGGCCCGGGAGAACCCGTTCAAATACCTGTACTTTCACTTACATGTCACCAAAAATTTGGACAGCACTTCGTTGCATATAGAAGGGTCTAATTACCTGTATCAGCACAACATGCACAAATATATATATATATAATACTTGGCCGTCAGGGCCACCACATATACAAATATAACATCACTATATAAACTTCAATGACTTTACCCTTCCTTATGTCTACAAAGCCTCTAGGATATACATGACATAACTAGGGTCGGGACAAACCTCCCGCCCTATCATGACTCCTGTACAATAACAAAACATAAGGAACCGACTCGAAAATATCCGAAGCAAACTGGAGCTCACCAACAATAGCTGTATGACCTGGCTCCTATCTATGCTGTGTATGAGCTGAAGCACCTGTGCCTGCAACATGAAATACAGGTCCCCCGTGAGGGACGTCAGTACGAAATATGTATTGAGTATGTAAAGCTGTAAATAATCATATGTGATATGGGGGATCAAGAAAATCAGACACAAGTGAATAAATCATAATAGAAGTGAACCACACTTCATAAACACTTTTAGGATCATGTACATTATCATTAATCTGAATTGGGTTCTTGAATTCAAACACATTTGTGGAACGGTATACCTTCGTTCATTTCATTCTTTACAATTATCATTCGCCATTACCTCCTCCTCCCGAACCTCCAACCACCTAACAATAATCAAATCAATACTGTACCATACTATGACCATTAGGCTGCCCCAAGTACATATCAACTGTAATCATATCAAGTATCGGGATCGGCCCATGCTAGGCTTAATCCCCTGAGCTACCACCCACACGTATATCAAGTAACACACATAAGAGATCTTTCCAATAACTTAGTTCAAAAGCTTTTGAGATTATTACATTAGTGTTCATGCCAATATAGTACCTTTGGAACAATGATACATCAATAGGAACCAAGTAATAGACCTTCTATACAATAACGATGTAATAAAGACTCATTGGTATATCAACAATGTGTTTCAGAATCATCAATATCACAACAATGAAATAGGAGCCTTTTGGTATATCAATGAAACATTTTGACACTTTATAGAAAGGAAATAACTTCGTTGGTAACGTAGAACAATACATGTTTTTTGGACAACCTCGGAATCTTACTTGATGGAACATTGGTGTTTTCATGCCAAAGAACATCGTTAGAGTATGCTTTACATACCTCGTTGTAGATTCGGGTACCAATTCAACACAACTTCCCGCCTTTACAAATCACTTATCTACAATGAAATGTTTGGCATCTAGTATTAGCAACCCAACACCACAATGCTCTTCCATAATTCCATACAACCAATATTTGCAAAGCATTCCAAAAACCAACTTGAACAATAGGTTTATGTGTATATATATATATATATAATCATCATTTCAATACCACATCATCACACCAAATCCCTTCACAAATCAACATAATCCAACCATGCACAAGAATAATCCAACATCATTTCCAATCATCTTTCAACAACAATCAAATAACATACTTCTTATGCTCACATGCATATATATACATATCCATATAAATAACACCAACATAATTTACATCCTTACCATAAAATGACCCTTTTGATTTCGAAGTCCTGTTGGCACAAATAAGGGGTGCTTCTCGAAGCCCTCGAGACGGTGAACACAACTACGGAATCAATTTGGATTTTCTACGGTTGAATCACAAGATAATTGGAGTTGAAATTAGGCTAGGGTTTCTTATTCTTCAATAATTTGGATGATAAATGATGGATATGAGGCTAAGTATATGTATATAATGACCAATTTTCGTCCATGAGGTGATGGAAAATGACCATAGTGCCCTTAAAATTTAAGTAAATCCGAATCTGTCCATGGTGGACTGTTTTGATAGGCTAAAGTAAATCAACCATAACTCTTTGCTCCGATAATGGATTTGGGTGAAACCAATTGCATTAGAAAGAAGACTTTCGGGGATTCTCATAGATATATAGCAGCTCACACAGTTCATTTTGTAAAAGGAGTTATGATTGTTTAAAGTCGACCCAAAAATCTGTTTGGCTGCAGTACTTTTGTGTGCAGAAAATTTCTGCACATTTACTGTTCATTGCGTCCACCGTTTTCAAGTTTCGAACATGCTCGCTTATATCCGATACTCATCTGTTTTCAGAAATCTTTATATCGTTGGAAAGATAACTCGATAAACTTCGCATAGAAACTTTGACGAGCAAATTCCGGTATAAATAAAGTCGATTCCTATACACATATAATCAAACTATACACTTGAAACCATCTCAAAATAATCAATACTCATACTTAAACTCATATATACCTAACTTATGATCAATACATATACTCCAACACATATAACCATGGCTAATTCACGTAATTAAGTACGGGGTGTTACATCTTACATCTGGGATCAAGCTATAAAGTGATGGATGATAGCTCCAAGTCTCCATTATTGATTCCTTGATTCTCTTTTCCTAATCTCTACGTCTCTGGGTTCAAGCAACAAAAGAATACAAGTTAGTTTTAATGTGGCCACTATTAAATACATCCACTGTCATGAACCATAGCCAGGCCTGGTGTAACAACTCGAGACTACCCCCTAGTCGTTACACGATGCTTACGTTCTCGAAAGACCACAAGCTAACACATTAGCTGGTACTTGCTGTGAGCACTGAATAATATAATCATGAATGTAGAAGAGTAACTGAAGTGCCATAAGGTTTTAAGTATCTGAATTCAAACCGAAATATAAATCTAGGAAAACGACTGTCTGAATCTGATAAAGTACTGATAAACTGAGAACTAACTGACTGTAATGTCTGAAAAGCCTCTAAGACTGACTGACTGAGAGTTGATGGGACAAGCCCCCAACTAACTCTACTGACTATTGAAATAAAGACATGAAATACGATAGCCTGTCCTCGGGTGATGAGGACTTACCACTGCTACTGTACTGCTGAGAATTTGAGTGACTAAGTGTGATCCGAGAACTGAGCATCAACACCTATGATATGAGACATCATAACGCAAAATAAAGGTATGCGATCAGTACTTTAAATGTACTGGTATGCTAAATGAGGTAGGTTAACATGCAAGGTTTCATGAATAGGAGTAATGATCTATCTGAATATACATGTAAAGCATGGACTACTGAATAGAGAACATGAAATCTGTAGATACTGAATATGCATAAAAGTCTATAAAATACAAAAAATACATGAAAATCTGTAGACACTGAGGATGTATGACCAAGCATATGACATGAACTGGATGAGATCTACAAACTGAAATACTAAAAATAACTAAAATCTGTATGCTTTGGTCAAACAACACTAAGACTGAATAACTGAGCTGGGACTGTAACTGAGACTATATCAGAGACTGTGGGAGGAATCATCTAACCGACATTCCCTAATTTGAGCTAATTGGGGTCCAACCTGTAACCCTAGTTGGAGGAGTGATAATACCGTGCCACGGATACTAACGCTGGCTGTGTGGATCCACTAAACTAATATCATGTCCAAAGGACTAAGGGTGTCAAGCCCGAACTGACGAGTGACCCCTGCGAGATAGTCAAGCCAAATCTGACGGGTGACTACTTATATCCAACGTTGGATACGTAGTTCTAGAGTATAGGGACTGCTACTAACGATTCCGCCTATCTGACGGGGAAGCCTCCATCCCTACACTCGTTCGGTCTAAATCCTACTCCCAACTAAATGACACTGAAATGCTAGACTATTCTGAGTTTAACTGATTGTTCTGATAATGCTCATGATATAATCTGAAGTTATTCTGAAGATACTGAGACAACATTAAGTAAACAACTACGGTTTTGGGTATTCAATACCCCCATGACTCAAAACAATAGTAGTAGCATGAAATTAAAACATTGAAGAACATAGCATGAGGACTCTTATTAAACAATTGCTCTTGTAGGCATTTTATCAAACACTTATAGTTCATGGTTTAAAATAATCATAGAATTACTAAAGGACTAGCATAATTGACATGAAATTATCATGGAAAACACTAAGTCATGATTTAGTTCAACAAGTGATAACACTAAATCATGAGAAATCGAATAACAACAATAACTTCATTAAAACATGGTATTAAATCAAAGTTCATGGAGATTAATGGATGAAATCATGATTTAAATTCAAATAACTTAAAAAGATCATAACTTTATAATTAAAAAGTGAGCTCCATGGATGAAAGGAAACCAGGGATGAACATCTAACATACCTGGGATAATGAATTTGGGAGGATTGATGGAGAGTTTTTGAGAAATTGCCTTGAATTTGAGAGCTAGGATTCTTGTTTTTGAAAAGGGGATCTTCAATTTTGAAGAAGCATTGAATAATGATGAGTACTTAGGTCACTAATAGGTTAAATCTTGTGTTTTAGACGAATTAGGGCCGTGGGAAAAGACCCAAATACCCATAAACAAATTTAAAAATGGAAGCTGAAAACTGACCGTCCCGGTTTTTGGCCTTGGCGCGACACGCCACTATCGCGCCAAGCCACTGGAAAAGGGACAACTGGGACCTGGACAAATGACGCAACGTGCCTCCATCGTGATAAGACTATGGATGCCATATTGGCCAACTCCCCGTGCGCCATGATCGCGAAGGCCCACTGGAAATTGACAAATGGGAAATTAGCCTGCTCCGCGACGCGCCATGATCGCGGAGTCATACTGAAAATCGATAATTGTCATTTGGACTATCTATGTTAAGGGTTAAAATAATGGTGTTTAACGACTGAAACTTAAAATCGCCATAACTTCTTACCCGGTTATCGGATTTGGGAGAATTTTATATCGTTGGAAAGCTAATTGAATTTCCTACACAAAGGCAGGCTCTAAACTGAAAAATAATAAGCATTTCAGAAATTTTATAAACAAATACTCATGCACTGAGACTTAGATTATGCTAGAAAAATATGGGGTGTTACACTTGGCCGTGGCAGGTAATATCAAGTCCACCATAGGCCGTAGACAACCCCCTTTAACCTGACACGGCTCGAACTAGGGCCTAGTCGTGTCGGGCATCTCAAGTTCAATCGGGACCAAAGACTGCCCCCTATACCTAACTGTAACTTCCCTATACCCTCTATCGGATAATTTCCGAACATATAAAAAGATAAAGCAACAGTAATTAAGAGACATTTAATTAAAATAATAATCATGACAACCAAATATCCAGCCAAATGTCTAACCGGTGTCAACCCTATGACAATACCAATACCAAGGTTGACACCAATACTGACACCGCCCATGACCATAGTTGTCCCACAAAGCCTCTATCCGATGTCAAAGAACATTCGGTCGGGACATGACCCCGATCATAGCCAAAACTAAAGTCCAAGAAGAAAAGATAATTGAAAGAAGTCCATAGCATGAAATGGAGTCTTCCGGAGTATGGAATCCCACCACTTCAGTCTGACACAAAGCTATCCCCAAATCCAAGTGACTAAGAAGGAGGAGTAGTATGTCTATTTTCTGCATCGCGTAGGGATACAACGCCTGAAAACGATTAGCGGAATGAACGTTAGCATGTACTTAGGAATAATGATAAAATAATGCCATTATTTAAAACCAAAGTAAATAACCATATGAAATCACATACATACATATATATACCATGCCGATAAAAGGGAACTGGATTTAGCATGCATTTAAAACCTTTAAACTAGGTTGTGTAGCTCTGACATCCTAAGTCCACTCATGGGATATATGAGTTCATCTTCCCTTGTTGAAAGGGCCCCAATGCAAGTTAGCCCCACGAACCAAATAAAAAAACCTAAGATGACTAGTACATCTCCCAAAATATAAGTTTGACATCATGCACACGGTCACCAAGACCAAACCTCACATCAGCAAACATGAGTTTCCAGTTTTGGTCCCCACAGGACCTCAAACTTCCACGGCTTTGCTAACACATCCCTCTTTAATCATATATTAAAACCATTCACACATAAGCAACCATTTATCAAGGATTCTTTTTAGTTAGAAATTAACCATTGGTATCATCATACCAAAATTAGATCTTGCAAGTCTATCCATTTATTCTGCACCAATACCATTAAACCAATTTGACACCAAAGTTTCCAATTAAACCAATACCATGGACACTAAGGCCTTTTAAATCCATTTAAAACCAACCAAACCAATTTAAGTTCCATTACCATATTATGCAATGCAAAGGTTTCAATAATAGTCAAACTATGTGACAAAATCATTCTTATTGGCCTTTTAACAAACATGTTGAGGGAATATAGTTTCCAAAACCAAAATCAAGTATCAATTGACCATTCCCATGAACCACATGTTCAAACCATAATTATAACATGAAAAACCATAAGTAAAACATGGAAAACACTATCCAATCATAAACAATCAAAACCCCCATTATTTATTTCAAAACCAAAACAATACCACAATAATATCATGAAAACCATTCATTAAAAAATGCATTTAGTTGAACAAACAATGAGGGAGGAGTAACATGCCTTAGGTACCAAGGAATATGGAAAGATCCACTCTTGAAAGTCCCTAATTGATTGCCCTGTAGAAGCCCTAGGATTTTCTTGAACCAAGAGCTTGAGAGAGATTTTATGAGAATTTTAAGAGTGTTTGATTTAGAATAATAGGTTAATGAATTCCGAAAAGATGTTTTATGTCGTGGGGTCAAAAGAAGTTAAGAGGGAAAATGTCCAGAATAATCCCACCTTAAAACTATAAAATTACCGCTGGTGGGTACGAATTGACCCCCCAACTCATCACCATAACATACGACTGGTACCATCCAATCGTAATCTGAACAGAAGGCTGGACACCCATACACTATCCACCATAAGACTCCATTGCCCCAACTCATGAGCAGACTATACGACTCGTATGATCCAGTCATATCTAAGATAGAATACAAAGGGGTTGACACTGGACAATGTACGATTAGACTATCACACTCGTACCCTATCCTCACGGCTCGTAGCTTGCCACTCGAACTCAGATCCAAGTCAAGTTACTAAGTTTCAGATTAAGTAAAGGATCAACCTAACAACCTGTCACCAAACCAAACGACCCGTACCACCAAACCATATCTAACATAAAAACCCAACCATCAATCACTAGACACCTCACGAGTTGGGTCACCTGAACTGTACCCACACCATATGACTCATATGATGAGTTGTTACAAGACCAATGCGCTCAAAGCTCAGGAAATTTCTAAGGGCCAAAACCCAGGGTGTTTCAATTCTCCCCCACTTGGATCATTCATCCTCGAATAACGAAAAAAAGTAGTGCAAGCACGATTTGGACTCCACACGCCTCAAGTCTTACCTTTAACTAAGTTAGAAAATAAAGATGCATGGAAATAAATCTTTCATTTAACGAAGTCAGAAAACAAAGATGTTAAGAAGATCACATACCTTACGCACGAATTTCTGAAGCAGAAAAATAAACAGATATTTGGACTTCATTTCCTCTTCAGCTTCCCAAGTATCCTCTTCGACCTTGTGGTTCCTCCACAGAACTTTTAATGAGGCAACGTCCTTAGTCCGCAATCGGTGAACCTGTCGACCTAAGATCTCAACTGGGATCTTCTCATAAGATAGGGAATCCAAAATTCTAATATCCTTGATAGGCACAACTTGCGACGGATCACCCATACACTTCTTCAACATCGAAACATGGAATACCGACTGAATGGCACTCAAACTAGAAGGCAACTCTAACTCATACGTAACATTGCCAACCCTCTTCAAAATCAAGTATCGACCAATATACCTAGGACTAAGCTTTCCCTTCTTCCCAAAAAGCATTACTTCCTTTATGGGAGACACCTTTAAGAACACCTTATCCCCAACCTCATACTCCAACATCCTACGCCTCACATCTGCATAGGATTTTTGGCAGCTTTCGGTAGCCTTAAGTCTATCCCGAATCGCCTTCACCTTCTCCATGGCTTGGATGAACCAAATACGAGCAAAACATCTCCGCCTCACCAACCTCAAACCATCCAATAAAAGATCTACACCTCCTACCATACAAGGCTTCAAGTGAAGCCATTCCAATGCTAGAGTGGTGGCTATTATTATCGGTAAACTTTATAGGAGGCAAGTGTTCCACCCAAAAACCACCATAGTCAATCACGCAAATCCGAAGCATATCATCCAACGTCTGAATAGTCCTTTTTGCTTGCCCATCTGACTGCTGGTGAAAAGTTGTACTAAGACTCACCTTGGTCCCCAAACCTTTCTGAAATGACTGCCAAAAGTGAGATGAGAACTGTGTACCACGATCAGAGATGATAGAAATAGGTACCCGATGCCACTTCACAATCTCTTAGAGGTACAACCTTTCATAATTCTTAGTTGAAAAATTAGTCCTAGGTGGAAAGAAGTGAGCCAACTTTGTCATCTTATCCATGATGACCTAAACTGAATCAAATTGATTTCGACACCGAGAAAGACCAGTATCAGAATTCATATTGGTCACTGCCCGCTTCTACACAGGAAACTCAATCTCTTGATACAATCCTCCGAGCCTTATGTGCACAACTTTTACTTGTTGGCATACCATCTATTTATCCAAACAACTAGTCATGTCCTACTTTATATTATTCCACTAATACATCTCCTTAAGGTTATGGTGCATTTTTGTTGAACCAGGGCGAACAACATCATGCAACTCATGAGCCTCAGCCAAGATCCCCTCTCACAAACCATCTGCATTAGGAACACATAACCTCTCTTGGTACTGCAAGATACCGTCACCACTAATTTCGAAGTCCATCACCTTCTTCCCGCCTACATCACCCTTGATCCTTATCAAGATAGGGTTTAACATCTGTTTCTCCTTGATTTCAGCATGCAGAGACAACTGTGCCACTTCATGTACAAACACGTCACCATCCTCGGAGTCCAAGAGGCGAACTCTAAAGTTAGCCAAATGGTGAATATCCTTCACCGACTATCATTTTTCCTTATCCACATGAGCCAGACTCCCTATGGATAACCTTCTAAGAGCATCAAAAACCATATTAGCTTTAACTGGGTGGTAGTGAAGACTCATGTCATAGTCTTTGAGAAGGTCAAGCTATCTCTATTGTTTGAGGTTAAGCTCTTTCTGAGTAAACACATATTGTATGATCTTATGATCAAAAAAGATATCCATATGCACCCCATATAAATAGTGATTTAGATTTTTAATGCGAACACCACAACTAATAATTCCAAGTCATGGGTCAGATAATTCTTATCATGCATTTTTAACTGTCTAGAGGCATAAGCTCTCACCTTGCCATGCTACATCAATATGAAACCAAGCCCCACATGGGATGCATCACAATATACCACAAACCCATTTGTGCCTTCTGACAACGTCAAAATCGAAATCGAAGTTAACTTATCCTTTAGTTTTTCAAAACTACCCTCACAAGCATCAGACCACAAGAACTTCACCTTCTTCTAAGTTAACTTAATCAATGGGGCAGCTACAGAAGAAAAACTCTCCAAAAACCTCCTATAGTAACTAACTAAACCCAAGAAGCTCTGAATATCGATTTGAGTCATAGGTCTAGGACACTTCATTACCACTGCAACTTTCTGCGGATCCACCACGATCCCTACAGTAGAAATATATGACCTAAAGAAGTAACAATGCTTAACCAGAATTCACATTTCAAAAATTTGGCATACATCTGCTGCTCCTTTAGGGTCTATAGTACGATGGTGATGTGATCAGCATGATCCACTCGCTCTTAGAATACACCAGAATGTCATCTATGAACACAATGACAAATAAATCCAGAAAAAGACAAAAGACCCTATGCATCAATTCCATCAATGCTGTCGGGGCATTGGTCAACCCAAAAGGCATAACTAAGAACTCAAAATGCCCATACCGAGTACAAAAGGCAGTCTTAGGGATATCTACCTCCCTAATCTTTAATTGATGATACCCGAATTAACTATCAATCTTGAAGAAAAACTTAGTAACCTGCAACTGATCAATTAAATCATTTATCCTTGCAAGAGGGTACTTATTCATTACTGTTACCTTATTCAACTATCGGTAATCAACATACATCCAAAGGGAACCATCCTTCTTATGCATGAATAACACCGGTGAACCCCATGGGGACACATTAGTATAAATGAAACCCTTGTCTAAAAGATCCTTGAGTTGTACTTTTAGCTCCTTCAACTTAGCTGAAGCCATTCTATATATAGCAATAGAGATTTGACAAATGTCCGAAATGAGATCAATCCCAAACTCAATCTCCCTAATAGGAGCAACACCGAAAGGTCATCAGGGAAGACCTCAGGAAATTCATTTACCACCGGGATAAAATGCCAATAAAGACCCTCCGAGTTAGAATCTTTAATCCAGACCAGATGATAAAGACACCCCTTGGAGATTAATCTCCGAGCTTTAAGATACGATATGAATTTACCCTTAGGAGCTAGGGAACCATCCTCCCACTCAATAAATGGCTCATTAGGGAATTTAAAGACAACCTTATGGCTTCGATAGTCTAGAGAGGCATAGCACAAGTGCAACCAATCCATCCCCAGTATGACATCGAAATCAATCATGTCTAATTCAAAAACATCCATCTGAGTCTCCCGACCACCTACAAATACCACACAATCCCTATAGACTCTTCTATCCACCACAAAATCACCCACCAGGGTAGAAATAAAAAAGGGGTCTAAAACACACTCGAGACCAAAACTAAAATACATAGCCACAAATGGGTTCACATAAGAGAGGGTGGAGCTCGAATAAAGTAAATAGTACACATCACGGGAAAAGAGTTTCAACATACACGTCATGACATCAGGTGATGCCTCAAACTCCTGGCAGGTAGTGAGAGCATAGAGATAATTCCGACTATTATCGGAACTAGATTGGTGCACCCTTTGGTGTCGGAGCTGATAAAGAGGCAACTGGAACATTCTTTGCCCCCAAAGCAACCTTGGCCACAAGACAATTCTTAATCATGTGCCCTGGATGACCATAGCTGAAGTATTTATCCCTTCATTCTTTAAATTAACCCCAATGCAATTTACCACAAAACCTGCAGGAAGGATACGATGGATTTGATTGGTCCCCGCTAGCCTGAGATTGGGCACCCTGTGCCCTATAGTTATGGCACCATGGAAATGTCTATCACCCAATAGCTTTAGGTAGGGATCACTAACCATCGAGTAAGACCCACCATTGCCCCACTTCTTTTTGGGCTACTTTCCACTATCCCTACCACTCTGCTATTGGCCACCACCCTGCTAAAAAAGTCTAAACTTCTTCTCTGCCTCTCCCCTATCTAAGACTGCTTCTTTTTCTCTTCCTATACCTATTAAATGTACACAACCAACAGTGACATATCCATGTCCTTATTCAACAAGGAAACATTACTCTCTAAAATTAAGTCTCTAGATAACCTGGAAGCAAAATTCCTCATGCTAGAAACTAACTCCAGAGCATATCGAGATAACTGGTGAAACTCCAAGGCATATTCCTTGACTGACATGTTACCTTGCCTCAGATTAAAGAACTCCTCCGTCTTTGCTTTCCTCAGCTCTTAAGGATAGAAATTATTTAGGAAAGTATTAGAAAAATTCTCCCAAAGGTTTGACTCAGCATCATCACCCTTTGACTGATCCTATTCTTTGAACCACTGGTACGCCACATCTTTCAGCTGGTAGGCAGCAAACTCCATGCCCTCTACATTTGTGGCATGCATAACATGGAAAATCTTTTCTATCTCATACAAAAAATCCTGAGGATCCCCATCTACCTTAACACCAATAAAGGTTAGAGGATTTAACCTAATGAATTGGCTAACCCTTATGGCCTCAGAAGATGGAGTAACAGAAGCACCGCGCTCAGCCGAGATGCTACCAACTGTGCCAATATATGGATAGACTAACAAAACTCACCATTCATCACATCACCATAAGGAGCTCGAGGAGGACTGGAGGGAACCGGTGGAACACCAAGAGGGCAATCAGGAACTGGACCTCTAGACCGAGTCTGGACCCCATAAGTATAATGGGTCCCATCAACATTGTCCTCAGGTAGGACAAAAGAATTTCCATGAGCTTCAGATCTTTGAGGAGGCATGATCTAAAAAATGAACAAATGGAATTAGAGAAGATTTCAGGACCTTAGACTCTACAACATGAAAACAAAATAAAAGAAAGAGAAACATTCCTAAATGCCTTATAGAATCTTCCTTTTAAGTGTGGTGCGCTGCACACCCCTAAAAGAGACTCTACTCGACACTGCTTTGAGGACTCCCAATTGACCATGAACCTGTAACGCCCCAAGAACCTATCTCGAGATGTCAAATGGGTCTTAAGGCCACACGTGGCCCCAAGCTAACCCTCTCAACCGGTCATCACTTTTTGAACTCACTATGACAATAATCAAGCTAAAATAAGGAAGACCAATCATGTTATGAACATACTAGAATATGACGAAGTACTAGCCTGTACAATCAAAATACTGAAATTTCTGTACATATTGGTACTCTAGTCTGACAAAAACCTCTACTACATAAGACTGAGGAGCAATTGGGACAGATCCCCAACTGACTCATACTGAACTAAAAAGAAACAACCATCTACTAACAAGGCAAAATCAGGGACATAGGTCCTCGAACCATGAGGAATCACCAACTACAAAAATGTAGATGAAGGTACTCAAAGATCACTATCGCTGCTGAGACTGAGCACCCGAACCTACATCACAAGGAAATATAGAACACAGAAGAGTATGAGAATCAGTACTTAGGAATATACTGAGTATGTGGGGGCGTATGCAACATTTTTAAATAATTTCATAAATGTAAAATAAAATCATGCATGCTGACAATAGTGACTCTCTTCGCTTGAATTTCCTGAAACATAATTTCCATAAATCATCCATAATAACATATGCTTCATAAATCTCATAAATCATTGGACTCAACTCAAACTCTTTGACTCATGACTTAGAGTGACTCAGTAACTCAAGAAACTTAGACTATTATGGACTTGGGAGTTTCTTATAACCGACATAAACCATGTGAGCGACATGGAGTCCAACATTTTGCCCTCCTAAGGAAGGAACCCCACATTGGTGGGAGCAGTATACTCGTGCCAGGGAGTATAACCTCAAACTCATCTCTGTGATCACAAACTCGGTACTTTGTCCCTCAAATCTCAATCCTACGGTGGCACGTAGTTCTGGGGAAGTAGGGTGCGTTGAACCCACACTTCCCGCTCGGTGCTAAATACTCCTTCCAAACTCAGCTCAGAACGCGTTAGGAAATCCACCTCAATCAACTCAAGGGTCTATCAGAAAGACCAAAATATAAACATATCTCATCTGTAAATCATAAACAGCTTGTGGATTCCTAGCTCGACTCAAACTCAAACAGTTTTTCTCAACATCAAGTGCACTTGCTTATCAAATCATACCAAGTATCAAAAGCTTCGAGAATACGTCATAGGACTCATTCTTGATTCTCAAGCTCAATATCAATATATATATTCAATAATCAACTTCTCATGGAAAAGCTTAAAATCATGACTCTTATCATTTATCACTTAGAAATCATCAATTCATAGTAGCAATGTACAATTCATAGCATAAATTCCCAATTTAAGAAATAAAACAATAAAATAGTCATGTATATCAATCTTGAAATAGCTCAATTATCATAAATCAATGATAAGGTACTTTGGGTATAAACCCACTTGCAAAATCATGAAATTCCAATAGTAAAAATCAATTCTTTGAGCACAAGAATGAAAGGATATTCTTGTTCAAGTCCCACATACCTTGATTATAATTCGGAATGAATAAACTTGCTATAGACTTCTTTTCCCACTTCTTGAGTTAGGATTCTTGATGTTCTTGACTTGAAAGTTTTGAATCTTGAACTAATTTGCGAAAACTACGGCTCGATTTTGAGATGTTTAGACAAGAATTGGATTGGATTTTGGAGAGAAACCCTAGCTTTTGGATGGAATGGAAGAGGAAAATAAGGATTTTCTCCTCTATTTGTATATATATAGTGGGTAAGGACGGGTGGAAAGACCAAAATACCCTTGAGAAAATTCTAGAACTGGAGCCCGGTTTTTGGTCCTGGCGCGACGCGCCATGATCGCAAACCTTCACTGGATTTTGACAATTGGGAAACTGCTCAGTGGCGCGACGCAGTGAAGTCGCATTTTCCACCTTGGTCGTGACCTAGAAGGGCACTACGACGCTGTGGAATCGCGTTGGTGCACTAGAATTTGACAATCTTGATATTAAGCCTTGGCGCGATGCAGTGAATATCGCGAAGACTCACTGAAAAATGACATTTTCCATTTTGGCTGGCTTCGCGATGCACTAAAGTTCCAAGTGGCACACTGTCTCACTAAAATGGCTTTAACTCTTCACCTGAGTGTCGGATTTAGGCGAATTTGGTATCGATAGAAATATTATTCAATACTCTACATGACAAAAAGTAGAAATTAGAGAACTACAACATGGTATAAACATCAATCACTTTGGAAGTCAACCATATTCACTTAAAAGGGGAATTTAGGCTTAAGGAATGATCGGGGTATTACAGAACCTAGGGTTGTGATACCAATCTGACACAACTCAAACAAATGCCTAGTCGTGTCGGGCATCTCAAGTCCGACCAGGACTGGAGACCGCCCCCAATACCCAGCAAAAACCACCCTATGCCCTATGTCAGATAAATTCTGAACATATAACAAGATAAAGAAACAATAATTGAAAGACATTTAATCAAAACCATAACTATGACCAACCAAATATCCGACCAAATGTCCAACCGATGTCAACCCCAATGCCAATATCAATACCAAGGCCGACACCAATACCGACACCGTCCATGCCCATAATAGTCCCATAAAGCCTCTATCCAAAGTCAAAGAACATCCAGTAGGGACATGCCCCCGACCATAGCCAAAACCAAAGTCCAAGAAACAAAGAAAAATAAAAGAAGTCCATAGCATGAAATGGATTCTTTCAGAGTATGAAAGTTCACCACTTCAGTCTGACACAAAGCTATACCCTAATACAAGTCACTGAGCAGGAGAAGTAGTATGGGTGGTTCTTGTATCGCGTGGGGATACAGTGCGCGAAGATGGTTAGTGGAATAAACGGTAGCATGTACTTAGGAATAAGGATAAAATAATTCCATTATTCAATACCAAAGTAAATAGCCATATGCAATCACATATGTATATATATACCATGTTGGAAAAAGGGAACTTCGTTTAGCATATATTTAAAACCTTTAACCTGGGTTGTGTAGCTCTGTCGTCCTAAGTTCACCCATGGGCTATATGGATTCAACCCTCTACTAAAAGGGCCCCGGTGCATGCTAGCCTCACAAACTAGAGAAAAAAGCCTGAGATGACAAGTACGTATCCAAGAACATATGTGTGACATCATGTACACGGTCACCAAGACTAAACCTCACATCGGCAAACATGAGTTTCCATTTTTGGTCCCTCTGGGACCTTCACCTTCCACGACTTCCTCTTTAAGCCCATATTAAATCATTGACACATAAGCAACTATTTAACAAAGAGTAATTTTAGTTAGGCATTAACCATTGGTATCGTCATACAAAAATTAGAGGTTACAAGTCTATCCATTTATGACATACCAAAACTATTAAACCAATTTGAATCCAAAGTTTTCAATTAAACAAATACCATGGCTACCAAGTCCTTTCCAATCCATTTAAAACCAATCAAACTAATTCAAGTTCCATTACCATATTATTCAACGCAAAGGTTTCAAGAATAGTCAAACTTTGTGACAAAATCATTCTCGTTGGCCTTTTAACAAACATGTTGAGGGCGTATAGTATCCAAAACTAAAACCAAGTATCAAATGACCATTCCCATGCAACCACATGTTCAAACAATAATTATAACACGAAAAACCATAATGTTTTTAACCACATGTTTAAACAATCATTATAACCTGAAAAACCATAAGTAAAATACGGAAAAACATTATCCAACCATAAATAACCAAAACCCCCAATATCTAATTCAAAACCAAAACAGTACCACAATAATACCTTGAAAAACATTCATTAAAACATACTTTTAGTTGAACTAACAACGAGGGAGGAGTAATATGCCTTAGATACCAAGGAAGATGGAGAAATCCACTCTTGAAAGCCACTAATTGATTGCCTTATAGAAACCCTAACCTTTTCTTGAACGAAGAGCTTGAGAGAGATTTTAAGAGATTTTTAAGAGTGTTTGATTTTGAATAATAGGTTAATGAAGTCCCAAAAGATGTTTTATATCATGGGGTCAAAAGGAGTTAAGAGGGAAAATGTCCAGAATACCCCCAACTTAAAACTGTAAAATCACCGCAAGTGGGTACGAGTTGATCCCCCACCTCATCACCACAACATACGAATGGTACCATCTAGTCGTAACCAGAACAGAATGTTGGACACCCACACATTTTCCATCATACGACTCCATTACCCCAACTCATGACCAGACCATAGA